>NW_010587634.1:47836-62385 GCF_000705375.1 Tinamus guttatus | reverse complement strand
TCAGCACCCATTTTTCAGAGCTCCTGAATTGTGTAGTTCACCTCTAAGAGCAGAAGGTGCTCAAAACAGGGAGACCTTTTAAGGAATTGTCCTAAAATGCATGATTAACAAAGCTTTTTGACACCTTTTACTACTAGTGCATCAACTCCAGTCTTTTGTTCTCATGTTGTGTGTGTGGTGTTTTTTATCTCAATCTGGAGGCCAAAGGGGACAGAAGACAACCGAGCTCCATGTGGTGTTAAATTCTGTATTCAACATTCCTGCCAGTTCACAAACTACAGGAGCAGATCTCCAGTGAGAAACCTGCCAAAAAATGTAAGCACGAGGCATCCTTTGGTCTTTCAGAGGTGTGGGATCTCCTCTGTACCCAGCACCATAGTTAGAGGGCTTTAGGAAGGAAAAGGGTAAATGAACATGCTGTTGTAGATCCTTTGCCTGCGGTCTGCTGTGGGTTTGGTGGCAAACGTGATTGTTACTCCTGCTGACCAGCAGCCCTTTGAGTTCAGAAAGTGGTAGCCTGAGCTCAGCACCCAATCTCCTCCCAGTCACTTTAAATCTTATAGATGCTGCGTGTCCCAAACCAAGGCACATCCTCCTCAGGGAACTCCACGTCAGCAGTAGTCCCATGTCTATGAAGAGATCTGAATTTCTGGTTACCTTCCAGTGCATTTCTGCAAATGCCTGATACTCAGTTTCAGAGCACATAAAAAATTTAAAGAATCGCTAAACACTAAGTAAAAAAAAATACAGTGGAGTTCTCTGCACTCAGTGAAATTATTGAAGCAATAAAGAATAATGCTTTTGCAGATGAGGCTCCAGACCAGGCAGTGCAGAGCAAATCAATAATGTCATACTTCTTGCCAGAATCAAAATACTTGTGGAAGTAGCTGTGGAGTGAAAGGAGAAAAGGTTTGCTTCAATCAATCATTCTGTTGTATCGTGCAGTATCACAGGCCAAACTAACTCCCTTGCTAGAGACTTCAAGAGCTTGACAAGCATTTAATCAAAAACGTTGAGCCATCGTTTATCCTGAAAGCTCATTGTAAAGAGCGTGTGGTGGATGCAGGAAAGGTGGCCTGAGCCTGTGATACCCATGGGGTCCTAGACTCTTCTGTGCATGCCCCCTTTTTCCTTTTTCAGCTGCAAGCCTGGATTTCTGTTCAGCCCTTTGCACTGTGAGATAAGGCTCCAATTAAATCAAACTCGAGACAGAACTGACCTCAGATCTCCTGGATCCTCGTCCCCTACCTTACAGGCAGGCTGCCCTTTGGGTACAGCCCCAGCTAACTCAGCCCAGCAAACTCCGGATTAGGTTTGCTCTGTGGACCTCGCTGTGATTGAGTGCAGCTCAGGTTATGTGCCCAGGGTCAGAAGACTGATGCAAAGTGATAATAAATCCATGGTATAATAAATAGATAGCAGATACGCTATGGCCAGCACATTAGTTTTGCTCATGGTTCAGAAGTGACCTTGAAGCTGTACAGGAGCTCTTCTGATGCAGACTATCAATGTTCAGAGCATAGGTATCATTTACACAAACCAATTCTATTTTGAATATGTCCCCGGAACCTCAAATTCACCAGGTGTGAGGAAAAAATAAAGAGGAACATAAGGACTGGCTCATGTACCAAGTGATATACTAGAAATGATTGTTTGTTTGGACACTCATTCTCTGAAGAGACCTAAAAGAAGTAGATGAGATAATTTCCCCAGTTTGTGATGGCAGCATTTTAGTTGATGAAAGGACAGCAGTTCTGTTTTCCACAGCTTTTGAGGCTTTCAAATGCAAGTGTGTACACACACGTTCATGTGCTCAGGTTGTTTTTCAGCCCAGATATCCTTGATTAGAGCACAGAGTTCACCTGGTGTTTCCTCCCATTCTATGCTACATCCATCTTGCTCTTTTTTTTTTTTTTTTTAAACAGGAAAAAAAAGTTCAAACTAATTCATGTCCACAAAATATTTGATGAAATGGCACACTCTGGAAAGACCTAATTGAACCAGAGAAGTGTTGATCGCTTTAGTCAAAATAGCTTGCAGTTCTCTTGAAGGACATCTAAAGGCTTGGAGCACTTGTGGTTTTGGTGCAACAACTGTCCTCTATTTCTTCAGAGTAATCAGGGATAGTATGTTGAGATTCACTTCTTCCTTCTTCAGCTTCTGTATTGAAAAAAAGTTGTATAAAATGAGCTCCACCTTCTGATTACTTGGAATAAGATTTTCAGCCTGTCATAAAGCAGATTAGACAGTGCCCAGGAAGTTTTACCTCCTTTCCTTATGCCTTTAGAGAACAAAATTGATTGCATCATTTTCAGCATCATTTCACAACAGTCAATAATCCATCTTCCAAACTGTATCAGTGCCTCATACCATAATCCACATCTGTTAATAAAAAAGAGGGAGAGGGAACTACCCTTACCTGATACAGAAGATATTAAAAATTCACCTATAAACAGTTATTCAAACCAGTAAAAAGGTCTCAGTTTACTAGCTGTGTTCTCCTACAGATGGGTTCATCTGTAAGAATGAAATTATTTGCTGCTGTTTTTTTTTTTTCCTCCTCCATTACAAAGTCTGAATTCACCATTGTTTAGAGCAGCAGCGAATACCCAGCAGAGTGCACAGAGCGCAGTGAAATGCTGTGCTCATCCCAGGCACCAACCGAATAAAGCCAAGTCCTGGAGCTGGTGTAAAGGCAGGAGGAATCCGCCTGCCCGGTGCTCTGCTACGCTTGGCCACCATTGGAGCCAGGCCTGTGTGTGCATGGGGAGGCAGCAGGAAATGCAGGAGCAGTTGGAACACGGTTTCACGTTTCCCTTTCCAAACTGCAGTGCCACTTCCTGAAAAATATTCTGTCCCTAACTGACTGCTTTATGGTTGATCCTCCCCTTCCTTAACATAGAGTGATATATATATATATATATATATAGCTCCAGTTTTATGACACTCGTGCTGTCATCCACATCCCCTGAAAATATATTCTGCATCTGCAGTGGGGTGCAGTGATGATCCAGAGCAAATGTTAACTTTCATCCTCCTGTCTTTGGTTTCCGTATCTGAACAAAGAACAGGTGAGAGTGTTTTTCTTGCTGGATCATCACTGCTTGCTTGTGGCTTGGTGGTGGGAAGCTCCATTCCTAGAAAATGTTCAGGATATTCTGGATTATTCCAGAAGCAAAACATTTGCTCATCACTCTCAAGCCAGAAATCATCCCTGATGTAAAGGTGAAGATGCTAGCAGTGTGTTTGCAGAGCAGTCGTAGTATTTTAAGGCAAGTAAAGGAAGAAATTTGCAGTTTATGGTTGTGATTCAGTAAGGTGTTCGTTCCATGCTGAGCTCCAGAAGTCTTGAACAGCAGAGGACAGGTTTCTTGGCATCTGCCTTGCTTATCTCTTCTACAATAAGCCAGGGTGATAGTTGCGTGATAAAACTTTGCAGTCGTGGTTTATTTTACTTTGAATTGATGTCATGGTATTATTTGGAACAGCTAGTGAGGCATTTAAGAATTGTTTTCGATACAGCTCATTGTTGTCCCTGGAAGCGAGACTCGGTAGTAGCTGACTGAGGGAGAAACTGCCCTTTCTTTTTGGGCCTGACTGAAGAAGAAGGTGTTTAAGCACCTGGGGACCATCTGCCCAAGGTATTTAGAGCATGAGCCCAGCTTACACAGTAGCTTGATCAGGTTGCTGCCTGGAGGGAGAAGCCTCCCGATGCCATTGTCACATGGACATGACTGGAAAGGCAGCCCAGGTTCAAATTTAGAGCTGTATCCTGGAGATATGAACTCAAAGCTGTGGGGATAAACTTTAGCAAGCATCAACCTTCCTCATGGCTTTGCTTCAGGAAAGCCTTGAAAGGAGCATGTCCTGGAGAGCCCGCTGCTCACAGCAGCGGGGTGGAGTTGCGGTGAGAAGTCCGTCCATCATTGCCCCAACTCACAGACCATCTACCTCACAGTAGCTCACAGCATGGAAAGCCAGAATGGCTCATGGTGCTCTGTCCCCTTGCACTGGTTTGGTTAAAATCAGAAGGCTGTAACCAAGAGGACCTAATGACTGCGGGCACAGCACGGTGCTAACGCGGTACTTCTGGCTCTGGCCCTCGTTTGAGGGCTGCCAGCTCGGACCTGGCTGCAGAGCATGTGCTGTGGGGCTGGATGTGCTCTGCAGGGAGCAGAGCTCAGTGAGAAACTGATGCTAACGCTGCTGCCGCCCGGGGCGAAGCTGGAAATCTCTAGTGGGGGAAGTATAGCACTTATGCTCCATCCCCCTGTGTAGTCCCTGCTCCTTTACCTGTAGCCCTGTAGCACCTGCCTCTGTGGCTGCAATGCAGAACTGAGGTCCTGACTCCACAGAACCGGCTGGCTGTGTTGATAGAAATCCTGCTGCCAGACCATGTGGCGGCCAACAGCACATTATTTTGATCCAGACCACTGGTAACAGGCTGGTAACAGAAAATCCCCTGTGGCACTGAGATTTGAATAAGGAAAAGTGAAATCTTGATTTAGAAAGGTCTGAGTGTATTAACCTGGCATATCAGGAGGTCCCCATCCCACTGGGAATATAAACATGCTCTTAATGAGAAGGTAGAGCTGTCAGGGGCCACTTTATTCATAAAAAGGGCTACTTCCCTAAGTGCTATTATCTGTTAAATTGCAGGATTAGTATTTGAGGTAATAAGGGAAGAGGAATGGGGTCTTCTTGCCTAAGGTTATCATAATTTCAGCCATGGTGGAGTTATTTCTGGTAAGGTTGCTTGTAACAGAGCAGTCCACATTTCAGTCTTCCTAGGAGTTAATGTAGTGCCAGAAAACAGCACTCTGGGGTATAAGTGGGAGATATGAAGCTATTAGTGATCATATCTGTTTGCTCACAGCTGCTTCACTTGTGCCCTCTCTTTCCCAGGCATCTCTAGATGGATGGAGGAGAAAGGTCTGCATGTGATCTGACTGAGTCAAACCTGTCATTGCAGAATTTTTCCTCTCTCGTATCAGAGGATGGAGCAGTGTCCTCTTGGCACACATCAGGCTCTGTTTTCCACGCGGAGTTTGACTGAAGCGGACAGTGACCATCCTCCTGCCTGTAGGCCATGCTGGCTGGTAGTGACATTTGCCCCAGCAGGTGAAGGGATCGAGCTGATGCTTCGGGGTTCCCCATCCCACAAGCACAGGGTGGAGGAGAGCTACACGCTGTGTGTCGTTCCAGGTTTGGAGGGGTTTGTTTTTCTCACCCTAGCTCAACCATGGAGCAGAGGCAGACCGTATGTGAACTGGAAGGACCTGTCTGTGTCTGTAGGCTTCTGTTTCATGTGAGCAGCAGCCTGCGTGGCACACTGGGCGCTGCCAGTGCGAGGCTGATACCACAAGCCTCCTCCTGTGCCACGCAGACTGCTGTTTACTCTAAACCGTCTGTTATTTGGGGGTTAGGGGAAGAGGTGGAAAGGAATTGGAAAGTATGAATGACTTACCCCATGTGACTCCTGTGACCTCGAGAAGGGCCTTCCTGGCTCACAAAGTGGCTTTATCTGCTCTTCCCAAAAGCCCCCTGAGGTTATTGGTCATGCTCAGCCCCCCTAATCCATGAGGGGGGCAATTTTTATATCATATATCACTGTCAGCTGTAACATGCCCTCAGAAGTCGCAAGATTTGCATCTTATTGCTGTTACTGTCAGCCTTTACTGTAACGTTAGAGCTATCATTATTTTCTTCAAAATGTAGCTGTGTTGAACACCAGAGACATCTACCATCAGCAAACCTAGGTAGTCAAACACGATTTTTTGCATTTTGTTCCTCTACAACGAATGACAATTCCCTCTAATAGCTCTCCTGCTGTCTCTTTCAGAAATTATAACTGCGGTAGCCTGCGTGCCCCAGGAGGTGATCTCTGCAAATTGGCAGCTTTGCTTCTCTGTAAATCTTCTGCCAACTTGCGGATTTCATGTGGTTCCTCCTTTAGGCTAACAGCTTTAGATTTAAGTGCCTGCACACACACACATGCTCATCCTCACAGTGAGATTTTGCATCTGAACTCATAAAAGCTTTGCAACTTTCTTGCTGTGTCACTATACATTAAAATGAAAACTAGTGCTCCTTTTTGTTCTGTGACCAGGCTGTCGAGTCAGACGGGGTGTCTGATCATCTGCGTTTGGTACTGGGGGAAGGGGCTCTGGTTTTCATCTCACCGTGCTGATGCTGGGCTCTTCAGGAGCAGTAAATGTAAATGATAGCTGGGGCAAGTAACTCGTGTGTGATCTGCTCTGTTAGACTGCTCCAGGAATGTACACTTGTGTGGCTTGTCTGTGCATCCCACACGCTGCATTGCCCTTCTGAAAAGCTGTGCCAACCAAAAGAACAAAGAAGGAATAAAAAGCATAATGCCATTCTGAATAGATGATTTTGATTAGTCACAGACCTCTGGTATACTTTTTTTTTTTTAACGTTGTTGCTCCAAGGCTATCGTTATGTGCTGCTCTTGCCTCTTTAAGGCAGTTTTGTTGAGGAGATGCTGACCTTACAGTGCACATATGACAAATATAAAGCAAATGTAGCCAGTGCTGACTTGGGTATACAATATTACATGTTTTGCTTCAGAAAAGGACAGCTACTTCAGGGATACGTTGTTTGTTTGTCTTGTTTTGGTGCTTCTGAAACACGATGGATTTATAGAGTCACTGCAAAATTCATAGCGTGAGTTTGCTAAGATGCTGACCTGCACAACGGCTTGAATTCCTTCATAGTTTCCTCAACTATTGTGGCAGCTCTTGAGCCCCTACTGCGATGTGACCATTCCCAGGGCTGCGTGCTGTTTCGGCTGTCGTGCCCCACACCAAAGGCCCAAGGACTACACAGAGCTCAGGGTAGAACCAAAGCTCTAAAATGAAAAATTCACTCGTTTTCTTAAACCTGGGAAGCTCTCCTTCACCCCGTTGCTATGGTGATGTCTCCCATCCCTTGATCAAGGCCCTCTGCTACCTTTCTGCTGCTGCAGCCTCGAAGCAATCGCTGTTTTTTCCTATTGCTGCGCTGAAACAAGGGGAGAAATTACAGGGAAACTGAGGGGGCGGCCAGGAGTATCCCAGGACAGGCTTATTAGCCCTGGGGACAAGCTGGTCAGAGAAAGACAAACAAGTTGGTGATTGGAAAGTGCAGCTCTTGTTCTGATTAAAGAATTCACTACATATCTTAAACGCCAGTGGTAGCGCTGCTGGTGGTCATGCTCTGCTCTGTGACATCCAGTGAGGTCCCCTCTCCTTCGTCTGTGGTGATAGAGGAGCCTTCACCTTCAGCAGGCAGAGAAAGGGCTCTTTCTATGTCTGAGCTCTCCCACAGGGTTTTATTTGATGTTTTTAGGTCTCTGTAGGCTGAGAAGCAGCCCAGCTGGTCTTGCATGAGCTTTCTGACTGCTCACCCCACACAACTCATTCCCTGACGTGGCTGCTTTTGTTCCTGGCTCTGAAACTTGGGGAGTTTCAGGAATGCAATTGCTTGAGATTTCCCTTCCTGGCATATGGATAGCTACACAGCCCAGCTGAAGGGCACGTGGTGAAGGGTTTGTTTCAGAAAGGATGGCTAAAATCATTTGAAGGGGCTTAAGATGTGATGCCTGCCCTTGCCAGTTCCCAGATACTGCACTCCTTGAAGCAGAGCCTCTACATTCATTGCAATTGGCTTGGCCCCTGTCGTTAAAGCTTCGTTTATGTAAGAGTTGGTCTTTAGAGAGTCGCTTTTGATTTTGCTATAACTAAATTGGTGTGGGAGTCCCCATAACCACATTCTACAACTTTACAAGTAGTAAGCAGAAGAATTGGGTGACTAATTTGTGTGATACCTTATTCATGTACTAACTGGAGTAATCACCCGGATACGTCCTTTGCTCTTAGTAGTTGCTCTCAAGAATATCCTGTGGCTGTTTCTTGGTGGTGTGTGACTCTAAAGCAGTGCTGTCATTTCTCTTGCCTCAGGGCATTAGAAGCATTTTCAGGAGCAGTTATGGTCCATGCTGAAAGAGGGTGTTTACTGAAATAACATTGGGAAAAGACATGGAAGGTATAAGGAGCTGCCAGAGTAACAACTTCCTCAGCATACAAAATGATGGAGTAAATAAGTGATAAAAATATGGGAAAGCTGCAAACAGAACATGGGCAGTCTTACTGCATTCACTATCCAACTGCAGTGAGCAAAGGTTCAAACACGCTTGTTAGAGCCCCCGTGCTGCCCTGGAGCTCAGCTTGCTCACTGAATAAAGCTTAGAGTTTGCTTGCAGCCGGGGAAAACGAGAAGGCCGAATACCAGGGTGAGAGGAGAGAGCGCCGAGGTAGGAAACGAGCAGCAAGTTGTGTGGGCTACGCTGAGCAAGGCTCCTCAGTGCTGACCTTGGAAGCACAGGAGCTGCTCTCACCTGCAGTGGACTCCAAAGAGTGCCCATGAGAGCCCTTCAAAAACCTGCTGAGTCTTCTACCATTTATATGTTGGTGCTTTCTGTGTGTGAAGTAGGCTGCAGTATGAATTTGCTGCCTTTTTGTGGAATATAACAGCAAATACCCATGCTGAATTTTTATTCTAAAAGCACAAGATTACAGTTGAACTATTGTGCAGAGTATTCGACCTTTCTATTAGAAAATACTTTAAGGCAATAAGACTGGCAAATTCTTAATGTTTGTACTAGTTATATAACACAAATTAATGTATGCATGCTAGTTCCTACACAAAATAAGGCTGTGATCCTCGTGGTATAGATCTGTACTTCGGCCTTTGCTGTACTGCTGGTTAGGAATGGGATATTTTTGGTGTGCTCTGGACCTACATGGCTGTGCAACAAAAATGGAGATGTGTGGGCCATGCCTTATTTTCATGCTAAGATTATCTTGCATAATTGCAAAGTCTTATACTGTTTCATATCTTTAATTAGAAACACTGATAATTATCTGTTGCAAAGTGGATAATTACAGTACTTTCAACTAAAACTTACTTGTTGGTGATTTGTAGAATGCAGATGAGGTCTGTTCTGACACGTTTTATCTGTCATAGCTTGAGACGAGACAAGTGCAGTCGTGAGATGCTCTGATCTCTTGGCTGTGCTTGATCTGTTTCCTGACATGGAAACTGAGGTACTTGGAAAAATAACCCAGCATCAGCCTGGTATAATATATCCATAGTGCAGAATCTGATGGAAACGACATGGTCGGAGGGATTTCAGGGAACTGCTCTTGTACCACACTGAGGATTTTCACTTTAAGTTTGGCCTTAGGCTCTCTGCTCCCTCGCACCTTTCTAGAATACAGTAAAAGTACAGTAAAAATATTTCCCCAAAGCAGAGACTTTATAAATGAAACCTGAATAATTCCATCTTGAGTCTAAGGGCTCTTCTGAAAATATTACAGGACAGGGAGCCTTGCCCAGGAAGCTGATCTCCTGAGTGTGAGCTGTGCAGGTACAACAGCAACAGAGCCTCTCCCCTGTTATGTTCTCACTTTCACTTATGTTCTCACTTTTCTTCTTCAGTTTTTCATGCTTTTACATATATATATATGTGTGTGTGTGTGTGTGTACATATATATACATACATATATATATATATCTCCTCCTGTGTTTTTTTTTTCTCGGGCTCTCCTGCTAACCTTTTTGTTTAGATTCTTCTTCTTTATCAGAGTCTGTATTTAGTCGGTGCCTTCTCTCCCAGCAGTCTCAAGGTATCTCTTTGTTTCACAAATCTCCCTTGCCTTTTCAGGATGCGCTCTGTCCTCCCCTCTGAGGCCTGCTTCTTGTGATGGGGAGGGAAGGAGGAACCCAACATGATGAGAATAAAAAAATAAGACATTGTGTCATTTATTTCCAGCCATGCTTGAGGGTGGTTTTGAAAAGCAGCATCAGCAGAAGGAAGAGCCTGCACAGATCACAGGCCCTTCATATTGGCCTTTCTTATGACTCATGCTGAGAACCCATAAACTTGGAAGGGTGGTAGAGATTTTAATCAAATTCATTCTCTTCTTTCCCTGAGCAAATGGGTTGATAGTGTTGAGCTTTGAGGAATACTGGATTCTCCTAAACAAGATGCACTTTGGGTCATGCTTTCTCTAAAGCCTTATCCTACTGCTAATGTTATATTCAGTCCACTAAATATAGATAATTTTTGTGATATTTAGAAATGAAGAAACGGTAATTAGTAGTGTTTGTGTACAAAAGAATAAAGCTGATTTGTGCAGGGAAAACACAAACTCTGCCTCTCATTTCCATGACAGAAAGCAACTGTAGAGCTGTAGCATATCCATATTCCCCTTGCCTCCTCATGCAGAGAAGAAAAGTGGCTTTTTATGTCTTTTACAATGGGAATATTAAAATCATTGAGAAGTGAATGTGAAGGATCCAGTGGATCTTCATTAGGTATTTTTTAATGAAAATATGTGCTTTGAAATGGGGCAATGGGGTCCCCATGAGTTGATTTCATGGTCTATGAGATCTTTTCTTTCCCAAAGAAAACCTTTGGATGTTTGGCTGCTCCCAGTTCTCTTCCCAAGGTCAGGAAGTCCCTCAAGGATTGAACATGTCAAATAAGATTTTTTTGGTTTACCAGCAGGTGGCATCAACAGAGCAGTCAGAGTCACACTTTGGGCTTTGCCAGGGAAGAAGTCAGCCTGGTAGAAGTCAGTCTGGTTTCCTGGGAAGCTGGCCTTATCGTTGCCACCATTTTGCTCACCAGTTCAGTCATCTGTACTGCACTGTTTTTGTCTCTCCGCCACTTTCAAATCTTTTGCTGAATAACTGTCTTCAGTTTCTGTTGTCCACCACTCAGTGTGATTTAGTTTTTTTCTGCTAAATCATATGGCCTTATTATCTTCTCTGAGCAGATGACTGAAGTATGCTGCTGTACCTGGCTTGAATAAATTACTAGGAACAAACCTGAAAGGAATGAACAGATTTGGCGAAGTATTGTGGGTACTCCCAGGGGAGTGAATGTTCGTGCACCTAGATTTGTTGCTCACTGAAATCCAGTCACTGCAGTTGTGGTCAGCTGGAGGAGTAGATCTGGGATCACAGAAGCTTTGGAAATGAAGGCATTCCTTCATCTAGAGGGATGATCTTCTCATGTATCTCAAATTACTGTTCACATTCCTCACTTCTCTGTCCGGTATGAAGCGCTTCAATTCCTGAGGCGGCAAATCCTTCACATTTCCACACTGATGTGATCTCTCTGAGAAGACCTGCAGTGGCTCTCATGCCAACAGGCATCTCAGTGTGAGGGTTCTAACTGGCCAGAGGAAGCGACGGATTTCCAGTATCTCTCCTCTCCTCATATCAGCACGTTCATGGTGGTCACCTTCCAGTTCTTCCCAGCTTTTTGTCGCTAGCCTTAAGTAAAGGGAGATGATAGTTAACCAGTATTTAACCACCTTAGGGGCTAGGGGCATGCTTACATCCAGTACTGTTTTTTCTGACCCCCCACAGTTGACATGACCTGGAGGCCTTCGCAGGGCGCCGGTTTAGCTCGGGAGCAGTGTCCGAGGCTGTTCACACACCGTGTGCTTGACAAGAAATTACCAGCACGTATTCCGAAAGTGACAAGGCCGGAGAAGGGAATTCTAGGCAGAATTCTCCTATTATTTCAGTTTATTAAATGCAAGCTTTGAAAAACTTGCTCTTTTTCAGTGGTGCTTGCACATCTGTGTATTACTTTGTCTCTGCTGGCTGATCATAATTCTACCTATGTTGTACTTGGCAAGGAGGCAGTGTTTGATCAAGGGGACTCTTGCCAGCTGTGCTGGCAAAAGTGCTTTTCAACAAAATTCAAATTTAAATGCTTTATTAGTATTTATTAGTTAGTGGTTGCAGTTGGTAACTTGTATTTGCCTAGGAGAGCTCCAGTGAAACGCAGCAAGGTTTGGCTTGCCGGGGAGGCAAGAAGATCGTTCTGCAGTTGCTCGTGTTTACTGTGTGGTGTCCAAGTGCGGATGCAGATCCAAGCAGGGGCACTATGGGGGTCCCAGCTCAGTAAAGCAGAAGTGCAGGTACTTGGCCATGAACAGATAATTTAATGGTTTGAATCTAAATCAGATACCAATATTGAAAGTTGCCAGCTGCTTGTTTACAGATGTGCCAGAGGTGCTGACTGATTTGCATGTTTGCACAACAAGAACGTCCGTTGGCCGGGATTACCCTTTCCTGACAGATGTTCCCATCTCACCTAGTCGTTTGGCCCCTTTTCTGCTCAGTGCTCCTTCAAAGGTGAGGCTCTCCTGCCTCCACATGGCAGGAGGGATCCCTAAAGCACCAACGCAGAGGGGAACAGCAATATTGCTCAGGAAGCATGAGTACCTGGGAAGGAGCCACACAAAGGTTCGCAATTATGGCATGTATTTCAGTATTAATAATGAGCAGGAATCACCCAATTTTAGCACTTCCTCACATTAGGGTGTTTTTGAAGGGTCAATACATTTATTGTACATTTATATTAAGCTCTTCTAATGCGTGGTAGCTCTGCTTCTCGACAAAACGAACAGTTGCATTTCTCTTTAGGATTGTTTTTCTTATGCACCTGAGCGCTTAGGAATTTCTGTCCATTCTAAACCCCATTTTCCTTATCCAGGATTTTCTTCTTAATAAAAAACTTCAGGACAAGAATTGCTGACTGTGAGATGCTTGAAACTTGTATTTGAAGACAGAATAGGCTGCTATTTAGTAAAAGCATTTCCTGGGGATAGCTCGTAATACCACTTTTTTGTCTTAGTTTTTGCTATGCTTCACACTTTGCATTTGTAAGTACTTTTATTAAAAAAATTCCTAGCTGGAAATTTGTTTCGAGTGCTCCATATTGATAACTAAATCATCTTGATATTAAGATTAAACTGTCTCTACAGTTGGTGCATGTCAATAGCTTTTTGCTTAGGTCCTATATGCCTTGATTGATAGGGCTTATTTACACGTAAAGAAAATTTTCCATATGATCAAGAACTAATGATATGAGGGTATATTGAGGGTATATATTGATCTTTATGTGCATTTAAATAGTTAATAGAATGTCTGAGCACATTTATAGTGAAATATTCTTTAAAGTTGTAGTTAAACAAGCTCACTTGTGTAGACTAAAATAAGAATCCGGGATTTTTATTGTTACACATGCCATTTAAAAACTTCATACCGCTTGAGGAGAGTTCTTATATCCTAGAGCTAACGGGAGCCTACCCAGACAGTTTGATTCCCTAGGCGAATCTGCTTGGACTCCTCTAGCTGAGCCCCAGTGCTGTCATTACACAATGTTGTATGCAAGCTGATGTTTCTTGCTGTCTTCCTTACTGGTTTGTGGGCCTCAGCAGCAGCGTCCCAGAGATGGATCTGGCAGTGCATATAACCAAGGTGACAGTGCCTAACAAACTCGTGCGTTCAAAGGGAAGACTGCCCTTGGGTAGAGACCTTGTTTTCTGACTGAGTGGAATGCACAGCCTGGGACAGCCATGCAAGGAGTAGTGTTTGACCTGGCAAAGCTTGAGTAAGTGGTATTTAAGGCTCAGATTTCAGGTATTTAGGGCTCAATTCTGATGGTGCCAGTTGGGGAGCTGCTCTAGAGAGTGTTGTGAGCTTTGCATATTAAGCTAGAAGAATTTGGCATGGTAGAGGATGTTGGTCAGTGGGTTAACTGAATCTGGTTAAAACATTTCTCCACCTTATTTTCTAGTAAATCTTTTGAAGCTAATTTGAGTCAGCTGGAATGTGAAAACCAGTTGCCTGGGACTGCGATCTTGCCAAGGTTGAATTCAACTCATCGTAGGGTTGAGAGATTCCAACGCTGCCAGGAATGAGGCAGGCTTCCCACCCCAGGAGGTGGCAAACCTCACAGGAAGATTGTTGTCAGAGTCTTCAAAGTAAATTTCTTGCTCGTGTTTGGCCAGAACATGTGTCAGAACATGCCATGTGGTCTGCACTTGGCCTCTTGTCCTGGACATCTGAGAATGGCTGGAATAGAAATGAGAACATCATTTGCGAGGATGGCCCATGTTTTCATTAATATGTAATGCTGCACCTTGTAATGGGATAGATAGCTGTATGAGGACCAAGCCTCATATACAGTGAGTAGGAGAAATGAAAATTAATTTTTATTTCATTACCTTGAATGGTGAGCCCATCTGCCAGATAGAGTGATGCTGTAGATGGCTTTTTCCTTTTTTTCTGTGAGGAAGCTAATTAAGGGATTATGCTGGTGTGTTAAATAGATGTTCAAAATATATTGGTGGTAGTGCTTGCCATTCCAATTTCATAATGTTGCAAGCAGCAGAGGGAAAGCATGCTGACACTGCCCTCTCTTTGGGATTTCCGTCTCGTTCTCTTTTTAATCTAATTTCCTATGATATCAAATGAGGGCTTCTGTTAGTTAAAGGGAGCCAGTGATACTTCCAAAATCCAGTAGTGATCAGGGTTACTTTATGTAAGGCCCCATGGGCAGTGTCCCAGAAAAGTTGAATTTGATATCCAAAAGTGAATTTACTGACTTATTGCATGTTGTGTAATAGATGCATCTTTGGCACATTTCCGGCTCCAGTCAACAAGTCACTGTTTCTGTG
>NW_010587634.1:0-47810 GCF_000705375.1 Tinamus guttatus | reverse complement strand
TAAGAACTGCCTGCTGTTATCTGTGGTCATTCCAGTTGAAGTGGGAGTTGTTGCTGGTAGCAAACGTAGGTTGATTGCTCCAAAACTAGCACCCTGCTATCTGGGATCCCATCTGTTCCTGTTGCCACTTGCAAGTCAAACTGAATTTTCACTTATTACTGTACTGCAGTTTCATCACAAACTTGCTATGTCCTAAAAACATGAGAATTAAATAGTACGTGTCATTTGCAAAAAAGGGTTTTAATAACAGCTCAACTGTGGTTCACAATTACAAGTGAAGGAGTGGGCTAGATCTCTCAGCTCTACCGCAGTTTCCAGTTTTAGATGTTGCTAATTTTAATGAGTTTTAATACGAAAGAAATGAAAACATTTTGCCAAAGAATTTGAATATAAAAAAACGAACTGATTTGAGTATTTGAATCTCTTGCATTGTATAATGGTCAAACAAGGAAAGCAGAGCTTGAGAAGCTCATGGTTCGGCCGATCTTCCCCTAGGTCATTGCCTATCCACAAGCCGGGTTGCAGGATGCGCTGAGGGAGAGAGGAGGGCACCGTGAGCACCTTGAATCCCTCCGTGCCCAGGGGGCGGAGAAGCTTAGAAGAGTTAACCTAAAGCTGGTGTCACTTTGGGCACAGCTTTGGTGCAATTGCTTGTTTGTAAGATCACGCTAGAACTGGTGTTAGCAGTGCTAATCCGCTGCCTCTGGAGAGAGCGTCTCCCTCGGAAATAACACGGCTCTTCTCGGAGTGTCACATGCATTTGGTCGCAAATCATGTGCAGGTTTGGTTCAAAAAGAACAGTTTTGTGCCTTGATCTCTTTACCCTACCACATGCATATGACTTTCTAAATGACAACAGTTATATTGATAATAAAGACATTATGTAAGCAAAATGGATAATAATTTTGCCACTATTTATGTGATAGCTGATCCCAGTAAAACCACCAGCAAAGTTGCATTCAAAACAGGCATCATTGATATTTTAATTATTTTATTTTTTTTGATTCAGCGCTCTGTTCACTTGAGATGATTCCGTCTCTCCTTCCAGGAAGGATTCCCCAGATCCCTTTTTCTCTGTACTCTTAGAGCTCTGTTTTCTGTGTTACGATGTTCTCTTCCTGGCTGAGATCCTCTTTGGTCCTTCCTGAAGGATCCTTCAAAGAAAGCAAAAGCAAGAGCAAAACTGCTTATTGCTGACAATCACAAGAAAGAAAATCTCTCTAGTAATTCTTCACTTTTCAAAATTTTTTAGAACTATGGGAAATGTAGATATTCATTTCTTCAACTGAGGAACTTGAGGACATGTTAATGGGGTCAGAAGTGCTGCTATTACTCGAGTGTTTTGTTTTCACTTGTTTGTTTCACTGTTTTATGGTGGGGTTTAAATGAGGCTCTCTGTGAAGTTTTAAGAACTTGGAAAAGCACTTTAAACTGGTGTAAGACAGTTTTTCCTGGATAACCTAAAATGAAACTACCCACTTATTTATTCTGTTTGTGAATGCCTTGAGGACAGGACAAAGAATTACTCCCAAAAGGGCATTTTCACACCATGTACTGTGCTGCAAAAGGCATAACAGTACATCTCTCTGGGTCAGTTTGGAGGGTGGCTGATGGGATGTCTGATCATTCATTGCAGACTTGCGTTTCCTAGTATTAGTTTAGTCATCTCCCTCCATCTGTAACCACCCATGTGAGCAATGAAGTCAGGAGTGAATCAAAGCCTTTAGTCAAATCATTTTTACACCCACAGACAGTTTTCCTACTAGTTGAAAATGCAGTATTAGAGCTAACTATTGCTACCTTGTGGATTTACTTCTTCCCTCCCAGGCAGCCAGGCCCATGCTCATCATGCTGGGTGAACAGTATCTCTTAAACATCTTTTTTAGTGCTTTGCACAGGGCTTCATCGTGTTGGTCACTTACAGTAGGTCTTTGCTGAAAGTCAGGAAGGAAACGAGAGGCTTATCTGAGGCAGCTGGTGCTTTTCTGGGGTGAATTACAGTGAAAAAGGACTTCTAAGCAGATCACCTAGAGAGGGGACAGTGTCTGAAGAAGCTGAAGCCTCCCCACCGCCAGCTGAAACACTGGCCAGGTCTCGCCTGTGGTTGTCCAAGGGCCGAGCAGTGCTGTCACTGCCTTGGTAATGTGAGAGGAGCTTTGGTGATGGAGACGGGGTGTGTGTGGGACAAGGCTGCACGTACCAAGCTACCAGGCTCGCTGAGGGCTGCTAGGAGCAGCCCAGGCACGAGGGTGAAGGCCACGCCGCAGGGCCACGCTACAAACCAGCTCGGGTGTATCTATACAGGGTGTGAAGGTGTCCTGGGTTGCACAGCAGACTGACTGATGTGGAGATCCAGCTCTTACCTTCTCTTTTGTTGCTGTTTTTGTCTTGCTTTGTTCTTCTAAGAATTCAGAAAATGCCTTCAAAGTATGTTCCCCAGCATAAGCCACCACCTGAAAATGTTTGAAGATTAAAATTCAACTGTCTGCACCAGGTGCCTGAAGTCACAGCATAAATCAGTTGAAGGATCTCAAATCTGTAGATTCACCTAAGTGTAGACTCTTGCGTGCAGCTCAAAGCTAGGGCAGAGATGCAGAAATTTCCCTCGTTACTTGAAACCCAAGCGTAAAGCAAAAATAGATGCATCTCTAAGAAGAAAAGTACTTGTACTAAAACCTGAACCATTATTGTATACTACAGCTCCTGCATCCTGCCAGTGACTGACCTCAGGATCTTTCCTATGTATGTTATTAAACATTGCCACAGAGTTCTACTGCTTCTGCCCCAGCATTGAGTGCATGCTTTGTCCTTTACCAATAGGAGAGAGAGTATTGGAAAGTTCCTGTGTTCGTGCGTTTCCAACCTTGGTGAAGTACTGAGGGCTGAAAAAGCTTGTGTGAAATCAAAGTGGCAGCAGGTGTTATTACTGGTCTCTATATAGCTCTTTTTCTTTCTTCAGAGCACACCAGTTTAACTCCTTGGCTGCAAGCGCCTTTAGTCATCTCTTCCTGGCAGAACAAGGGAGTCGGGGTGGTAGTTTTCACGCAGTGCCCGTGCAGTGCCAGCTGTGGTAGCACTCTGCTCACATGCTCATGTTACCTGTGTACTCCTGACTTGGGGAGGACTCTGTGTCCTTAACTTTAGTTAATTTTTAAATAGTGTACTTAAAAGAACTCTGTGTATAACTGATGCCTGGGTAGCACAGTGGCTGTGTGTTAATGACCTGAGTGTGTCTCTAGTCATTTCTGGCTGGCCAGGCTAAGGGTGGATTCCTATGGGCAGCTGTTCAGGCCGAGCAGGAAGGAAGAAGGCCAAAACACCCAGATCAGCCATCGCAGAGGCCTACGAGACACCTGCGCTGGGCTGAAGTGCAGAGTGAAATCTGTGAAGCTGAGGGAACTAGTGTAAAAACAGAGCATGCAAGGAAGAACCTGACATTGTAAATGCCCCCTAATTTTTGGGTGATTATAAGTGTAAAACAATCCTTTGCTGTTTAATGAAACTTGTTCCTGATTTTTTTTTTTTTTGACAAACTGACATTTATTGTGAGCATTTAATGGGTCTCTGCTCTTCTGCACAAAGCCTAAGCAGTGTTTGATCATGCAGGACTGCAGTTCAGTTCAGTTAGGAGCTGTGCGTGCACATCCAAGAGCAAAATGTGTCCCTAAAAGATTAAATGAGGTAATGGACGAATGCATTGGAGTTTAATTGAAGTTTGGGACTAAGAAGAAATATGAAAAGCTTAGTAATGTCTTAATTATAACCACATCTTAGAATTAATATTTTCCTTCAGAGATGGTATTTTTTAATCAGATCATCCACAGAGGTGGGGACTATAACTATTTGTCTCATACGTTTCTTTGTCTCTTTTCAGTAACATTTTCCGAATATGCTGTAACATAGCTGATGTATTAAGCAGCATATTTTAAAAACGATTAGTCTTGTTGATATTAAAATGACATTAAATCATTGGCATAAGTGCATAGGAGAAGTTCCAGGATTTGATTTCTGTAGCAGTTTAGAGAGTATGACCTCTCAAATGCTGGTACCACTCTGCTATTGCAGTCACTCCTGCTCTGGAAACCACAGACAGAGAGTGGTTTTGTGAGGAGACGCATGTTTCAAAGCACAGAGACGCCGTGGTGATCAGGTGGATATCTCTCAAGTTCACTCTGAGTTAAGATTATTATTGCTAGAACCCAAGAGGGTTAAGCGAATCAGCAGAATGCGCGTTCGAAGTCCAGGTTAGTAAATAATAGACTTTTTCCACAACCTTGCTCATACGAAAGGTTAAAGGGTGAATCCTTGGCTCAGGTTCTTGGCAGCAAGTAATCCGAGGCTGAGTGGATGAGGAATAAAGTGTCCTTGCGGGAAAGGCTCCTGGCTCACGTGCTTGTGCTCTGCACCTCACGCATACACACGTCCCCCCTCCCCGCGCAGCTCGGCCTCTGCGTCCCCGTCAGCCTCTCACCTGGTAATCAGGCCCTGCAGGAAACAGTCTGAAGAATGGATAGTGATCCAGCATGATGGACAGGATGTCGTTTGCCGTGACATCTATCTTGGCAATCATTATGTCCTTGCGACTCTCGTATTCCTCTGCCAGCCTATCCCATATTGGCAGGAGTTTTGTGCAGGCATGGGACCATGGGGCATCTGCAATGTAAAACCAGAAGTACACAATCTGGCAGAAGAGCATGTTATTGTGCAATTATTGGGACCTATTTAGCCCAGAAAATTCATAGGGTTTTAGACTTCAGCTGTGGCCAGTCTTTACTTGAAACCATTCAGCCTTCATGAGTTTCATGCCCTACCTCACCACTGCTGTGGGGATCAGCAGCCGCTTCCCTCGCGGTGCGGCCGTAGCCCTGGCCAGCCTGTCACTGCAGGGGTGAACACGCAGCCCTTGTCATGGGACTCTGCTAGAGACCAGGCCTGCACAGCCCACATGAAAGTCATTGAGTTCAGGGCAGTCCAGCTAGTTGTCTATGCTTAGTTTCATGCTGCATCTTTTTCTATACTGAAGTAACTAAGGCCCCAGTTGCTACTGCCACTACTGGCTGCTATGGAGAAGGGCAGTGTTTATTGCTGGGAAGGGTCAAAAGGCAAGTGATTTCCCTTTGTAGACAGAGGAGAAGAGCTATTTGCTAAACTGCAGCTCCTCTTTGGAGTTTAATCCTAGTGTGCTGTAGCTGTACAGCCACGTGTGCCCTGCCTCTGCCTTGGAAGCAGCCTCGCTCAGGCTGTACAGCACGTTATAATGTCCCATTGTACAGCATGACATTCTAATTTCACGTTGTCTCTCAACATTGAGATTTGATATTATCTTGGCAAATATTTACTTAAGGGATCCAGTGTTATTCAGTGCAATCTTAAGTCAGCAGAAGCACCATGGTGTTTCCATTGATGTGACACAAGCTTTTCTTTAATGCTTTCCTCAGACAGCAAAAAATCCTTAAGCTGGACTTCTGTAAAGTACAAGGTTTAGTTTGGTGTGGAAACACAGGTTTTGTTTTTTTCACATTCAAATGATCACTAAAGCAGTTTAGTATCTGAGTACACTAGAGACCCTTACAAAACATTACAAACACGGTCATGGTGTCGTTGAAGACAATCCTGTTGAAATTCTTCCCGACAAGGACTTTGACAGGCAGCTTGTCCCAATCTTCTGGAACTTCCTCACTGGAGAGATGTAGCTAATCAAAAACAAACACAGCAGTGAAAGTGTGGGGAGCAGTGAGAAACTACTCCTAGTTAATGTGGGGCTGATTAGTTATTTAGCTAATGTCCATCATTGCTTTTGCTATCTCTGTATCTTTGCTTTTACATCTGCAGTGCAACAGAGGAAAGAGCACATTCCGCATGGGATCTCAGAGTGGGAGCTCACACAGCTCTTGTTGGGAAGAGATGGAGACATCCCCATCTCTTCTTCCCTCCTCCTCTCCCTCAGCACCAAAGTCAGGATCTAGCACTTGGAACTCTTCAATTCCCCCTGCTGTCAGGTTGAGCACTTAGTCTCTTCTTGTTATGGTAACTAAAGTAAGTCATGGTGAAAAGCACTGATTAAGCAACACATTTTAATGTAGTTTTCACATGGGAATAGAGGATGACACCTCATTATAACAGTAAATGCTGTATTATCAATTGGGAATGATACCCTCTGTTAAAATTCATTCTATGACAAGAAGTATTAGGAGACACAAAATTAAGTTTAAATTCATTTGCAACAAATGCCAAATCTTATTCTACTTTGAAACTGTCAGTTTTCTATTTACTAGACCTTCCTGCAACCTCAAAATCCTTTGAGATGAGTCATGAATCTTCTCCTCTCCTAGCTGGAGAGGAGAAATAGTATCTCCATTATTTGATTGGAAAGATCGAGGCACAGAGAAACTTCAAGCCAGTAAAATATGGCAGTTGAAGTCAGCTAAAATATTAGGCCATAAATGATTTTTCTGAATTTGCATAGGGGGACTGGAAAACTTTTTAGTCTATCTCAGTTGGTCTGTCAGCAAGTGAAGATGAATACACTAAAGCAAGTGTAAATTCAGACTGATGATAAGAACAACAAACTGTGTTTTCGTCATTTAAGGGGTGCTTCAGCTTTTTGGGTTTGTTAGTATTTTAACTGGTATAAAGGGACACCTCGTTAATAATGGGCATACCTTTGCTTTTCCATCTAGGTAGTTCTGACAAAAATGTCTCAAGTTCTCCACAGTCACCTCATCTGCAGGCATTTTGTACTTTGCATCACTTGTCAAGTTGAGGATTCTCACTGCAGGAACATCAGCTTGAGTGATGCGAAAATACTCAAAAACTCGTCCGTTCCTTGTTTCATTAGTGTCCACGAAGACAAACATTATCTGGTAATAAAGAAGCAATCGAAGCATCTGCTTGAGTCCCCCAGCTTTGGTTCAGAATTTTAGAAATATGATCGTGCTTGGAGCTTAATAATGCTTGGGGTTGAGCCTCAAGTGGAGGAAGTCCCGGGGAGCCAGTTTTTGGTGCAAGCCCAACCAGCAGCTTTGTGACCTTGATGGTGCCTTGGTCCAAACTCATAACAGGTGCTAAAGCAAGTGAAAAGGATGGAGGCTTTTACTCTGTGCTTTCACATTGCTTTGCTGTATTCCATTAAATTAATTTTGCTAACACATCTAAATTACCCTGCAAAACTCTTATTGCTTGCAATAATAGAACTTAGCAGGACAAAAGAGCTGTAATACTTGTAATACAGATATCTTTACCAATAGTAAAGCCAAGTGGTCTATTATAAGATGAATTACCATTTTGCAGCAGTCGGTGTATTTGGAGCAGGAGTAGCCCCATAATGACTGAGGATGGAAGCTGAAGTGTCTCTATGTATGACTGCTTGTGCCTGCTTGTGTGTGTGGATTCACCTCTGTGCTGTGGGCAAAAGACTATTGCAAATCTCTTCAGGTTTTGTAGCTGGTTTCAACTCTTCATTTGGCCAGTGGTTGCACTGAGATCCTCATGGCATTTCCTGGCAGTGACAGAAATTCCCAGAGCTTTGCTAAAAATATCTGTGATTGGAAGTTGCTCCTAGAAAGTCTCATATGCAAAACCAGGACCAGCGAGAATTGGTGTTTTGTTTTGTTTTTGATCTTTATGTTTTAAAGAGACATCTTATAGCAAAGTTTATTCTTTGAATTTTCCACATCATTTGCTAAACACTTAAGCTGGAAATAAAAATTTCCAAATATTTTTAAATGATTTGGTAGAGTTAGAGACAGACTGGCAGCAGTGTACTTTTACCAGCCGCCCTGGTAAGTGTTTTTCAGTTGATATTTTGGCAGTTGGTATTTGCAAAGCAGGGTTCAATGCTACAAACCTTTCCTCTGAATTCCGCAGCAGCAGACTTGTAATCCTCGTAAGTCATGTTGAACGTTTGTGAGCTCTTTGGGGCGAACAGCAGGATGTGACTTTCAACAGGGACATCAAAAATCTTCACAGATGTCTGGGAAACAAAAGAAGCAACATCTGCTCTGCTCTTTGTAAGCACAACAGTCAGCCAGATGCTCAGAGTATCAGTGTCATTCAGTTCTGGTATGGCAAATTTTCCTTTTCAAGGCTGAGATAGTTCCCAATCATTTCCATAACCCTTAGATTTTTTTTTCATTGTTTTAAAGAAGATAAAGTGAGAAGAATCAGCAGCTGCTGGATGTTTGCTCTGTTCCAGGAAAAACCTCATCATTATTCATAGATTTTACACTCCGAAGGGACCATTCTAGTTGACCTCCTGTAGAACACGTGCTGAGGAATTAATACTAAAGATGTGCTGAAAGTAAAAGGTGGTTTTATGTAGAGAGGCCCAGCTGCAGTAACTAGAGCTGGTGGGGGGTACTTGCTTCACCCACTCTGTGTGGCATCAGCAGCCCACATCTCCTGCCCTGCACAGAGCATGGTCTTTTTTGTCATCCACTCCATGATCAGAGGCTATGAGGAAGTAGCAAGTAATTACATCTACCTTTTTATCCTTCTAGCTGCACTAGCAATGCTTACTGCCTGTTGTCCCTTCCTTATCTTGGCCCGAGGGACAAAGACCAGGGTTGCAGCATGGAATGGAAGGGTTGGAGCCAGATAGGGATGGACCTTCCAGCCCCCCATCTCTGTTTTGCAGTAGCAGCCTGAGCCTTCAGTGGGCCCTGCAGGTTCTTTATTTTTGAGATCTTGTGCTCCCCTGCTGCTGGGTCATTGCTCTAAGGCAGTACAAGGTAATGGCTGTTAGGACAAGCAGGAGACAGGATCGCCCTCTTCCTCCTCTGAATTCTTCCGTTGAGGTTTTATATTTGGATATTTTTTCCCCATTCCTTACCCCACCTCCCCTTCATTCCTTCTGTAATTCATTCTGCTTTCTGTAATACATTATAAAGGTACAATTGAAAGTTTGTAGCAAATGGGAAATAGCATATAAAATATGATATACGTTAACCAATCCCCCCATTCTCTTCCAGTCCCTGACTTGCCAAGGTGGATATGCAGTACATATATAGCAATCTTGTACCCTGCAAACAAGAAATAAAGGGGATTTTCTCATAGACTCATTTATGAAATGTGGCTTTTGTGAACAAAATGAAACAAACATACCTCAAGATTATATTCAGTGACTAAATCCAAGGTAAAGGTTTTGATTAATCTTGTTAGATCCAGTTTGTTTTGGCTGCCATCTTCAAGCACTTCATTATGCACAGGCTTTCCCTAGAATAAAGAGTAGAGTTTTGCAAGTTTATTCGTTTTATTGACAGTAGGAGCAAACACACTCTAATATGTTGTTATTCTCCGCTTTGCTTTTTTTATGATCCTCACCAAGAAAACTTCTGTCTTTTGTAAAATAAATGTCACAGCTAGGCCACGGAACAAGGTGATAGCTAAAATTCAAGTTACAGCTGGCTGTTTTAATCTGCTTAGTAATCTTAACATCCTGAAAGATCTCTTCTCTGTCTAGATACACTGTCTATAGCATATGAGTTTTCACTCAGATTGCCTTTGGTCTGACTGCTTTTGTAGCCTAGATGTCGGTGCTACTTCTGCATGGTTTTGTTCTTATTTTGGGGCCATTTTGATGTGATTTGGAAGAAAAGAAGATTTCTAACCTTAAAGAGGCACCAAGGGTTTTTCACAGCTTCCTGAGCCTAGTAGCTATTATAGATAACTAGTACGTTATATAATCAAGCTGTTTTATCCAGATTCCTGGATGTAATTCCTGAATGTTGGGAACCTGAGTGTGGGCAACCAGATTTGAAAGTATCAGTTGTCCTATGGCTGCTTTTTACCCTCTCTTGTCTGTAAATACGGTATTTGTTATGCTCAGCTGTGTGAATTGCAAGTAGGGAATTATTGATCCTGAGAAATTCCAGCAGCCTTAAGCTGCTGTTGCACTTTGTGCTCCTACCTTCTTGAACACGACCAGAGTGCTCTTTCGGATGGCGTAGCTGGCACTGACTTCCTCGCTGGTGGTCATCCCAAAGGGCATCTCCGGCACCTCTTTGGCTGTCTCGCAGAAAACATCCACACTGTCGCCATGAAGTTCCTAGTCCCAGAAACAGTGTTTTATAAAGACCAGTGTCCTTCACCCTGCTAGGATGTGAGGGAGTGAGAGGCACAGTGAGACAGCCCCTAAAGGTGCCGAGCAGTGTGTGAAGAGTCTGTAGTTTTTCTGGACTGCCTTTGAGGGGAGACCTTCAGCTCAGAGGAGGCTGGAGGAAAGCTGCGGCAGCCCTAGCACATTCTCCCTTCCAGCTGGTGCCTGCTGGCAGCCGTTCTGCAGGCTCCCAGCCTCCTCCCTGCCCTGATCTGCTCTGCCTTGCCCTTCCCCGGAGCGTCCTTGCCCTGTGCAGGCACCCGCAGCTGCGGAGGGCCCACGGCAGCACCGCAGCAGCGATGCCCGGGCAGGACATGGTGGGTGAGGGGCTCTGCCTGCAAGGGCACCTGGCTGATGTCTGCAGCGCTCCGAGCGCTCTCCGAGGCATGGACCTCTGCTGCTGCATCTGTCAAGGGCTCACTCTGCTGTCTGCCCTCAAACTAAATGAAAATAAGTATGATGAAAGGCAGCAGCTCTTCCAGCTTTGATTTAATCAGACTATTATTTCATGCTAGACAAATAGTAATTTATATGCTGAGACCTCCCAAAACATTCTGGCACTTGCTGCTATGAGGAGGCTGTGACTAATGGGAGGCCAAATTTAAGTTTGTATTTGCTTGAATAGTGTTTTGTTGGTTTCTACCCGTTACATTCCTGGTGTGCCCTCACTCACAGTCAGAGGCCTCTGTTGTCACTTCAACCTCCAGAGGAAATCAGGGCCCTGCCAGTCACCGTCAGCGCTATCTGCTGTCAGCTTGGGTCAGAGAGCTCTCAAGCATCACTGAGGGCTTCACAGTCCAGCCCAGCACTGGGAAACTGCCTTCCTACCCAAACCGCTGCAGGCAGACTCAGCGTTTTCACCATTTGTCCTGTTATGCTGCACGTGCTCACCAACTCCATTACTCTGGGGCAATTTGGTAATGAATCCTGTTTTCCTCGTCTGTAAAACCTGGACTGTCTCCTGTGGCTAGAGTATTTGAGATCTTACCAGTTCAGATACAAGCCACATATTGTGACAGTAGCTAGGCAGAAAGATACCAGATTCCTCAGTTAGCAAAAACCATTGGTAGAGTGTTTTGGATTTTTAGGGTTTCTAGGACCTTCAAGGACTGTTTCTGTTTTACAGGCTTCTGCCTGCATGCCATGACAGCTTGTATTTACTCAGTGCAGTTTGACTATTGCTCTGTGTCATTCAGCCCCAAATCCCGAGAACCTTATCCTGCTCTGGAAATTAGTAGGAGTTCGCCTGAGAAGGAGCGGCATGAGTTGAATCAGACACAATATATTTTTTATGATTTCCTATCCATGCAGAGTTCTTAGCTGGCAAGAGCAAAAAAACACAGTTTGCATGATATTTATGAGACTCTGTTCCAAACCTCACTTGCCTTCTCTGAAGCTGTTTAAATCATCAAATAAAAAGAGGAAGAAAGGCACTCTTAACATATTAGATAATATTTACAGCTTTTTTATGGCACTAAGCTGGAAGATACCATTTCTTCACCAGAACAGCCTGCAGTTGTTCATGCCTACAGTTTTAACCCTGTCTTTGAATAGAAATCAGCCATCCCAGATTTTGGGGTGAAGTTGTCCTCTGGGTGAGGATTACAACCTTTTGCCTGTGGATAGCCCAGTAACAGTGAATTTTTCAGAGCAAAAAGGGGCTAAGTCTCTTGAAAGGATGGAATAAACTAAGGGTAGACAAGTCTGTAGCTCTGCCCCAACAGATCCCAAATTTGTTTTCTTTTTTGGCAGGAGCCCTTTCTGTGAGGACACAGGAGTCTGCTGTGACCAGGGCACTGGAAACACTGCTGACAATGGTAGAGGGTATCTGGGCCTGGGTCCCTATTCATGAAAAGCGCAACTAAGTGAGGTAAAATATTCTCGCATCTGCTTGGACTACTTATCTGCAAGTGCCAAAATGTAGATAGGAATAATTGTATCTAATGAAAAGCATTAAAAAAAAAAAAGGCCTAGTTTTGTAGGCTAACTCTAGGTCTTGGGTATATTTGGGTTTTGGTGGCAATGGCAAACAGTATATTCCTAAATCAGAAATTAAATCAGCCATTTGAGTTTTCCATCTAGTGAATTACCTTAAAAAAACCAATCACTGCCAAGTCTTCAGTGTTTAATATGGCTTCAGCCTGAGCAGTAGAGTTGATTAACACAGTGCTAGGTCCTGTTCTTCTTTTCACCCATGTAATAAATGTGGAGGCCTCTCTGACTCCTTTGGAAGGAGAAAGTGGTTAAAATGATCATCAGAATCACATACAGATTTCTAAGCAATCAGTGCAGAAGCAGTGGAGGTGCAGAAGGATGCTGAGTGCAAACAGGTTTGGGCTCCTGAGAGCAGAGGTCTAAGTTCATTCATGGTGGAGTTGGGCATCCAGATCCATACGGAGGTCCTAACAACAATTTAGTCACCATTCTTCTTACTGCACAAAATCATTGATGGATCAAGTACCGTGTTTTGGGGTCTTTACAAATTACTGTGTTTCTAATAATTGGTGGAAAATAGAAGGAAACGTGGACACATTCCATGCGTCCCACAAGTGAATCAAAGTCACAATAAGGCATAAAGATCTATTGACCTAGCATTTAATCCAAAATGACTTCAAACCAATTGCAGAGTTTATTGAACTGTCTATTCAATTAAATTAGGTGTCAAGACTTTCTTTGCTGCTGCAGAAGGGATCTGCTACGTACTAAGACATGTTAAATTCCTCTGTGGTGCTGCAGCCTCACTTTTCAGCTTAGATAGGAGAATTGAAGCTGAAAACTGACAAAGTTGTCCTTTAATTCTTGGTTGTTCCATCTTTTGGGTCCCAAATTATAACTGTCAGTTTTACTGGGTTTGCGGTTGATCTTTTGTATTTGGGAGATTTTCTTCAAGCTTGCAGGGGTGTTGGAGCTCCGGGGCTTCTTTAAAATAGTTTATAGCTATGGAGTTTTCAGAGGATTTTGTGCCATGAATTGATGCTCAGCAGCTGAAAATCTCAGCCTTAGGGTATCCCTTTCATTTCTGTGAGCATGACATCTTTGTTGAAGTAGAGCAAGAGTCCAGCAAAGGGTTACAAAAATTGTATATGCAAAAGAAAAATGTATGTGCCTGTATGCCACGTAGTGCTGGAGTCAAGATGTGCAGTACAGGTGGGTTATCAAAGGTACAAGTCCTGGTACTGTGCAATTTAGCAATATGACAAGATCAAGATTGAGTCAGACCAATTCATTTTACTGCCATCAAGTCATTTTGCAGCAGCCTTAACTGCAAATGGTTCAAAAGACATTTTTTTGAGGCCAAGTAGGCGGCATCCACTCAGCAGTGGGTAGGCTGCAGAGCAAAGCACAGAGCAGTATCTAGTGGCCAAACAGTGTTTGATTCTGCTGTCTAAATGGAGAATCGACTCTTGCAACTTTTATGTCAGCTGTAAAAACCCCTCTGCACATATTTGGTCAATCTTTCTACTGAATGACTTTAGACAGCCTGTAGTTAAAATTTTGGGGACTGAATTCAGACCTTAGAGCTGTAAATGATGATTTTTACAAAGCGTAG
This sequence comes from Tinamus guttatus, assembly GCF_000705375.1. Next base: position 34,164 of record NW_010587634.1, on the reverse strand, counting down.
GATTTGGCATTAGTGTTAAATGTCCATATAAGGGCAACCATTCAGAAAATTCCATCAAATGTTTGAGTGGATTTCTTAAATTAAGCAATGTCTAATGTTTCTTTTGTATTGATTTTATAGGTTTTGTATAATAACTCACTAGGTGGTTACTCTGCATTTTCAGTTTCCAGGTCTGGATGATTTAAAAATTATACTTGATAGGTGAAATTTTATTAGTTCTTGCACATATTCATTTACTAATGAACAAAAAAATAGTGAAGCCATTGCTGGTGGTGCTGTTCTCTGGGCACTCAGTCCTGTCTTGGACAAATTGTAGAACAGAAAAAAGTTTCCTTACTTCTTACACCTTGTTAATAGGTGTCCCTTAAATGTCAGTTTTCTGCTGAAATACAACTGTGAGCATGCTCTGCTATAGCACTCTGCATTCACTGTTTCTCAAAAGCATAGCTGTCAAGTTCACCAGTCTAAAAGATGTTCTCTTGTCAGCCCTATAGATCTAATCAGAGGTTTGAGCTGGGAGCTTTCATTCCCCTGTGTCAGCATTTCTAGTAAATGGTCAGCAGGGCAAATCAGGCCTTCAGTGGTATTTGTGCAGCAGCTATTCTTTACATAAATCTAAATAGGACCTTGATGAGAAATTCAATATCTGATAAGCAAGAAGTAAGTTACTGGAACACTTTGGATCAGCTTTAAGCAGCAGCAGCCACAGGGAGCTCAGCAGTTAGCAAAATCAGACCCCTCTTTGTGGTGTTCAGGCTCAGGCTTTTTGGGGGGTGTTGCATGAAAATTGTGAGCCAGCTGTGTGTAGATACCATGAACAGACACTTGGCCAAGTGGCCATTTCTGGGCAACTTAGTATAAGCTCATCTTTTTAGAGAGAGAGATTAAAAAAAAAAATCTTTCGTGTACAAATTTTCAATGAGAGAAAAGCTGGATTTCACAGGATTTTTCAAGTCAGTCATATTCCAATATTGTGGTCTTTGCTTAATTTTTTTTCCTGAGCCACATGTGAGCTCCCTCTGATGGCTAATTGCAAAATTCTTTTTTCTTTAGTTTCAAAGTGTAACCTATACACTAAGGAACCCAGTGTATTCCAAGTTCATTGCTACAAAACAGAGTGTTTCTCCAGTCGACTTCTGTAGACACACGATCCGTGCAATTGTAGTGAACTAATAAAAGTGCAGAAGGATCAGGTTTAGGCCAAATTCTTCTTTGATGTAACTGTTATTCATGTTTATTTTAGCAAATGGGACTGAGCATCTTGCTGGAGTACTGCTGCGTACTCGGTGGAATTAGGCCAACAATGAATTTGGCCGACTGTGTGAATTACACGTAGGGAAGTGTATTCAGCTGTAAACTTGGAAGGTGAATTCCAGTCCAATTTCTAAGGATACAAGAGAAATCATACATTTAATATCATGGGCAAAATCACTTTGGTAGCTTGCATATTCCTTGTGTGAATATTTACCTGTTGCCTGCGAGCAACACAAGAAGTTCATACTTCCCATAATTATACGTCCCCAGCAGCACACAGGACAGTTTACCTTTGCAGTCAATGGGGTCTTTCCTGCTGCCATCCACAAAAAGCTTCACAGTAGGAAACTGCTGGATGTTAAATTCTTTCCTCAAATCATGTTGATCTGTGACATCGATTTTGCCAAACTGGATTCTTGGAGCTTCTTTTCTAAGCTGTCGGGCAGCTTCAGTAAATTCTTCGGACAAATTTTGAGATAGTTGAGATAAAGAAACATCTGAAAAGGATCAACCAGGAGAGAATGAGTTACATAGTCTGCAATGTGGAGTTTCTTAGTGGAAATTGTTGTGTCAGGTAATAGCTGGAAGGCTTGAGTAAGTTTATGACTCTAATAAAACTGAGAAACTATCTTTACTTTTTACTTTTTTCTGTTGATTGGCTGATATTCTTAAGATCTGTTTCCCTCTGAAATATTTTAATTCCAAATAAATAGTTTGTTTTAAGAATGATCTCTCACTCCTGAATGTCCTGAAGGGGCCGAGTTGCAGGTATGAAGCACAACTTGCCTGCTTAGATATTTAGAGTTAGCATTTGTGGATGCAGTCCTCCCCCTGGTTTGAAGCTGGGAGAAAGGAATACCTCCTTCCAAAAGGTAGTGACTGCCCTTGGAGACAAGGAGAAATCCAAGCGCCATTAAACCTGGTAATTATGAAATGGAAACCAGGGCGGACACGTCTGGGTATGGGACACCTTTACACAGCCCCCCTCCTTCACACACACACACTTGTGCTGTGCCACAGCTGGCTGAGGCCCTCAAAATGCTGTCAGTTTAGGAATGGTATTGTATTTAATAGTAGGAAAATGTCTTAATTATCAGTAGTTTTATTTTACTTGTAAATAGATAGAGGATAACTTAAGGCATGTTTTTTTTTTCTCTCTTTTTTTTTTCTAGATAGTGCTTTTGACCCTTCTCTTGCAAACAGCATTAAATTCACTAGCACTATGTGTCACTGCAGTTTTGTGAGGTGGCCTTTGGAAAACAGACATGAACCCCCCAAGAAGCATTTTGTCAGCAGGTGGAGAGGGTTTGAGCATAGGCACAGAAGATAAATTTTCCAGCACCTGAGAAAATCTCGAGGCCCTTGCCTCAGATATGGGAAGAAAGGGCCATGAAACTATGGAGTTAAAAAGGCCTGTGAGTATCCTCTTAAATTGTCATTGTTTTTTTTTGTTTGTTTGTTTTTTGTTTTTGTTTGTTTGATAAAAATTGATCTGCAAACAGTCATTTAAAAGAAAAAAAAAAAAAAAAAAAAAAAAAGGGCAGGTGGGAAGGTCCTGCCTCAAGTACCATTTCTATAGCCACTGACAGCAAGTATTGGCATGTTGCCTTTGTAAGGGGAAGCCCCACACTGAAGAATTCTGGTTGTGCTTTTCACCATCTCTCTTGATTTCTGAAATTTCTCTTATTTTAGGCACTGCTGCGTGAACACCTCCCTCTAATGATCATGCAGAGCAAATCTTAGATACACCCTCATTCCGCAAAGGAGAGATGAGGTGGGAGGGCTGCCACATTTTCTATTTCCTGGTGTGTGGGAAAGCTTGCGTATCTGAGAGTTTAAACACCCTTTTTATATTCTGCTGGTGTCATACGTCAGCAACTCAAATTTTGTCAGTTTTGTTTTCCATGAACAACTAGAGAACCTAATTAATATCAAATCACATACACATTCAAAGCAAAGCCCGATGAGCTGAAAGAAAATACAGATTTTTAATCAAACTGTCAAAAACAGTAGGTTTTATAGCTCAAACTACTAGTACTCTTGTTCTAGGCAGTGTAAAATATCTGTGAGAAACAAGCCCTGCTGCTTTGAAGAACTTAGAGCTTGACTGCACAAAGATCAAGATCCACAAGCGCTTGTAGCTCTACAAGCGCTATCGTCAGATATCATCAAGCTTGACTGCACAAAGATCAAGATCCAAGCGCTATCGTCAGATATCATTCCCTCAACCTTAGAAACCAAGTCATAGCAGGAAAAGAATCAGAAATCTTACAGTTTGGGGGACTATTTCTTTAGAACTCACTAATAAGCTGCATAAGCTGCTGCTGTTTCTTCATAGTGCAACTTACTAAACTAAAATACATTGAAGTGTGGGAAGAGCTGACTTTTACTAATACATGACTGTGTTTAACAGCCCTAAAGCATTCTTCAAGTACATGTACACAAAAGTATGACAGGATGGTTATTTGCTGTTGGCCTACAGTTTCATCCTTCAGCCTGTATTGTTGGGCTAGTGCTTCCTGCAAGCATTGAGTCTGCCTGTTGTCACACTAAATGCCAATTTCCTAGCTGTTAGGTTTTGGCATGGCCAGGGAATAATTTCAGCAGAACCAATTTTCATCTTTCACTGCGTAGGCTGCTTTTACAGTTTCTCTACAGATATATAATTTTCTCTGTGGAGGGCTCTTGAATGGAAGGACAGTTTTGTGTTTAACATGTTATAGTGGAATTCAGAAAAGCTGGATGTTAATCTCGCTTCAGTTGCAAACTTTCTAATGTGACCTTGAATGAGCTCCCAGTCCCTTTCCCAGTGCCAAATACAGCCCATAATCTCCTGTGTCAACCTCTCTACTTTTAAACTGAGTTAATCTAGTGTTTGCAGTTTACTTTAAGATCTTCCGCTCTGCAAATACTGAGAATTATTCTACAGTTTGGCGCCTTATTCAAAGTATTCAATAAAATAAGCATGTGTAAGAGACACCTACCTAAATGGCATATGCACCTTGTCTCTGTTGCAGGCAACTGCAGCATCAGCCACTGACTCTTGTACCTTCCCAGACATGTGTTTCCACTCTCCTGCTCATTTTTAGTATACGTGTTTACCACACTGATTCTTTTTCAGGAGATTTACTCCTAAGGACTAACATGTTAAGGATTGCCAAGGAAGCCTACAGAAGTGAAACACCTGCATCTCATTGTGTTCACACTGCATTAGGTTCCTGTAAGAAATGTAGTTGTGAGGAGCAGATCCTGCTGTGGATGGTTTTGAACTGTTTGCATTCACCCAGACTAGCCAGGCATGGAGAGGAGACAGCTGTATGTTGAAATCAGTTCCTAGGACAGGACTATGTTTGGATATTGGTGTCGTGATCACAAACAGTCTGGTTTACGTGTAGATTTAAAATCAGTTGTGCTCCCCCTGCTCCCTAAAAGTCACCGTTTTTATGAGCTACTTATTTGGACAACAGTTTCTGCTCTTTCGGTAACATCACCTTCAGGTTTGTGCCTTGAAAAGGCCATGTTTGTCTTTAAGAGTAACCCATCTTGTCTGTTAAATGTCGTTTTCTCAGCGTGGATTGTCAGTCACAGACTGCAGGAACGCTTCGGTGGACCCAGAGCCTCCCTGGATGCCCAGACCTTGTGCAAGAGCAGACCAACATCACTTTATATAAAGGTGAGCATGCCTGGAATACAAAGCAGCAGCCCGAGGTCTGCACAGCCTGCATGTTTATGTCCTTAGATTCTTCCCCATGTGTACCCAGGATCTAAAGACTTCTCAGTGAAGGGGACCAGAGCTGATAACACCTATAGATCTGGGGAGTCGAACATAAGTTAGTATCTGTGCCCTCTCCTGGCCACTTCTAAGCGGCAGCAACGGGCTTGACAGCCAGTGCGGGTTCCAAAGTAGCAGGAAGCAGGTTAAAGGATTACAGAGCTGGAGCTGGACAGGGCTTTGAGAGGTCATTGGCCTGACCTAACGCAAGCTTAGCCATTTCTAACCCATTCTTAACAGCTGTTTGACTCATCTGGCTTTAAATATTACTACGAATACAGACATCAAAGCCTCCCTGGGCATTCTCCATTCTTCTCCTTCAGCCTGAAAGTGGTTTCTATCCCTGACCATAACGTGGCTGTGCTGTGTTCAGACCCACTGACTTGCCAGTGGACATAAAGAGCAGTTTGGTACCTGCTGCTTTGCATAAACAGTGTAGTTGAATACATTTACCCTGTCTCCTCTCGGTCACCTTGTGGTCACTGCATTTTACTTTGGGGGCAGTCAGCATGTTGTGAGGGCTGTCCCTGCCTCTTGGGAAGGCCTTGGACATGAGTGCTACTCATCAGGCTGCTCGGAGGAACTGAGGGCTGGTGTTGCATGGAGAAATATGGCACAGATGCGCAGTCTTGTGAGAATCATTAAAATGTGAAACCAGTAAAAAATGTGAAAACCAATAAAAAATGACAAAGATTTAGGGAAGACTTTCCTCCTGCCATGGGAAGAAGTGAATTTGGAGATGTGGTCTCCTGCTTTTCACACAGCTTAATCCCAGTAGTTGTCCCGCTCCTCTTCTACCTGGGAAAATTGGAATGCAAAAAGCTAATGCACAACTGGAAGTGTTTGCAGTTTTAGTGGTGTGATGTATTTATAAGTATATTTGTGGATACAGTTTATCCTCCTGATGGTGACTTATTTTCAAGTGCTTGGAATATTTTATTTAATTTTACTTTCCAAGATGTGCAAGCTAAGCTAAGAAGCAGCACCTGTTCTGCAATTAAGGTCAATCAAAAATGCATGGTGTAAATAGTAGAATTCTGCTATAAAACAACACCAATGTAAAGTCTACTTTCTGTGGTGATAAGCATTCTATTTTCCCTGTGTTAGTGGGTAGCTGAGTGATATTTTGACCTGTTTAAAATGGAGAGAGATGCCACAGAGCAGGCAGCAGAAGTGTGAGCTCTACAATCAGGTGCCAGGAGCACGTACAGGGCACGTGTCAGCGAGGCAGGCAGCACAGCCGTGTCCTCTGGAAAGCCAGCACATTGCTGAGTGGTGTTTGCATGGCTTTCAGGTGGTGGTCTCTGTTCCGTCCCCGCAAAAAACAGGGAAGCTGGAACTTTGGTTATTTCCCTGCTACAGAAAGTAACTCGATGAGGGTAGGAGGGAGCCAGATCTGTGGGTTGTTGAAACTTCACCCTGTGTACTTTGCTCAGCTTGCTAGCGTAGCTACATGGTGCTTGGCAGAAATCAGCATATCTTTTTACAGTAAACACTGTGTGCAAGCAGACCTGGGCTATAGCAGTGGTGCTGCCGAAGGGCGTTAGGAGGACTTGAGAGTCCCTGGACAGAAGGATCAAAGCAGGCTCCACCTGGTGCATGTTGTGGGACTGGTAAGTGGGCAACAATATACAACAGGGATGGGGTTTTCTCCCAACCAATGGGTCTCAGGCAGTTCCTAGAGCACTGATTCAAAGTTTGCAGCCCAAACTTTTTTTCTTCTTGGTACAGCACCAGAACAAACCCCACATTCTGGGAGATGCTTGATTCCTTTCCCTTCTTTGTCCTTCTGTAACTGAGCAGAGGTCAAGAAGAGAAGGGTCTCAGGTCTTGCATTAATTCTTAATTTCTGAAACTTATTCCTGGCAGCCCCACAGATTTCCTATGTGATCTGGGGTATATTGCTTTATCTCTTGTTATCTCAGTTCTCTTAATTTCGTGAATGGTTTATTTACATAGCCTGTTTTGAAGAGCAGGACATAAAACATTTTATGTCCTAATATTTTACGTGCTCTGTGTGCAAGTGCATGTCCCCATCTTGTCTTTAGCCTTTCTGTGCTGTGGCAATGCAAACGATTCCAGCAAATGCAGCAGCTCATTGAGCACTGAGCTTCCTCCTCACTGCAGTGCAGGGTGGTCTCTCCCTGCTCCAGTGGCTCCTTGGTGGCATGACTCCAACGGGCACTTCTGAGAATGAGACTGGTGGTTTCCAGGTGATGTATCTGGGCTTATGGGTGATTTCATGATTTTCCGCAGGGTGGAATTGTTGATTAATTCTGCCAGTGTAGCCTGGCTACAAATTTCTCTTAGTCCTGGGGTCTGTGGTTTGAATCAGCTCTCTCAGATGTTCCTAGAGTTTTCCTGGTAAATTATTTTTCACCAAAATAGTTCCTCTTCAGAGGGATTGAAACAATCCACAAGTGCAGGCTGAATTTGACGAATAACTTGGTCTCTTACAAATTAAAGTCTTGTTTAATCCCAACACTTTCAAGTATTTTTAAGCAACATTTAAAGAAATTTCCAAAATGATTGTTCTAAAAGTTTAAAAATATTTAAAACTTCGTGAAATTGTTTCAAGATAAATGATTTTTTTTTTAATTGAAAAAATACAAGCATTTTCAGATTGACCTACCTTTATAGTTGTTGTTCCTGTTGTCAGGTTTGGTAAGGAGGCAAAAGAAAAAACTACACCCACTTCTGCTAAGTTAGGTTATTGCCTTTGTTTCAAATATCCCTTTGAAATTCAGGACAGATTTGGGATTTTCAGCTTGTGTCTCTCTAATGAGTAGCACTCAAACGAGTGCTATTTTGACAAGTGTTTGCAAAACGTGAGGCTGAGAAGCGGGATGCAGAGCGCGGCGGGTGTGTGCACGGCCAGCCTGGCGCTTGGGTGGCAGATCAAGGTCCGGCCCAGGGAACAGAGCCAGGGTGTTTGTGGAGCTGTGTGAGTGAAAGAGTCTATTGCCTCTAATCCTTCGACACGTCTATAACAAACCTATTTCAGAAAATGCTTTTGCCTTAAGGGCTATCCTTTCTTGCTTGGTAGAAATTGCTCTTCCTGGAAATTTCCATCACTTTTTAGTTGCACTGCTGTCTCCTACAGGACTGTCTTATCTCTGCTGCTGTACCCTCTCTCCTCACTGATGTCAGTGCATGGTATCTAATGTGAAGCATGAAGTTTCTGTGCATTCTGACCTCAGTCCTGCTATGGGCTGAGTAGTCGCTCATGATCTAGCAAAGCACTAACCATAAAGCACATATATGCATGAAATCATAGGCACATCCATTCAAGCTCAGCGTGAACTTAAGTGATCGTCTGGAGAAGGGATAGAGTGAGCATTGCCCCAAGAGACCAGGCTCCTGGTAGGTAACAGAAAAGGAGAGAAAAAGCTCTGGGAAATGGAGGATTTCAGTGCAAAACTAGGACACTGTGAAGGGGGGTGCTACATAAACCCCCTTGACATCCTGCACCTCGCAGTGCTGTGAGGGAGGGACTGCAGGAGGACACTGTAACCAGAGCCACCCCATCTCACTGCAGTGAGACCGTGTGATGTTCTGTGCAGCGACAAGTGGAGACTAATGGAAAGGCCTCTTCGGATCCCAGGTAAAGCCTTGCGCAGTGAGTGTTCACAGCATCAGTATTTGTCACATCTTTAAAATATGTTGCTGGAAAACAGTTCCCCAGCAGCTGAATTCTCCTCCAGCGGTGCTGGTGGCTGGGAAATGTGCTCTAAAGCAACGTTTGTTCTCTAATGAGCTGCACAGAGATCATATGTGGGCTTGTTACAACTAGGGCCACTGGCAAAGAAACTTAGAAGGGCTTTTGAACTCAGCCATCCTCCTTTTATCAGAAAATCATGCCTTGGTGCCAGGTTCTCCTTGTGCCCTGTCGCTCCAGCTGCTGCTTTGTGTGGGAATGGGAATATGCGACTTGGAGAACTATTTGGGGTGCCCAATTGCTCTTTTCAGAGGCAAGGGGGATTTTTGCCAGGTTAAAGGGACTGTGGTGTGCTTTGTAGTGCAGCTAAGCCAGTCTAGCAGCCAGCTCTCACTGCACCTGGAGGCATAGCTCTCCCACCCAGACCAGGCATTCCTTTTTTGGAGCTAAACCAGGGGATAACTAATGTTATCCTGAATAACCAGAATAATATTATTATCCTGGTTATCCAATTCAGGAGTCCAGCGTGCTCTGGTGCCATGGTGGCAGCTCCCGTTTTGTGGCATTACACGTGCATGGAACAGCAGCCTCGGGCTGGGAGAGGGCACAAAATGCAGCCTGCAGCCCCTGCAAGCTGTTTTGCTCTGGGGTTCTCTGCTGCCAGCCAAGCGCCACAAAATGCAGGTGCATGTTTGTGGAGTGAGAAATGATGCAGAATCTGAACTTCTAGTTGAGTAACATCACAAGAGCATAGCTTTTGGCATTTGCTTCTGACGCTTTTTTTTGTTGCAAGGCTCAGAGGTGTAGTTCTGATGGCCAGGCCTTCTAACTAATAAAGTCAGTTAACCAAAATGCCCCCCTTGTTTTCTCCCCTCATGTAGTACATGAAATTAATAGAAAAATGCCTTCACCTGCATGCTAATTGCAGAGAAACTCTTGCAGTCCTGTGCAATGAAATTGCAGACACCAGAATGTTTTAAAGAGCCATTTTCTGAAGCCCAAAGATCTATAGAGGAGAGATATAATACAGCAAAAACTTACAGCATAAAAGCACCACAGCACAGAAAAAAAACCTCGCTGATTTTTGAGTAATTAGTTTCACCAATTACTGCTGCAAAACATATGCTTGCAAAATTAGGCTGTGGTGGAAGGAGAGAGTGCAGGGTCAGGACTGTGCATATGTATGGACCCATCCCATAAGACCAATAGCACTTTTATAGCAGACTGGTATTTAGCCACCCCAAGAAAAGAATAAATGATTGTAGTTCTAGTCATAAATTAGTACAAAGCAACAAGGGCTACTGCAGGGACAGAGCAACAGTGGAATGACCATATGTTGGTGCCCCTGCATTAGTCACTCTCTGCAGAGCCATCAGGGTAAGAAGCAGGTGTGAAATGGGTACTCACAGAACTCCACCAGCAGATACTTCGTTTCATTCAATGCTTGGTCAAAGTTGTTCTTTTTCAGCAAGAGGACGTTGTTCTCCTTTTTGATTTTGGGGAGTTTGGCTTTTTTTGTCTTCGCTTCATTTGGACTTATGCTGTTTGTTGCCGGGAAAGCTGTGAGAAACAGCAGTGCCAGAAAGAAAAACTGATGTGTCTTCATCCTGCCTTTCTTTGTGCTGAAAAAGAAGGAAAGGAGCACGAAGTGGCAGTGTTTGCTGCTCAAATGGCTGTTGCTGTATCAGCCAGACTGAGGTTGATAAGACTGATAACAGAGTCTACCACTAGTAGAGCCAAATGTACCTTCTTACCAGAAGATTAATGTGCTATAATTGAGAAAGTATTTAACTAGTGTTTGGAAAAACAGTTTCAGTGGAGAAGGTGGGTTCTTACTGTGCCTGTAAATAACCAGATTATGTGGAGAGAAGGTGAGAAAACACACAAAGAAATACTTGGTCAGAGAAGCATGAGTGTTGATTCATAATGCTCTTTAATTAGAGAACCTGCTTTTGTGACCTTCTGTATTCTTCTATAGTCCTTCTCCTGGGACCTGTTTCCAACGAGGAATTGAGGTACAATACTGCAAAACTGAATGGAAAATTGAAACTTTAGGAGTATAGTATTTTGTCCTAGGCATACAGAAAATTAGGTCACCATTTCTGCATGTTTCATCTTCAGTGCTAACTAGATCTGGTGCTCATTTTAGGCTTTGCAGTTCGAGAGAGCTGTGGAAAATCAGCCTTCCGCAAACTTCCTGGGATCCGGCAGTATAAGTGTTAGGGTTGGTCCTTCTGCTTTGTGGCCATTCACACCCCAAAAGTTGTTTTGTGGTTGAAAGCTAATGGAACGTGTTTCCTATGTGAGCAAATTCCGTTTCCATTTCTGATTTGCTTCACAAACAGAGATTTTGGAGAATGGTAATTCTTACTATTTATTTGAACATTTTGGGCTGCCACTCTCCAGCTACACTTGAAATACATAACATAAAGGTCAAAGTGACTGCATAGCATCCCTGTGAGATGCGTACGTACTGTTGCCTACAAAACAGGGAGAAGGCCCAGGAAGATTTAAAAGCTGGCTCCATCGAGGAAAAAGTTCCCGTGGATTTAACAAAGTATAGATCCTCCAGGTTTTAGACTCGCACCAGAGTAGATTCTGGATCTAGGAGTGAAGACCTGATTTTCTTGACTTCTGGAGTGCTACTTTAAATAACTCTAGTAGCATCTACCTTTTCTTCCTGTATTTTGTGTAGGCAAGACCAGGAGAGACTGGAAATGGTAGAATTTTCTTTGCAAGTGTGTTTTACAACGCACAGCTTTTTCAAAGTTGCACACCTCTGCTGAAATGAAAAGCAAATGAAAGTCTTCCAAATTTCACCTTCACTTGCTTTATGTTACATCATCTTTGCTACAATGATTGTTTTAAGGGTGAGGAAATTAGGAGCTTGTGAAAAACTCATGTAAAAACAGCTAAACTGAAAGAGCGCTACAAAACCTCTTAAGTCATCATATAGTGGCCTCCAAAATAAAAATTTGTATTAATTTCATGCTCCAATAAAAACAGAACTCTTACGGAAGTAAATAACTGAATTCATCAGTATGTGTATGGTGTGGTGAATCGCCATCTAGTGTATATTTGAGACATAGCATAATTACATGGATAGTATAATTACATGGATCATTTAAAATCAATGTGGTAAACAAAGTATCCTGAGCTCAGTGCACTTTCTGAGTAATGGTAATGTGTCATTCGATTACTATTTTTTCAGCAGTTTAAGTAAAAGATAAAACTTACAGGAATCAAGAGCTATATATTTAGGGACAGGCTCACAAGTGAAATCTTAGAGATAAGATGCATCCATCATCTGATAAACTGGACAACAAAGATTATAATGCAGGAAAAAAGTTTACAATCTTTTTACCAAGAGAGGCAGAACTCTTAAAAGTTGCATAAAAGCATGTGGAGAAGTGGGAGAGACAAAAACAACCTGTTTATTCAAGTTGGTTTGCATTAATTCATCCAACATTACAAACTCGACAGCTTCCAAAACTGAACAGTTTTTAAATGTTTTGTTTGTTTATTTTTTTTCAGGTGACTGATCCCTGTAAGTCTTCATCTGATCTTTTTCCTACTGCTTGTTAAAACATTTATCATGAGAACATTTGTTAAATTATGGATTCCTCAGTGCTTGCGGATTCTCAGGTCACCTTGCAGATTATTGCACAGATACAACAGGCTTCTTGCATCTCCACTTATTTCATATTACGATTCTATAAACCAGTGTGAAAGGGAACTACCAGAATATTTCAACTTTGCAAGTGATGTCTTGGATAAATGGGCACAGCTGGAAAAGGTAGTTTGTTTTGCTTCCTGGAAATCTCAGATTATATAAATCGCTTTTGCTGGTGGATACTGCATAGCATTAACTGCAGAGTAGAATTTTTTTTTTTTTGTTATACATGCAGGTGTCACCTGCATAACTACCTGATAAGGATGAAAAGGATGAAATTAGTTTTGGGTTGTATTAAACATTTTAAAGTTTGACTTTCTATTTTAATTTGCCTTTAATCTTATATTTTAGGATGGGAGAAGACCAGCAAATCCAGCTTTTTGGTGGGTAAAGGATGAAGGAGAGGAGGTGAAGTGGAGCTTTGAAGAACTAGGATTTCTGTCCAGCAAGGCAGCTAATATACTCTCTGAAGCATGTGGTTTGCAGAAAGGAGACAAAGTTTTAGTAGTTCTCCCTCGGGTCCCTGAATGGTGGCTGCTGAATATAGCCTGTATGCGAACAGGTGAGTAACCTTACTGATGTCCTGAACAGAAAGAAAACGTTAGGAGGATTTGACTGTGTTGAATTTTTGGTAGAAATTAGATTGAACAAAATATTTGCTGGAACAAATTTCCTGGAACAATTCCACAATTCAAGAGGGACATGGCCAGGTGATTCTGTCGATTTTGTCCCGTGTACCAGCTCTGTGGTTCTTGCAGGTTACGGACAGAACTGAGACTGAGGACATCTTCATTCTGTTGATCTGTCCAAGATTTCCTGCATCATGACTCGGGCCTGTTACTCAGAATCTCAGTGCCTCATACTTCTAATTGTAGAACTTGATAGGTACCCCTGAAGGTGTAGGATGATTGAAATAATAATTTAGAACAGCACTAATAAAATGAACAATAGCTTTATCCCAAATGTAAATATAATCCAAATGTTGACCTCATTCATGTACTCAGTAATTAAGTAGATAATTATCTCACTACTGACTTCCTGAGTTTTGAATCATAAAGAAGGTTCTGCAAAACACTTCAAATCTAAATCTTACTGATGATGCAGATATTTTTAATATGGTTGAGACAAACTACAGTATTAGTGGTGCAGATTTTGTGGGCTTTCAATATTTACTAAGATTTGGAAAGTTGGGTCTGTCCCAGGTCATTCCTTGGCTTCAGATTTACCCAAGTTCTACCTTCGTACATGACTTCTCTTTTTCAAGAAATAAGTTCTTGGCAGGTAACTCAACTTTTGTATGGCTGGGTTCATCTCATATGAACGTAGTGGAGGAATCGTCATTTTTCTAAATTGCTTCTTTTCTTTTTCTTTTTTCCCAGGAATTGTCTGCATTCCAGGAACATCCCAATTAACAGCCAAAGACATTTTATACCGACTACAGGCCTCAAAGGCCAAGTGCATCGTTACCAGTGATGCTCTGGCACCTGCAGTGGAATCTGTCATGCCTGACTGCCAGTCTCTGAAAAGCAAACTAATTGTATCCAAAAACAGCAGAGATGGGTGGCTGAACTTCAAAGAACTCCTTGCGTGAGTATCAGCTGTCTTAATAGCATCCCTGTGAGATGAAAGATGCTGTATCAATCAAGTGACATCACTAAGTTCTGGAGGAATCCTCTATTTTGGGGATCATTTCCAGAATACAGATGAGTGAAACTTTTGCATCCCTCTGCCAACTCATTGTCAGCACTATATTAACTACAAGTCCTTCAAACACGCTTTAGCGTAGCTAGGTTCAGGGTCTGCCAGCTTTTTCTTATTCAGCAGCCTGTTACCTTCTGAAATCTCAGTGCTTCTACTGTGATCACAAAGCACGTGCACGGAGTACTAATCTTGCAAGCAGCCATTCTGTGCCTGTCTTCTAGAGTGCAGCCTAATGCAGAAGATAGATACCCATTGCTGAATCTTGGTGCCCAGCTAATAGGGTGTTAATTATTTCGGTAGCCCAGACAGTCTTGATTGCTCATAAATCACTTGAATTTACATAATTTTGTGCACCTAAATAATTTCGGACCAAATATTTTTCTTTATATCTTCTAAACCTCAAAAAATGGTGCTTCCTTTCTGAAAATGTTCAAATAGTAACTGTCATATACTTTCTCTTCTGAAGGGTAACATCTGCTAACCATAAATGTGTCAAGACAAGGAGTCAAGACCCAATGCTGATCTATTTTACTAGTGGGAGTACCGGCTCTCCAAAAATGGTGGTGCAGTCGCACAGCAGTTATGGCATTGGATTTACTGTCAGTGGCAGGTATAACTTACAGTTGCTCTCAGTGTCCTGATTGACATGATCACAATGAAATGAAAATGTGACAGTAAAAACTCCCATAAGTGCAGATATTTCATGAGTGCAGGATCTTATTTTTTCCTCACCTTTCCCCTCTCTGAAAAACATTGGTTGCTAAAAGCTTTTATAGATGCTGTTGAGGTATCAGCCATAGCAGTCGTTCCATTGCTCACAGGGCTGACTGAAGAGTAGCGGTTGGATTAGTCCACCTGTAGCAAAACCAGACAAAGTTGAAATCTTCGTTATTACATGGACATTTCTGTAAAACTAAAGCCCCTTGGACCATAGCCTTATCTGTTAAAAGTCATAGTTCATAGAATCCAATCTATGGCTTAGCATTGCTTTGCCTTCACTGAATATCCTTTCCTCTGATTTGTGCTTCCCAAGGAGTGAGACGTATCATGAAAACCGAAAATATATTTCCCAAGGCATTTTGATTTGAAGCTTAGTAGTATGGAATCAACAGAAGTAATTTAGTTAGTTTCTTAGAGATATAAGTTGTGATTTAGCTGTTCCTCATAGTCTGCAAGGTAGGGAAATCCTACCCCCATGGTATGTTCAGTTTTTGAAATGGAAGCAGATTCTGTAATACCAACCATGGATGTTTTGCAGTACTCAGAAGTAAAGCAAACATTGAAAGTGTTAAATAGGAGGTTGTGAAGGGAAATGAGAAAATGTTTAAGATTCCCTTTAACTCTTGTGAACTTTGGACTTTGTAAAGACCTTGTTTGCTGACACCATATCTTCTAAGGAAAGGCTCCTGTACTTTCCTTTAATTATACTGTGACCTGTGCTCAGATCTCTCTCACTGTCTGAATGTCTTCTCCCCTCTGCTCTATCAGGTACTGGATGGACTTGACTCCCTCAGATATAATGTGGAATACTTCTGACACAGGTTGGGTAAAGTCAGCGTGGAGCAGTGTTTTTGCTCCATGGATGAACGGATCATGTGTCTTTATACACCATATGCCTCAGTTTAAACCAGAAATCGTCGCAGATGTAAGCATAACATTTCATCCTGTTGAGTTTTATTTCCGTTTTGCATAACTGAAGCATCTAACTGGACTCCAATGCATATGTATCCACTGCTGTTTGTAGCTTCATTCATGGTACTTTCTATATCTTTCTTTTAAAGTGCTTTTCCCTTCCTTTAAAGCCTAACAGACTAAAGGAACAAGTGATTTCCCTCCTGGTTAGGCTGTGTGACACTGCTACAAAGCGGGGGAGATTATGAAAGATGAAGGGTTGAGTGAGCTCAAGGTTACTGCTGGCCTATCCTATACTCAGCCTAGAGCTCAGTCCGAGTACTGGAACTGCCAGCCTGCTTGGGCTCATGTGCACGTGGGTCAGTACTCAGTGTGTGACACAGACCTGCACTGGGGCCCTATTAACCTGAATTTTCCATGAGTTGCCAGCATGTGTGTTCCTTCTGTCTTTTGGTTTTCAAAACCAGTCGGCTGCCCTGTCCTCCTCAGCATCCATCTCTTCTGTAGAGAGGGAAACCAGATATTTCCAGTAAAACTGGAAAAGCTTATTTCTAGTTCACTGCTGTCACTTAGCATTGAGTCTGTGGCATAGTTGCCCCAGGAACCACTGTGACCACTCAGTAGTCGTACATCTTCATGAGTCGTGTTTGTGGAGGGAAAGTGTTGGGGTTTGTTTGTTTTTTCTATAGCAGCAGGACTGACTGATAGAACCACTACACAGTCAGGATCTCTCATTAACACAGTCATTCTCTGTGAATATTGAATGCATGTTGCATTTTTACGGGTTTCATTTTGGAAATATTTGAATCATGTTAATTACCTGCATGTTTGCAAGATGCCTTTTCCTTTCAACCACTTTCTCGTTTTCTAGACTCTCTCAAGATACCCCATCACCACCTTTTGCACAGCCCCCACGGCCTACCGCATGCTGGTGCAACACGGTTTGAGCAGGTACTGCACATCTGCCTACTGCAGGGGTAGCAGAGAGGCTGAGATATGATGCTGGGACAGCTGTGAATCTTTTGTTCCTTATGTTGCTGTATTTTTTTCAACCCTTAGGAGAAAGCTAATTAGAAAAATTTGCTCTCAAAGGCAAAGACTGCATTCTGAAATGTGTGAATAATTCCTTAGGCCATTCAGTCTTCAAGAATGAGTCTTTGAAAAGACAGTAAATGGAAATAAATGAGTTTTTTAAAGTTTCACTTTGTCTGAACTAAGGTTCACAGCTATTTCAAGTTAGGAATGGCTTCAGGCATC
This sequence comes from Tinamus guttatus, assembly GCF_000705375.1. The sequence goes on along the minus strand of NW_010587634.1, from coordinate 17,217 downwards.
ACTGGATCAGGGAATTACTGGAGTACAGTGGAACTGTTACAGGTTTTTCACATGCTGAGAGCCATTTAGCGGCTGTTCCCACTCACTTGTTGCGCTATAAAATATTCAGCTCAGGAGAAATGCTCAAAATGATTTGCAAGCAGTTTTCATATCTTCAGTAATGTCCTACTTATTCTCACACAAGTCTTTCACCTAGATACAAACGAACCTTGTTTTAGTATTGAGCCCAGGCTCTATGTTGCTGCTATCAGATCCTTCACCCTTCCTTTTTTGCTACAAAATTCTTGTTTTCTTATTTAATCTTGGATGTTGGCATGTAGCCACATAAAGAATGCTTTCTACAGCATCTGATGTGCTTGTCCAAATCTCTACTTTTTTGTCATCTCTTCCAATAAAAGACTCTGTTTACAACAAAATATGTTATACTTCCTGGCCCAGGCTTCTCCAGCGATTAACAACCCTGCCCTTGGTGGTAGCATGAGCAACCTAGGAGCATAATCCAGGACTGTGTAACAGGATGATTATTGTTACTTCCAAAGTAGCTTGTGAAGTTGTAGGCAACCAATACCCTTTGACAATTGAGAGAGTCTGCGTTACAGAAGTTAAGAAAATTACCATTGTTTTCTATGCCTCTTAAGCTACAAGTTTATGAGTCTGAAACACTGTGTATCTGGAGGGGAACCACTCAATCCTGAAGTGATAAAGCAGTGGAAAACCCAAACAGGCCTGAATATCCATGAAGGTTATGGCCAGACTGAGACAGTATGTTTGTATTCATTCCTGCAATAAGCCCTTTCAAAGGTAACAATACTAAAGACAAAAAGTGCTTGATAAATCAATGGAAAAGGTGAGAATCATTTACATCAATTTTTGAAATTAGCCTATTATATATAGTTCCAAAATCAGCCAGTTGCATTTTTAAGGTTTATAGGAAATATTATGACTACAGAATTCAGCTCCCTGCACAAACTGTATACAAATTCTGATTAAATAACTTATAGCAAATTCCTGATAGCAAATTCCTTCAGCATCTTTCTATATTAGAGGTTCTAATATGAATATTAAATCAGCTCATATCCAAGACTTCTCTGTAACTGAACATAACAGAGCTACCAAAAGTCAGATTTAAAGTATTCTCTCACCTCCAAATCTAGTCCTTGTCATGACACAGTTGGACCATGACATGAGCAATTGCTTTGCCTAGTCGACACCAAGGATAAAGTTTACAAGATGGTGCATAAATAAAGAGATTGCCATTTATTATGCAGGTAACAATATGTGCCAATGTGAAAGGAATGAAAATTAAACCTGGCTCTTTGGGAAAAGCCTTGCCCCCTTATGATGTGCAGGTATGTCACTACATTACATCTTTGAGTTCAGTTGCAGTTGTAGGTGTATGAGTAAGAGAGGGCCCTTCCTGAGCTAATCCAAGCAATAATCATAGTAGTGATATGTCCTTTCTGCAGATTGTAGATGACCACGGGGCTATTCTCCCTGCAGGAGAAGAAGGTGACATTGCTATCCGAATCCAACCTAGGCGACCATTCTGCCTGTTCTCTCAGTACCTGGTAAGTTTGAGTTGGCTTGGCTGTGCCTCTTGAGAATCTCAAGGGAGACCTAGTGCAAAGCTCTGTTGACTTTGCTGAATCCTTATCAAGCAGGATTTCTTTCAGCATGTTCACAGAGTCTCACTAGGTTCCTTGGGCTCTTTGAGCCCGGACAGAACATTGTGCTGTTATTTCAAGAGCAGACGGTCTGTCTGCTGTAACTCTAAGGTCCACCATGAACCAGGAGATGTCTTGTTTCAGATCTGTACCTGGCACAGGTAGGATGGCTTTATGTTCAGTGCATCACTCCCCAGCAATTCCATTCCTGTTTTTGAATAGGGGTAAACGAAGTAACCCCATAAAGGCTGCTGTAATACACTGTGAGCTCAGAGAAATACTCAGAAAAGCAGAAGCAGCATCCTTTTTTTTTCCCCCTCATACAACTCTGAAGCATTGAGAATCACAAACTTTTGGGCACAAACTGATCTTCTAAATCTTTAAAAGTTGCACATTTCAATATCTCTGGTTTTAGAGCAGGTCTTTGTGTGATCACACATCTCATAGATGATGTGCACAGTATGTACAATACAAAAACAAGCTACAGCACAAAACCCTCAAATCTAGATAATCTACTGGCTTTACAGTAGTGGCATATATAACCTAAAATGACTATTCAAATAGTCTGAATGTGGAACAGGCTAGAAGAAATGTGTCAGAAGAATGGCTGTTCTGGTTCAGCTCAAAGGTCAGTGGACCTTTGTTTCCTTAAGTTAAGGACCTTAAGTTTCCTTAAGGAAGAAAAAATAGAACCAGGCAACTATAAAAATATTCTTATCTGTTGCACTTGAGCCACCATGTTGGATAACCATTAGGGAACCTGCCCATGTGCTTAATCCTCCTCTGAACTTGCACAGTATTTTAAGTCGGTGTAGTATCCCCAATCCACAATAGGTACAAATTGATTTTGTGTAAAAATAGAAACAAACAAGAAATCCCTTTTGTTCATTAGGTCCTCCATTGTCGAGTTGTACAATCTAGCACCTGATAGATCAGTGTAGCTAATGAAGTGTTTCTTGTAGATCACCTACTTTAGTTTTGAAAGTCAGAAGTGAAAAGTTCCCACTGACAGGAGGTTATTATGGAGACTCCTGCAATAATAAGTCATTTATGTAAAGAGAGTAGATAATGCACTTAAATAATTTGCTGTGATAGATGGGCATTCTGATGGAGTACTACCTTTTTTACTTTTGAACATGAATACACATCTTTTCCAGCCTTCACATATTTCACTGCAAAGCTGCTAATTAATGTGGTTCTGGTTTTTTTTTAGGTAAAGGTGCATAAGATAGCATTGAATATACTAGTTTTGAGAATAGCTATAAAATACAGTCTTGATCATTTTTAGCACCACTAAGTGAGAATTAGATTTCACTAACAATTAAATAAATATTTTGAAATGTTGTTTGGCTGTTGTCAGGATAATCCAGAGAAAACTGCTGCCACTGTGCGTGGAAACTTTTACATCACTGGAGACAGAGGAATTATGGATGAAGAAGGATATATCTGGTTTGTTGGAAGATCTGATGATATAATTAATTCCTCTGGGTAAGTCAGTTGCTTTCAAATTTGCTCATTTTCCTGTTAATGTTGTTCTGTTTTCTCACAATATGAAATTGGGAAAGTTCAGTTGAATGGCTGCTACTACTGTCATATTTGTGTTTTCTTATAGCTATCGTATTGGTCCATTTGAAGTTGAAAGTGCATTAATAGAACACCCTGCAGTCTCCGAGTCAGCTGTTGTCAGCAGTCCTGATCCAATTCGAGGGGAGGTAAAAAAGAAAATAAAAAGTTAAAATAATGATATTTTATTCTAAATATGATATGTGTCATGTGTACTAGACTTACCTGAAATGTTGCAAATTTTGAAATTAAAATAGGTTTAAACATGCCCTGACATTTTAGAATTTCAGAATTACTTCCCTGTTTGCAAAGTTCCATATAGAAAAAAAGATTTGCATTTTAAGATTAATTGTGGCATCTTTTTGTCCAAGAAATTGTATTCAGGTTTTTATTTCTCTCTTTTTGACAATATGCATATGAAATGATATCCAGGGGGTATCTTTTTTTTTTCTTAGGTTTTTTAACTTTGTTACATTTATTTGAGCTCTCGAGTGAGATTTTCAGATTTTTTTTTTCTATTCTGAAACCTTTCTAAAGTTTAGTGGTGTTTAAAATTAGAGAAGAAAGATCTTAAAAACAAAACACTGAGCATTGCCCTCCCATAATTCAGAGTATATCCTTCTTTATATTGCATTCAATGACAAACAGCTAGTAGAGAGAACTAAAGAAAAAGCTCCAATTTACACATTTCTGGATTTTGATATTGCATTGTGGCAATAAAAACATTGCTTATTCTCACATCCGGAAGTAACAGAGAACCTTAACTTTTGTGGCACAGGTAGTCAAAGCCTTTGTTGTTTTGGCTCCTGCTTTTGTATCACATGATCCAGAACAACTCATTCGTGATCTTCAGCAGCATGTCAGAAATGTGACTGCTCCTTACAAGTACCCAAGAAAGGTAGGTACACCACTTCACCATAAAAACACGTCTTCTAACTGTGCCAGAAATTGAATTTTTTTTGTCTTGCCTCCTCTTCTTGGTTTACTATTTTCTTACAGACACTCCAAATATAGTTACATAGAATAAAGATAAGTAAAAGATGTGTCCGTAGCTGTAGCCTTTGGTTCACTCTATGAACTACAAAGAACCCAAAGGGTCATTACCCAAATGATGATGTGATTTTTCTTTGCCAGGATTTTCAAGGGGCTCCAATAGATAGGGCATTCACTTCTCTCCAAATGCTCTCTTGAGTCCTGTTCAGAGTCCCAGGAGAGAAATTCCTACTGGCATCAGGGTGTAGAATCCGTCCGTTATAATCAGAGAAGATGCCCTGTCCCAACAGTTTAAGCAGTGACCTCTTTGGGATTGTGGTTCTTGTCCCTACAGCTAGCTATGCGGTCTGATTGAAATATAAAATAAGAAATTTCCCTGTCCCAACCCAGGTTGTGCACCTTCCCACCTTTCTAATATAGCCATAAGGCATGTGGGTCTTTCCTTGCATCTCAGAGATTATTTGGAATGTATTTGACTAAAAGTGATCATTTTTGTCATTCAGATTGAATTCGTTCAGGCTCTGCCAAAGACTGTTGCTGGGAAAATTCAGAGGAAGATTCTAAAGAATAAAGAGTGGGGAAGAGCATAACATGACTCAGAAAATGAGGATGAAATTTCTACCATCCATACCAGCTATGGCACAGCATTTGGACTTGGCATGTTATGATTACCCAGAGTACTAAGAGAATATATGGGAGAACAAGTTACCAAAAAATCAAAGAAAGGAGATCACACTCATGACTTTCATATACGTTGAAAAATAATTCCATCATGGCTATAGCAGGATGTGTAATTTTAGGACCACTTTTGCTATCAGTTTATAATTTTTCAAAAAGAATGGAATGCAAATAATTAAGAAGAATGAGGGAGAGAAATGATGAGATTTGGTAATGTATAAGGGTTTGCATTTTTTTACTAGAATTAATATAAATAGCTTTCTTTTAAAAATGCCTAACTACAACTTTTTTAAAATTATAAATAAATTAAATGAGAAATCATAGAAGTCTCTGTCTTGTAATTGGTATCAGCAATGATGATGTGGTATTCTCCCTTCAAAAGCTGTCACTGAAACATTCTCAAAGTCCTTTTGGGTGGAAGGAGAAAGACATATTTTTCAGACTACTACTTTGATGAATTTATAATCTAATTAAATGGTTAAAACAGAAGAAAAGAGACAAAGTGCTTTGGGTTAAGGTACAAACTGTACACACTTTACAGCAGTGTAAATGATTACAAGAAAAGATACTGTAATGCTTGGTTTGTTTCATGCAATGTTTTGTTCTCCTCACTTCAAAAGAAGCAAATGATAAAGCAGAAGGAGCTTCTCTACAAATACTCTTAGACTGGGTGTCCAGATTTCACCTCTCCAAACAAAAACTAGTCTCTGCAATACTTCTGGGAAACACATCCTGAAAGCTGAATGAACCAGTGAAGGACCCCGGCAGCTCTCAGTCTGTGCTGTCCGCAGCAACCAGGTCAGGAAAATGTATCGTTTGTCTCAGTGTCATTGAGAAGAAGCAGATGGTACTAAATAGGGAATACTCATTTCTGATTCTTGCAGTATTCCAAGGACTTTGCCATTACTGGCTTTTTACCTTAACTTTCTTATTTCATTTTCACTTTTAAGTTTGGAGGTGAAAAACTGTTAAAGCTCTTGAAGGCACTTTCTCTTCAATGTTGTAAATATGTTTTTGTGGCCCCCGGGGGAATACAGAATTTCGAATGTTTTCCTTTTGCGGATCTTGAGTACTGTTTCCAGTCTTCTGTACTGTTCTTGAATATTCTTAATCTCCTCTTTGGGTCTACCTTTTTTTTCCTTTAAGAAGAAACAAATGTATATTTCAGTTCGAATATTACATAAAAAGTTCAACGTTCATTTTTGGTATAGAATTTTTTGGAGAATATTTAAAAGACCTCTCTTCAGCATTAAAACCGTTTTAGATTAATGTTCCACCAGCTTCTTTGTTAGTAGAGTTTTGATTTAAAATGTAAGTACAATCTAAATTCTTAATTTTCTGCTCTATAACCTGATTCTAAAGTGGATGGCATGGCTGTCATATACCTGGTGTCATGATCCCTCCAGTGTATGTACTGTAGTTATCCGAAGGCATATGCACTGGGTTTTAATCAAATTTGCCATCCATTCCCTGTATCAACCAGACAGATGGTGTGAGAAAATAAGGCACGTTCGGGTTTGTGAAGGATCTGGTCTGTTCCACAGCAGGAGTTTCATTTGGGGAAGTCTCCTAAAAGTAACAAGGTCAGAAATGTGATGTAGAATGGCTAAGCTGGATAAAATAATGATCACAGTGCCATGAACTAAAATTTCAGTTATATAAGGCAAACCCTGAGGTCATCTTGGCTCTCACCGTTGGGGAATTGGCCAGTTTAGCCTGGCTGCCCTTGGTCTCCTGTGGGCAGAGTGCCACCAGGAGCCTGGGGAATGGAGTCGGTCCCAGGGTAAAGGGCTTGGGCATGAACCACATCAGAGATGTGAGAGTAAGCGGTTATGGTTGAAGATGCAGGACAAGGGTAAGTAAAATGCTGAATACAAAGCTTAAAAGACAGGGACAAAGGGCAAAATTAACTCTCTCTGCAAGTTTACTCATGCCAGAGACGTTCCACATGGAAAAAAAATAAGAGTATACCTGTAAGGGTCATTTTTTTCCTAGCTTGAGGATAGCTTCATCCTTTGTGGGAACAGGAGAGAAAATTAAATTTGTATATCACCAGTCACTCACTCGACCTTGCATTGATCCTAGTTGCTAGTACTTAATGGTTAAAAAATCAATAGAGGAGCCTCCAGGACTGTGCTGGCTCCTGCTCTCATCACATGGTCATCCAGAGAGGAACCGGGTTTTGTTCCATGCTTTATAATTCTCATGGACATTTACCAGAAGGTGCTAAGTAGCATTAAAATCTTGATTTGGCAAGATAATGAAACAAGCTTGCAGATTGCTGAAAATAAATTTTAAAAATAAAATAAAAACAAGAGATAATGGAAGTAGTATTGGAAGGGAAAGAAAATAACAGAGCTTTAGAACGTTTAGGAATAGTATGGTGAGTATAGATGGAAGATGGCATTTACAGTGAACAAATGTGGAAGTGTACATCAAATTTGGGAACCCCTGTGATGGAAGTACTGAAGTATAGGATCTTGGGATATATGTAGTAAATGGGTAAATCGGCCAATGATCAAGTTAAAGCAGTGAAAAACTGGACTGTAGTGGCTTGAAAACTTCCTCCAGCTCCGTGAGATGGAAGTAAAATAGAGAATCAGCTACTAGTGTTTTGGTCTGAGAACATGTAAACTTCTTACAGACAACTCATCTGGTCTTGTGTTTGACGAATGAGAGTTGTGGACAACTAGCAGCTCCAGGGAACACATCATGAATCCGTGAGGATCTGCTGAGGTACAGACAAGATACCCAGTCAGTTCACTAGATTAAGTCCTTAAAAAGCTGGTAGTGCAAAATATGGAAAAGCAGGATGGGGAGCTTTCCATTTAATTGAATGGTTAGAAACATCAGCTTTGCCATGTTTAGCTTAAGTGACTTCAGTTAATAAGTAATGTTTTCATATCTGGATCATCTTTCTTTCTTTGAGTGGAAAATTTCAGGATAATGATTGTCTTCTCTTTTTCATTATTTTTGTTCCAGGTTTCACAGCAACAGTTTCCTTATATTGTGTACAGCATCTGCATGTGCATCCTCTGCTGCCATGAAGATATTTTTTAAATTACAAGCTCTAAAATCCTTGTCTTCTTTGAAGTTTCATCGTAGAGCTTTCCGTGATCACCCAAGGTTGCTTGCCTCTGATTTATATTCACAGTATGAGTCTGTCAGGCGGGGTGAACAAGAAATTCCAAAGTACTTTAACTTTGCAAGTGATGTACTGGACAAATGGTCTGAGATTGAAAAGGTAGGTGATCTCTGTTGTGCAGATGAGATACTTTAAATCATTTCAGATTTGTTATTAAAAAATCAGTTACTAAAAGTAATTTACATTAGAAAGTTATACAAAATCTCACCGTTTTCTGCCTTACTGTAAAAATATCCTTTTCCTCGATTAGTCCCCCTCTTCCTAGCCTGTCAGGATAGAAAGAGCCTTGTGATGCTGCATCTTCCTGTTCTTTTGCCTTCCATCTGTGCTACTGCTGTGTATTAGCATTCCACAACTGTGTACAGGATATCAGGGATATTAGGTGAAATATTTAACAATATAAGAGCATTAATGCTCCTGAAATAAGTCTGGACTAAGAATTGAGTCCAGAGGGTAAATGAGGGTAAAGAGCTAGGGTCTCGAAAGGGTGATTTTATTGGAAATGTCTGAACTTGATGCATAGCCATAGTAAGTCCCACACCCATGAAGGACAGAGGAAAAGTAAGAGCATATATGTAAGTTGTGAGTTATATGGATCTTTCATAATCTGCAGATACTTGTGTTTTATAATTTCTTTATCTTTGAACAAATTGTTTTTGTTTTGAATCCTTGTGTTCTGTAGGCTGGAAAGAGACCATCAAACCCTGCCTATTGGTGGATAGATGGAAAAGGAGAAGAAGTGAAGTGGAGCTTTGAAGAGCTGGGCTTCTTGTCTCGGAAAGTGGCCAATGTACTGACTAAAGTATGCGGGATGCAAAAGGGAGACAGAATTATTGTGATCCTGCCACGGATCCCAGAATGGTGGCTGGTGAACGTGGCTTGCATGCGAACAGGTCAGCGAGCATATCTGAGCTTTGGAGAAGTGTTTCATACTGCAAGTAGATTGAGACAATCGAGTATCTGTGGTATATGATAAAAAATAATGTAAATTAATACCCTAGTAATTGGCTTAGCTACCAAATACGCAGGCAGTCCTAATGGATTTGCACCAGGTGCTAAAGGACAGGTGTCCTTTAAGCATGGAGCTTAAAGCTGGAGCAAGCATGGAGCTGACAGAAGGCCATGGAGTTCATCAGCTACGTCTGCATTTCGTTCCCTCCAGGAGAGCACAGAGCAGCTGCATTACCCTCATTGTAACTGTTTGCCTGGGAATGTGAGGGCAGATTCATCTCAGAGGCCTGTTTGGGAATAATTAACTTAGTTTTTTCTCTTAGAAAAGGACTGTATTTTAAAACTGCCATCCCAAAATAAATTCATTGCTCTTCCAGGAATTGTCTTAATTCCAGGAATATCCCAATTAACAGCCAAAGACATATTATATCGACTCCAGGCTTCAAAGGCCACCTGCATCATCACCAATGACACACTGGCTCCTGCAGTGGACTCAGTAGCATCTGAGTGTCAGTTTCTGAAAAACAAGCTAATTGTGTCCCAAGGCAGCAGGGAGGGATGGCTCAACTTCACTGACTTGTACAAGTAAGTATGCATTAGTGACACTGTGGTTGTGATGAAGAAATTAGAGTTTCACTACACGTGCTCATTTACCAGTATTCACTGATTATAGATATCTACCAAATTCCACCATTAAGCCTTTGTAATGTTAATCGCAACTGCCTGGCTGCTGTTTCCACATTAAGGTTGCTTAGTAATAGTGGTCTTATACCAGGAAGTTTCTATCCTGTTTTTTTCTAAGAGGAAGTTTATATGAGAGTAAAGTGTAACTCTATGTTATTTTAGTCTCATTTGGTCAAAAGCCTCTGTAAAGCTTATATAGGGTGGGAGTTCTACAACATGTAATTCATAGTTGCGCTCTGAAGTTTTTGTGAAGTAACTATTGAGATGGTGATTGCATTCTGTGTTTTAAAGGAGCCAGTCTGATGATCATTCCTGTGTCAAAACAAGCATTCAAGACCCTGTCTGTATCTTCTTTACCAGTGGAACCACAGGTTCTCCAAAGATGGCTGAACATTCCCAGGGTAGTCTTGGTTTTAGACCCCTGTTAAGTGAAAGGTATGAAAGGTTTTGGGCCTGGTTGAACACGTGTTAATGTGAGCTGCACAGTAGAGCTGATTAAAAAGTACTAAATAAGAAATAATTGATGTATGGTTCCAGTCCTGCTCCCTCCAACATCAGATCAGAAGCTGCAGGGGAGAGTGGGATCAGTCCCTGTATTTTCCTTTTTTTCAGTAAATGTCTCCGGACCTTTCCTTAAGTGGTTCAAGGGACAGCCATCAGCTGGGAGTAGTCTAGAGCACAGCACCAAGAGGTATCATGCTGTTTAGGCTGCAGAACACTTTGTGACATGTAGCTGTAAAGAAGCAGAGTTAATATTGATTTCACAGATCACCCTGGTGTCTCAGCAGCCCTTATAAGTCATGGTGAAATACCTGATGTGCAACACAGCATCCTTGCCTGCTGCTGCTTCAGCCTTATCTTTCTTCCTAATAAAACGTCTTTCATTGGAATTCAGACTCCTCTTTTTCCCTTCCTCTACCCTGTATTATGACTGGTGTCATATTTATTTATGCATGTGTATACAGGTACTTAAGCCATAGGTGTTCCTTTCCCCAATAGCTAGCTCATAAGAAGAATTTATTGAGGTTGCCCATTGCCCACACACCTGGTTAAAAACCTTGGGATTGTGTGTGTGTTCTTTATGTTAATAACGTTTTATGTTAATGTTAATTTGTTTTCTGCTGTATTAGATACTGGTTGGATTTGACTCCCTCAGACGTAATATGGAACACAGCAGACACAGGCTGGATACTAACTGCAGTGACATCTGTTTTTGATCCCTGGGTTTTTGGATCATGTGTCTTTATACACCGCCTCCCACGGATTGAATCATCCACCATCCTAAATGTATGGAAAAAGCCCCCTACATTGCTGGCTTACTATACTTCCTTGTGGTGATTTTTATTAACTTCACGTGTCTATCTTGTTATTCAACTCACTAGACTCTCTCTAGATACCCTGTGGACACTCTGGTTGGTGCTCCAACATTGTTTCGCATGCTGGTGCAGAATGATTTCTCCAGGTATGTCAAGAAATGGTTTACTAACATTTAATTACTTTAACTATACTTTAATCATCTCCCAGATCTAACTGTTTGATCCCAAATGGGACAGTAATTTAGTTTAAAATATACTTCATGAAAAGACAGTCACAGAAAATGCATGGATTTTACAGAGTTTCTTGGTCATGCGCAGGGGAACTTGGTTCTTTCAGTGTGTAACTTCATGTGGCTGTTGTACATCATCCTCTGACTCAACTGCTGCTCATTCCTCCCCTTTCACACGTTTTTGTTTGGGCTGTTGCCAAAGGTCATCAGTCAAGGCTCTGGCTCAGCAAATCTCTGGGTGGTTGATTGTAAGCATGTGTTTACATCCCAGCTGACTCCAGCAAAAGTTTTTCTTTGGGTTTCATGTGTGCTTCACTCTTTGACTGTTATTGCTAGTGCACATAATGTTGAGCCCAGACTAACATCTTTGCTGTATGAGGAGCCAAAGTAATATGAACACTCTGTTTTCCACGCTCCATGAGGATAGCTGTCCCAGGAACCAGCACTCCAGTATCGTTTGTTTATACTTGCATGCCATTTTGCTAACAGAGACACCTGGAAACTAAACAGGTCTCTGTGTCCACCGGTAGATTCAGGTTCCCCTCTTGGTTTTCTGCTCCCTCTTAAGCTACAAATTCATGAACCTGAAGCACTGTGCCAGTGGTGGGGAGCCAGTCAACCCAGAAGTCATGGAGCAGTGGAAAAGCAAGACAGGACTGGACATCCATGAAATATATGGCCAGACTGAAACGGTACATTTATAGGATCAATATTCTGTTAGATCATTGAAATTTCTTTTTGCTTTACTGGGTTTTAATGTTTGTTTTCTTCCTTTTCTTCCTTCATGTTTCTGTGAATGTCACAGTAGCCTCCTTCACAGATGATCACTGAAGGAACCGACTTACATGGCTTTTCTTACAAAATCTTTCAGCAACATGGGTGGTTGGGAGAGGAAGTACTCTGATTTTTCTGTAAATATTTTTAAGTACATTCTAAGCAACTGTGATAGATGAGGGTATAGACATAGTCTAGTCTAAGGAAAAAGATTGGCTAGCAGGAGTCTTGAATTCTGTAGGAGGAGTGGATCAGAGTTTTGGGGAGTTTTTTATCTTGCTTATTTGTACCGTATGGCACAAACATACCGGATCCTGTGGATCTTAATTCCTCACTTCAGAAGTATCCGAGAGAATACATTTAATGAATTCAATGCAACTCTAGTTTACTTGTTTAACACTAACACTTTGTTTTCATTGTGATTTTTTGCAGGGAGTAATCTGTTGTGTTTCTAAAGGAATGAAGGTTAAACCTGGATCAATGGGCAAAGCAGCTTCCTTTTATGATGTTCAGGTTTGTTAATGTAGTTTGTTGGCTGCTGTTTAGATGTTTTTCATACGTGGTTAGTTTTTTGTTGTTGTTGCTTTATTTCTTTGCTTGTTTTTGTTTTTCTTAGAGTAAAATAAATGTTTTTCATTCTAGATCATAGATAAAAATGCTAATATTCTACCTCCAGGACAAGAGGGCGAAATTGCTGTCAGAAGCAAACCTATAAGACCACTTGGTTTCTTCTCTAAATATGTAGTAAGGAGTTTGTTTTATCCTTCCCCACACAAACACACCTAATCACCCCAAAATCTCTCCAATTCCGTAGTGGTTACAAAGGCTCTGTATTTTTCTCCAATTTCCAGGTTTGCTAGCCTGTATTTGATTCATAAACTACCATGGTAATCTGGCTAGAGAGAGTCTTAGATTAATTTCAGAATAGAGTGGGAAAATGTAGATCCAGACTTTAGTTCAACCCAGGCAGGAAAACTGGGCCATTTTAAACAGCCAGCAGTCAAACAAAATGCTTTTTTAAAAAGATGTTTTATTGTCTTATGTAGCAATGTCAGCACAACTATTGAAGATCTTTGAATTAAAAATTAACTTCCAATGAATTTAACATTGTGTATATCATAGCAAAATGTATAGCAAGCACATACTCAAATTTTAAAATCCTATTTGTAAATCACTTCAAGGATAACCCTGAGAAAACGGCAGCAAGTGAACGTGGGGATTTTTATCTCACTGGGGACAAAGGGACTGTAGATGAAGATGGATATTTTTGGTTTGTTGGAAGAGACGATGATATCATCATTTCTGCGGGGTCAGTTTGCATGCTTCTTTTCTAAATCTGTTGTTTTATAAACCTACATGTGCTCCTGGCAGGTTTCTGATATGATGGTCCTGTGGTGAATGCACTGGCCTGTGACTTAGGAATATCTGCTCATGTCAGTAGTGTCCCAGCACACCTGTTTCCCTTCAACGTCTCATTTGTTTAAAAAGAGAGTGAAGGTTTCTGTGGTAAAGAAGGGATAATTGTTTAGTTTGTGGGGTTTTGTATATCAGGGGTTTTTGTTTGCTTGTTTTCTTTTGTTTTTTTTTTAAACTAAAATTCAAGGTCATTTCTGTCCAAGTTAAAGAACCTTGAAACATTTTATTTTGAATGTCTTGAAATGTTTACACATCCTATATAGTATTTGGCACAATTAAGCCCTTATATGATGTGATGTTCAACATGGCATCAGCTGGTACTACAGGCTCAACTATGAGGAAGATGCAGGCACAGGCAGGAGCTGCCAAGGATTGGAGAAAGATGGAAATGTAGGCAGTGCCCCAGAGTCCTGCATCACATGACCATCATTACATGCTCCTGCTTTTTAACACATTTCCATTCTTCCTAAAGATTCTGTAATGTTGTTTTGCAAAAAACAAACAACAAAAAAAACAGCAATTAAAAATTTTGTTTATACTACTTTTCATAAAACCAAATCTTTCGTAATTCTCTTCTTACCTAGGTATCGCATTGGGCCATTTGAAGTAGAGAGTGCCCTGATAGAGCACCCAGCAGTAGCTGAAACAGCTGTTGTCAGCAGCCCAGATCCCCTCCGGGGAGAGGTAATGATGCTGAACAGCAGTTGGAGAAGCAATATGCTCGTGTAAATATGTAACTTTATAAGGCAGTTCCTGCTTTATTGAATAATGTACGAGTATGAGGCAGTTATGTCACCATGGATAATCCTACTTGGTGTGATGAGTAAAAACCTTTCCCATTTACATGCCCTACTCTTCTTAGTCCCCCAAGGGTTTTTTTCTATGGAGAACATTACAGTGACAGATGCTTTTCTCTCATCGGAATTTCTTGTTATTAAGCACTTACCTGTGCATTGAGATTGTCTTTCCTAGCTGTCTCAGTGTAACCAAAGTTATACAGTAACTGATCCAGCATTAGAGTTTGTGTAAATGTGTGAGCGACTGTCCGGTGCTTCGACAGGACCTGCGGCAGCCTAGTGCATGATCATTTCCGTCAGGATGAAACATTTCATGACTAGCAATACCGTCCTGCTCCGAGATAATGTAGGCCTGTTGTCCCCAGTGTAAATGTCAGAGAAATAAAATATCCCTACACTTCAGGGAGACTCTGCAGAGTCACCTGTTAGTTTCCTATTCTAGATGCCCTGGGAGAGGAAAAAGCAAATTCTGTTGCTGTGAAATGAGAGTTAGAAAATTGAGCTTTCAACTATTTCATGTGCATAAAGTTGGGCACAGCCACTTCGTACAGGATTTGTTCTTTCCTTTTGCATGTCATGACTCAGAGCCATACTACTCACTGGTAAACAGTGTATCTCAAAAACTCTTAAGAGCTCTTTAAAAAGGTTGATGTCAGATCACTTTTTTTGCTTTTATCTTGTAGGTTGTGAAAGCATTTGTGGTCCTATCTTCTGGCTTTACATGTGATGACCTGGAGAGTTTAGCCCGTGAATTACAGGAGCATGTCAAGAAAACTACTGCTCCATACAAGTATCCCAGAAAGGTAAATGCTTCTGAGTAAAAATTTAAACATAGGGCATGTATCCATAAATATCAGGAGAATTACTAGTTTGATTTCTATGAGTAATCTGAAAGAGGCAATGGTCAAGATTCAGGTATAATACCGACTGGAAAATCTTACCTAAATATCATTAGTTTATGGTTTTGTTTTGCTTTTTAATTTAGAATTAAGTCATTTGTTTAAAACTTTCATATATTTCTAGGCTGAGTATGATGTGCTAGTTAGATCTTCTCTGTTCTTCATCAGGATCAAATTTTCAATCTTTTACTTCATCTTTAACCAAGCAGAAACTAGTTGAGTGGCTCAAGTGGCTTTAGTGGAAGTACCTGACTGAATCTGTATAATGATTATGCACTGGTCATCACAGTAAATAAATGAAAAGAATACAGGTGTATATACGTGGTGTTTCTCAAATTCTGGCTCTACAAGAAAGGAGCTATTAGCAGAGGTTCACTTGTGTAGATCTAAGGGAACTAAAGATCGTTACAGACTTTGTCCTAGTAACATCCCTCCTTCCCTTTCCATTCATTTCTGTCCTCTAATATCCCATGGCTCTTCATCCTTCTACTCCAGGACCCAGTTTAGTTAGGGGAGCCAGGGAGGCAGCTACACAGTTTGGCTATCTAGGCAGCCATAAACATTGTTTCACAAACTGCACATTGTTTTGCCTTGATTTGGCTTGCACATGATCCTTTAGGCGAACAGTTCTTACTCACAGAGTGTGTGTGCTGAGAGCCAATCTTGCAAAACCAGCTGAAACTGATTCTGTAGAGAATTTGCTCCATTGTTTTCTGTCTTTTTTCATGTAGGTGGAATTTGTCCAACAACTGCCAAAGACAGTCACTGGGAAGATCAAGAGGAACGAGTTGAGGGACAAAGAGTGGGGACGGGTATAAAATTGTTTGGAAACGAATAGAGCTTCTTTTGTTCAGTTAACACCATAAAAATTCTCTGATATAACTGCATCATTCAGATAGCGGTGAAACCGGTGAACAAACTGTTGTAATCTCATTTGGATGATCATGTCTCTATTTAATGTTTAAGTTTATGAAGAAGCCTGTACTGTACACTAGTTTTGCTTGTCACTGTTGCACATGCAATAGTGTGCCTTGTTTTAAGGTTATATTAGTTCTTAGCTGTTCATCCTCATTCTTTTTAAAATTTTGTTTACTTGAAGATTTCATTTTCTGAGGTGAATTTTCATTAGTTGACAAAAATTTGTCTAGCCTTCAGCAATCCCACTCATAAAACAAAACATAGCTGGAGATAGCAGCATCTTTGGGCAGGAAAAAAGTCTTTTGCAACTGTATCTGCTGCCTGGAGTTCCCTGTCTGCTACTATCAGAGTGAGATTTGAAGAATACCACTTTTGAGAAAACATTTTATTTGTTGAGATTAAACACTTTGGTTATGCCAAAGAAATAACTTCTGTACTACTGACTGATGAAATGAAATGATTGTCAATAAATGCAATATTTACTTCATTCCCCTTTTTTGATGGTCTTCATTTTTATTCATGCTTCTTAGCATTTCACAGAGATTTCAAAACACTTTCATTTTTTAGGCACATGGATTACTGAATTACAAAAACAGTGATCAAATTATCACTCATCTTTGCCCTGAAGTTTCTTGAATGCCTTTTCTGTAGCTGTGACTTGTGTCAGCGTTAAGCCCTTCTCTGTACACAGTTCTGTTTCGTTTAGAAGTCGTGTACTCTGGGGCATCACCAGGGCTCTTTACATCTTCTAGGTCTTTCTACTTAGCTTTAGCCAAGTGTTTTACAGTTGTGCACTCAGCCAGACACAAAAAGAGTATGGCCTGGGATTCATATCCTCTGGCACCTATCCCTGGCCTTGCAGTTAGCCAGTTAGACAGTTAAGTTGGGCAGTTTGAGGGGCATAGAATCAAGCAGCTAATTCCAGAGCTGGGAAAGTGAAAAGTGTAAGAAAAGCTCTGAATGAAACTGCACCACACAGAAGACAGGATGTTTACTAATGATTTTGGTGTGATCGAGACTTCTGACTTTCAAAATTCCTTTGTGGTCAATTCGGCTGATTTGCTCTAGACCTTCAGCTTGTTGTGGTCAGTGCTTACTGACCCAAACTGGGTTTACATTGTGCTTGGGTTACATGTGTTTTTGTGTGAATAGGTTGAGTTCAAAGTCAAGTAACTTGCCAAGTCATTCA
>NW_010587633.1:3720-37151 GCF_000705375.1 Tinamus guttatus | reverse complement strand
TGTAACTTCATTTTCAGCTGTCACTAAAAACTTTCGCAAGAGTTTTTTAAAATTGTCTGACAATGCAAACTTCTAGTAGCAATATGTTGGTGTGTGCTAGTGAGACTTCTGCATAGCAAATTGCTAGCTATATGAATGCCTCTTCCTTTTTACTTTTTCCCTTATGGCAATGCTCCCAAAGGAGCAATTTCAGCTCTACAAATTTGCATTAAATCAGATGTGAATTTCATCTTAAATTTTAAACCTAATAAATTTATTTGCCAGCCTTAGAAAAAGGTCAAATCAAGCAGAATTTACTTTATTTCTAATTTGTTTCACTCTGAACAAAAGCATGAAGCTTCCATTTTATATAAGTTGCAAGCAGAGTGAAGTGTAAAAGTGGGAATAACTTGGTCTGTGTAGAATTTATAGCTGAAGTGTTTAATGACTCCAGATGGCTTCACTACCTTAAAGCAATGCTTCTAGTCCTCTAATTCATTAAAAAGAAAAAGTAATTATATGCCAAACTGCCTTAGAAAACTAAGAGCTATCTGTTTCTCCCAAAATGCAAAGAAGCAACAAGGAGCTTTGACTGGAAGTATTTCAAGGAAGTCTTTCTTTCAAGAATCTGTTGAATGCCACTCATAAGCATTTAATATTTTTTAAATTGTGAAATTTGTTTTTGGAAAACAGCCATTATAACTTTAAATTATAAATTTAATTTTTTTCTTAACTGATAAAAGTATTCCTTGCATTTTGATCTTTGCCAATGTGCATGTGGTGGCCATATAATTAATGTAATATTGTAAAAAAAAAATCAATATTTAACATTATGAATTTCAAATTGCCATTTCATTGCACAATTTGTTTTAAGTCTTCAAAGATCTTTTTGTAAAATATTCACAGATTTATATAAATTTCTTAGTATGTAGTTAATCTGGAAATAAAGGGTTTTTTGCTTTTTATAAATAAATTACTCTTATATCATGTTTTCCTATTCTTTAAATTCAACATGCCTGAGGCTTTTGATTCTTCCCTTAAAACTTCAACATGAAAACAGAATTGAGAAGTAGCAGTTTTAACTGTTAATACTCTTTATTTTTTGTGATCAAGTTCGGAGGTCTTCCTATACCTGCTAGGTTCTTCCTGCCAGCTGTGCTGCTGCAGGGTGCCAGGGGGATGGGAAAAGGGGAAGGTGAACTTGCTAGCTGAGAAGAGTAGATCCAGGGTGGAGTTTACTCCATGATGAACTGTGCAGAGAAGCCAGTTTGTTGACATGTGTAAGAGGTAGATTGGTAAGGAACTACCCAGACACAAGAAAAGTGAGATGTATGAGATGCGTACTTATGAGCTGCTTTTTTCTTATGACTTGCTATTTCTATTAGGAAAAAAGCTTGAACAAGTTATTAAATGTTATTGTACTATGTTAGGAGCTCTTCAGTATCATTGGCGTGGAAAATGCAAAAAATTTTTAAAGAAAAGGAAAAAGGCAGCATGAGAAGATCTGCACATGCAGTGGGTCTGGTTAAGTCAGTGGAGTAAGTCTTGGCTGAGAAAAAGGAGAGATGTTAATGTTTTTCTGCAAATGCAATAAAGCAAACCAAAAAATGCCTCAATGTTACTTGGGGTTAAAATGTTACCTAGTGTTTAAAAATGCTTTTTTCATTTTTAGTCTACCTATTTGAAAAATAAATTCTACTTTCTTTTAAGTTAGGAGTCTTTTCAATGACAAAATGTTTTGAGACAGAATACAGGTTTTAATAATAGACTTGTGAAATACAACATTTGGGCACTTCCAGATGAAGCATTTTCTTTAGAAAAATATCTAAATAGATTGCTTTTGACATTTCTAAAATGTTCTCCTCTCTACTGTTTCCCCTAGCAGCATTAATAAAGCATGTCCCTGGCAAAGTATGTACCTTTTTCCTCTAGAGGTCTGAGGCAGCAGTTTCAGAACATAGTTTAAGGAAAAAGAATTTTCAGGAAACCAGTTAAAACACCCGCACCTTCTACAGCCTGTTTCTTTCTTAGATTTGCCTGTAGCACGTGAGCTCTGGGAGGCAGTTCCACCTCTGGCCTGGGAAAACCAGGCCTGGGTAATGTCCCAGCCTCCTCCTGGTAGGAGCTCCAATGATTTTGGGCCCTGGTTTCACCATTCCATTACTGCTTTGCAGAGGCAGCTCTTTTAAGGTTTGTCATCTTCATCCCAAATGTTCTTCTTACCAATGTGGCTTACTGACCTAGCTAATGTGGAGGTGCTAAGATACATCCTCCACATCAAAAACAACTGTTTCCAGGAAGCCTTTGGGTTTGGCTTGTTCTCATGTTTGTTCCTTTGATTATGTCTTTTAAGTTCTTGCTTTACATAGTTCAGGATCAGAAAGACTCTTGTGAAGTGCTGTAGATTTTAAGTATTCAAAATAAGAACAAAAATTTTACAGAAGCTCCTCAGTCTTCATGCAATACATCAGATCCTTTCTGTATAGTTATCATTAAAAAATACAGGCTGTAGATATTCCAACTGACAGTATAGATTAGCCTGGTTTCCAGCTGATTACATTATACTAATTTCAAATAATGCTGTTGTATTTTGATTCTTACTGTCTAATCAGGGATACTCGGTGAAAATAACTTTGCTAAAAGAGGATTAGGTGCTTTATATTCCTTCAGAATCTTTCTCTGCTAAAGCTGGTAGTATGCAGGGAAGTGCACTCTTGTACATAGTGGCAATTTACAGAACATTTTCATTTGGAAATTCCTGTTCTAGTTTTATGGAAATAATTTGTTTTGTTTTTTATTCTAACATTTCATACTTAAATTTACTCTTAGTACTAAATGCGTGTCTGGTTAAACTCTACACCTACTGTATGTTTTTAAGAAGGCAGATGATTGGAAGTGAGGTTTACTTGGACAGAGGTTAGAGTTAAGTGGTTTTTAAGTGTGGTCAGTGCATCATTACCTCTGTTCTGCAGAGCTGCTCTTTGGAGCCAGAGGGTGAAGGAGAAAAAACTTTATATTTGGATAGAAAATGAAGGAGGCTTTGCTCAGAGCTGCTCTTTCTTTTGGGGTCCACTGAATGTGAAGTTAGCAGTTCATGGCAAAGATGCCGATATTTTTGAAAGTAATGCTTTCTGGAGACAGAATCTGTGATTATATTGTTCCTTATTTCCAATTACACCTATGGAGGGTCACGATGAAAATTTGTTCTTTAATATGACTTGAAAGACTATGCTGAAAGGCTGTTCTATAAAAGGAGTTCCTCTGAGAATAGGCAGTGCTGGTTACAAATTTCAAGATTTTTTTTTTTCTTCAAGAGATGCCTTTTTGTCCATACACTTTTTTCCTTTGTTTCTCTTTTCTTCCTCCTTCCATTTAGACTGGGAGACTAGGTAATGGTAATTGCTACACAGGATAAGACAAATAGATCTCCTTGAAGAGATGTGGGTTGATAAAACCCCTCCTCTTTGTTTACTTGTTTTTATGTTGCTTTTATTGGAAGCTTACTCAGTTTTTTACATTTAAATGTCCACTGTATCTCTTTGAGTTTAATTTTGTGATGCGAGTCCTTTACCTAAGATGTGGACTTTTGGTGTGTTGGTGATATCTGCAGGATAGTAGCTGTGCATTTGTGTTTCTTCCAGTTCATCTGTTATTTCCCTTGCTGTTTGTGCAGCTGTTGTAGCTGTCTGAAGTGCTTCTTATCTAAGATGTCTGAGTTTTTATGCATAGCTGGCTATTATGAGAAGCAAACTTGACAGCTTTATGAATGGCCAAACATGTATGGTCATTTTGCCCATACCTGGGCATCCCTTGCCCAATGGCCTAATTTGGACATTTTGACCATATATGGGCATTTTGGCTGTATGTGCTCACTTTGACCACATTTGGGCATCTTTGCCGAATGGCCTCAATTGGGCTTTTTGACCCTATATGGTAAAATGCCCATATTTTGGACTTTTGACCATATGTGGACTCTCCCCAAACATGTATGGTCATTTTGTTCATATTTGGGCATTCTGGCCACATGGTAAACACCCATATTTGGGCATTCCCTACCTAATGGCCAATTTGATCAAAATGCCCAAATAAGGCTATCAGCTGGGGGATGCCCATGCTTGGGCATTTTGACCATATTTAGGCATTTCTGCCATATATGGTAAAACCCCATGCATTTAGGCATCCTGTCCAATGGCCTTATTTGGGCATTTTGATAATGTGTGCATTTTGACCATATTTGGACATCCCTACCTGATGGCTATATTTGGGCATTTTGACTATGTGCATTTTACCTTATATGGTCAAGATGTTTGTATTTGGCACCCCCCACCCTATGGCCATGTTTGAGTATTTTGACCATATATGGGCATCTCCATCCGATGGCCATATTTTGGCATTTTTACCATATATCTTCAAAAGTGCCATAATTACCTTTTTAGGACTGATTATCCTGTGTGTGTATTTTGACCATATATGGTTATTTGGTCTATATACAGTCCTAATGCCCCATTTTGGGTATCCTCTCCCAATATTTAGGCATTTTCACCATATTTTAGTTCACAGCAAGCCCTTTATTGAGCTCTGCTATAGAAAAGATTTGTCTGGCTTTTTCTCCCAAAAAAAAAAAAAAGTAGAGACAAGGGGAAAGGAAAAGGCATCCAACTAAGTTGTAAGGCATAGCTCTAGGTTGAGGAGGATGGCTAGACTTTGAGATTTGTCTGCCATCTGAAGTTAACTTCCAAGAACAGCAATCAATAAATCTGGCCGCGCTTTTTTCCATGCTATATTTTCTACCTTCCTTTTGATAAGAGAGTGCCAAACCTGCCAATACAATCTGTGACCTTAGAATCTGGTGCTTCCTGTATAGCAAGGCTGCCTTTCTGTCTTAAACTCAATTTACTGATAATAAACTGTATAACTGAGACCTACTGTGCTGCAAAGTATGCACACAAGGCCTCTACTTCATGTGATTATTTGAAAGTGTCTACTTGGCAAAGAGCCTCTGCCAGGGAGAATGTGGCAATGCAGACCGAACCACCAGACACATGCGGCAGTCCGGGTCTCTGCATGTGGGGAGTGTCTGAGCCTCTCCGGGTTATCAGGGAATGGCAAAAATGGTGCCTGCTTTAGGTGTAAGCGGGTGGATGACCTACTAGCCTGGTGGAGGAGGTAGAAATGTTGAGGAGCGTTAGAGAATGTGAGGAAGAAAGACTGGTGGAGCCATGCTCTGCAGTCATCCCAGGTAGTGTACCCAGAGAACCCCCCCAATTCAATCTGAGAATCTACTACCCTCTTGCTATAGAGCAGAGGGGGCAGAATTAACAGTATTAAGTGATGTACAAGAATCAAAACAGATCCCTGTTTGAGGTGGCAGCAGAACCCTTTCCTGGCCCCTCTTGCCCCTGCAAGTGACCACATTAAAACAAGTACGAGGCTCTGGAACTTGAGACCAGACAAATGAGGTCAAGGACCAAGACCCATCTAGGGGGTTGTCTAGAGTGAGGCAGTCAAGTTGATACATTAAGGCCATCCCCACTAAGGAAAAAAGGAGCACCCAGAAGAAGCAGCAAGTGATTGGTTGTGAATTACTCCCTAATGCAGGGCACAGAGGCACCAATCTGTAGACCTGACCCCTCATCCAGAGAGGTCTGTTGCCTGCCAGCGGCTTGGATAAAGAATGTTGGAGAGAGACTGCCAGGGCTTGTCCAAGTGTCTGACTATTATTCCCTGTTGTTATTTCATGTGGGTGCTAATGATGCTATGGGGAAACTGAGAAATATCAAGCAAGAGTCCTAGGGATGGTAGTCAAAGGTCTGGGTGGCCAGATTGTGTTCTCCTTTATCCTGCCAATGAGGGGAATGGATATGAGGAAGAAAAGGTGGATCTTACAAGTTAAGAACTGGCTGCACCGCTGGTCAGGGTTTTGGTTGCTATGATCATGGGAAGATCACAGCTAGTGGGGAACAATGAGAACCACCTCAGCAAGAGGGGCATGTGTATCTTTGCCAAAAGGTTGGCCAGCTTGGTTAGGAGGGCTTTAAACTAAACAAGAAGAGGGATGGCGAATGTTACATGGACAGGGCAAACAATGTCATGCAGCCAAAGCCAGATGGCATCCAGCGGATGGTGTCCTGCAGGAGTATGGTAGTGGGGAAGTGAGTATAGGAGATGATTATAGAGGGTCCTATTTCACCCCTTCCAGGAAACCTGCAGGCTCGATATACATGAGAATGTAATTCTCATTGGAATTACAGAGACACGGTGGGACAGCTCACATGACTGGAGTGCTGCCATGGAAGGCTATGTGCTTTTTCAGAAGGACAGGCTGGGAAGGTGAGTTGGTGGAGTTGCTTTTTATGTGAGAGAGTAACTGGAATGTACAGAGGTCAACCTGGGGGTGGTGTTGAGTTGAGCTTGTGGGTAAGGATTACAAGGCAGGCTAATGTGGGAGGCACACTGGTAGGTGTTTGCTACAGGCCACCTGACCAGGATGAGGATGTTGATGAGGCCTTCTACAGGCAGCTGGGAGTAGCCTCATGGTCACAGGCCCTGGTTCTCATGGGGGACTTCAACCACCTTGACATCAACTGAAAAGACAACTCAGGGACAAACAGTCCTGGAGGTTTCTGCAGTGTGTTGATAAGTTTTTAACACAGATTGTGGAGGAATCAACGAGGAGAGGTGGGCTACTGGACCTCGTGCTAACAAATAGAGAGGGACCTGTTGGAGGTGTGAAGGTGGAGGGTAGCCTTGGCTGCAGCGCTCGTGAGCTGGTTGAGCTTAGGAACCAACGAGGAGGAAGCAGGGCTGTAAGTAGCCTTCCAACCATGGATGTCAAGAGGGCCACCTTTGGCTTCTTCAGAGACCTCCTCAGAAGAATCCCATGGGCTAGAGCTCTGGAAGGTAGGGGGGTCCAATAGAGCTGGTCAGTATTCAAGCAGCACTTCCTCCATGCTCAGGAGTGGTGTGTCCTTCGGAGTAAGAAGTCAGATGGTGGGGTGGGAGACCTGAGTGGATGAGCAAGGCAAATCTCAAACAGAAAAAGGCACTATACAGAAAGTGGAAAAAAGGGCAGGCTCCTTGGGAGGAATATAGGAACATTGTCAGGGAATGCAGGAATGTGACAAGGAAAGCGAAGGCACAATTGGGATTAAATCTGGCAAGAGATGTAAAAATTAACAAGAATTGCTTTTTCAAATATATCTATGGCAAAAAAAAAGATTAGGAAAAATGTGGGTCTGCTGGTGAATGGTGTGGGTGCCCTGGTTATGAATAACATGGAAAAAGCAGAGCTACTGAATGCCACCTTGACTTCAGTGTTTACCAAGGGCAACCCGATGGAATCCCAGACCCTAGAAACAAGAGAAGGTGCCTGGAGAGAGGAAGATTTGCCCTGGGTAGGGGAAGATTGGGTCAGAGAGCTCTTAGGGAAACTTGACATCCACATCCATGGGCCCTGATGGGATGCACCCAAGAGTGCTGTGCGAGCTGGCAGATGTTATTGCTATAAGCCCTTTCCCATCATCCTTGAAAGGTTCCAGGCAATGGTGGAGGTGCCAGAGGACTGGAAGAAAGCCAGTGTCATGCCAGTCTTCAAAAATGACAAGAGGCAACTACAGGCCAGTCAGCCTCACATCCATACCCAGAAAACTGATGGAACAGCTTATCCTGGCTGTCATCTCCAAATGTGTGGAGGATAAGGTGCTCAGGAGTAGTCAGCATGGGTTCACCAAGGGGAAGTCATGCTTGACTAACCTGATAGCCTTCTATAATGGAATGACCAGCTGGGTAGATGAGGGGAGATCAGTGGATGTCATTTATTTGGATTTCAGCAAGACTTTTGGCACTGTCCCTCACAACATTCTCCTGGGTAAACTCTGGAAGTGTGGGTTAGATGGTTTCGGTGCCTGGTGGCTGGGTTGTGTGTTGGCAGGAAGGAGGAAAGGAGACAGCTGCTTCGGGAAGGAACTTACTCCCGTAGGATACAGCTGTGGATAATGTCACGGGACTTGCAGGGAAGCAGAGCAGAGCCCCTGCTGGGTTTGGGCACTGACAGTGCTGCTGCTCGCGCTTGCAGCCGTCTGTGCAAGGTCCCCTCGGAGCCGCTCACCCCTCTGCCGGGCTTCTCCTTGGGATGAGCAGACAAATTTCTTTGTTTCATTTAATTTCTTCTTAACGGTAATGAATGGGGGGAAGGAGTGTTTTTAAGAGAGGTTATATACAACATACCCTTCCTGTGAAAGCCCTTTCGAGGGAGGTGATCCTGCCCCTCTGCTCAGCCCTGGTGAGGCCGCATCTGGAGTACTGTGTCCAGTTCTTGGCTCCACAGTACAAGAGGGATGTGGAGCTGCTGGAGAGAGTCCGGCGCAGGGCTACAAGGATGATCAGGGGCCTGGAACATCTGCCCTATGAGGAGAGGCTGAGGGAGCTGGGCCTGTTCAGCCTGGAGAAGAGAAGGCTGAGAGGGGACCTGATCAGTGTCTAGAAGTACCTCAAGGAAGGGAGTGAGAAGGATGGTGCTGGTCTCTCTTCACTGGTGGCCACTGGCAGAACTAGAGGAATCGGCCAGAAACTGAAGCACCAAAAGTTCCTTTTGGGTGACAGAGCACTGGAACAGGCTGCCCAGAGAGGTTGTGGAGTCTCCTTCCCTGGAGATCTTCAAAACCTGCTTGGACGCAGTCCTGTGCCACGTGCTCTAGGTGACCCTGCGTGTGCAGGGGGGTTGGACTGGATGACCTCTAAAGGTCCCTTCTAACCTTAAAGATTAGTGATTTCTATGGTTCTTGGTTTAAGTATATAGCAAAATTGAATAAAAATCAAGTACTTATAATTAATGAACTGTAATGAACTTATAGTTAATGAACAATGATTCCATTTTTGTGCAAGGTTGCCTTGCATAATATTTGAACATGAAAGCATCTTTGGGAATCATTTCTGTGGAACTTTTCAATTAAATTTTGTTATATTGACAGCAATTCAATATAAAGCCCTTTGATTTATAATTTAATCATATAAAATTTGTCATATTCTCAGTATTGTTCTACCAGTGTTTTCATGGAGACAAGATCTCAAGAGTATGAGATCTCTAGTTATGCAACACCAGCTTTCAACAGCCATTCATTTAAGGGTTTTTCAGATCCAAACTGCCGAGTTTTGGCCTGTTTCTAGTCACTATTCTGTTATTAGAATGAACTTGATATAGAACTGGAAGACCTTGAGAGCTGTTTTCACTTGTGACCTCTCAGCAGTTTTACATAAAGTTACCCATCATATTATAAGGAATCTTATCACTATTGTATCTGAAAACCTATGTGAATCTGATTCATCTTGTGTATTTCTCAGTGTGACAGTTATTTATATTATGGTGATAGAAGAGACAAATTGATTCCTTGACAAGATAGGACACTATAACTGTTTTTCAGCTAAATCAGTCAATATTTTTTCTTACAAGAAAAAATATCATGAGACACCACACTATAGGATAGAAAAAAACACTAATGTTTAATTCAACTAAAAAATTATGGCGTAACAAAATATTTTTTTGAGCTTATTTGCCCTAAAAAAAAAAAAGGCATGAAAATGCACCACTTCAAAGACCAGACTTTCAGGCTGCATTCCTATAGAGTTTTTCAGTCTATCAGGCCAAGTGTCAGATCCACACAACCTTAGGAGCACTCTCATTTCCAAATACATGGTCTTCATAATAGAATTTGCTGTATAGTGTTAGTCTTCTGGGCTCCTTTCCAGCCGGTGAAAAGACTGCATACCTCAAAGGAGAACTCAGAGCAAGTCAAAGGGGTGAGCACAGAACTATGGAAATTAGATGAAGTAAATACTGTTGATAGACTTCTATGTCTTAAATGCACTGTTTTCTTCTTTTTTTAGATACTTGGCATTCTCATGACTCATCTATTAATCCTATTTCTCTTTTTGGATTTCCCTAGTGAGTCTGCTTTTTCTTTTCCTTTTTTTTTTTTAAACACACATTTCTTTTAATGTAAAAACTAAGTATGCTAACTAAAAATATAGTTGTCTGACATGTTTTCTAGCAGGTTACTGATGAGCATGTGTGATAGGATAGAAGGTCAGGATTTGTAGTGTTAGCTCTGCTCAGTGCCAAGATCAATGTTCTAGGTAAATTTAAATACAAATGATGCTTATCTTTGAGTGTGAGGAGATAGATGAATATTGTAGTTGAAAGCAAGTGTCAAATGTGAGATTTGAAGTTGAGTCTTTTGGTGCCACCTTCTGGTCTAATTTGATTTGAAGGTTTGGAACAGAACAATTAAGAGGCAAATTTGAGGGCTGTGTTTCTCAGTTTTTTTTTCGAAATGTTGTGTTTTCAGGAGTGACACAGGTCACAGGTGAATGACTGGTTGAGGTCATGAATTACAGTAAGGGTCTGTTGAAACTAAAGTAAGCTAGTAAGCTTGCTTTAAGGGGCTGGGGGGAAGGTTATTTCAAGCTGCAGCTAAAAAGCTAATTGAATTGTAATAAAATATGCAAAATATTTCTATTGACTGGAATTAATACTTCTATTGACTGGACTTTTCCAATGCCCTTGTTTCTAAAATATCTGGTATTTAAGAAAAAAAGTGAAAGATGCTTTTTATTTCAGCAGTCTCTTGTTTGATGAATCATCACAGTGTTCATAAGGATCACTAAAACAACCTTGTTCTCTCTCTGGTTAAATCAATTTGAATAGCCAGTTTGTTCTTCAATGGAAGCTTTTTTCTTGCCAGGTACAATTAAAGTATTATGGATCAAGTCTTTATTGAAATTATTGGCAAGTAGTCATAGACTTAGAGTTGTTGTTTTGTCTTCAGCTTTTATATAGGTAAAATGTATTTCTGGAATAAAGGCAATTATCTTCTCCTAATTGACACCACTTCTCACTGAAGCATCTAAGTGCTACTTGCTTTATTCATGGATCTGGTGAAACAATGAAATGGAAAGTTCATGACTACCAGATACCCTGAAAGATAATTCGTGCCCTTGATATCAAATGGCTAATGAAAAAGAGGGATTCCTGGGGTCTAGCTGCAGGTTCTCCAAGTTCTCTGCTGGGTGAAAGCACTCTTGGCAGATCCAATCCCTTGGAGAACAGATGGTATATCACCTTGTCTTGTTTACCCTCTTCATCACTTTCTGAATCACCACATCATAGTTTCTAGATCTATTTTAGCTGTACAGAGAAAGTTCTCCTAAAGGTACAGCATGTGTTTTGAGGTATGTAAAAATAAATAAATAAAAGTATTTTTTAAAAAAAAACAGCAGCAAAATAGGTTATTGCCTGGTGTGAATGGAGTTATTTTATTAAACTTGTATTAGTTTTTAACCTGTGTTTGAATATTGTCCTTTGTTAGGATAGTTTTTGGAGCAATTTTTCATTTCCTGCTAATCACAAACATTTTCAGAGGCAAGTAGTGGGGTGAAATTTTTTTGTTACTTCATGTAGAACCAGAAGATCAGAGTGGAGAGATTTCCAAAGACATCAACGCTTGCCAGTAGGACTTGTTTAAGCTTAAACCCATAGCCATGCAAGAAACTTGGGGGTAGGAAAGGAGGGAAAAAAAAACCTAGTATAAATTTGGGGTGTGAATCTGCCATCCTACCTTTCTATCTTAGTCTACTTTGTCAGTGGTTGACCTTAAGCTTAAAAACACTAAGGTATGTTTTGCTGTTCCAGATAATTTGGTAATGCTGATAGCATTTTGTTGTTGTTGTTAAAGCATAAAAATGAAAGGTAAAGTTGGTATCTTTCAGACTTATGTCCTGAGCCTGGGTCAGCCTTTTTAAATTTGTGAATCCAGTAAGCATGCATTACTGGTTTGAGTGGAGGCTGCCTTGGCTGCTGAGCAAGGGTTGCCAGCTTCAGCCTGGCAGTGCCCTGGCTGCTGAGACCTGGGTCCTGCTCAGGGCTGAGTGTGGCCAGAGGCCCTTGGAACAAGAATGTGCCTCCTTGCAAAAGACAGTGTCAGGGTACAGCACATATACAAGAGTATATTAGTACTTTGTTCTTACATATTAATCTTAGATATGAGGGGAGGAGGCTGAGGAGTGGAAGGCTCTGTGTCTTGATTTTGGTGTGTCCTGTGAGAAGGGCTGGGGTTGCTGATGGGATTTGTCAAACCACCATGGAAAGGAGATAGCTTTCTCCTAGTGTGACACCTGCTTAGGAGCAGAAAAGGAAAGTGTTTTTTACACTGATTTTCATGTTCTGCTTTCTTGAGGAATGGCAGCTTTTTTTCAGATGAGCAAAATCACATCTGTTTAAAAGAAAAATCACACCAAATTGCCTGTCCAACTCGAGCAGCATCTGTGCATTGTTCTGCAGCAAATCTTTCATCAAAGATATTTCTTAATTCTTTGAAGAAAAGGCTGTAGCCTGAGTATTTATGTATTATGTTTCTGTAATTTAAAATTCAAATAAATGAGGGAAAACCTTTGTATTTCAGGCCTGCATCTGGTTTAATTCAGTGCTAGCACCTGTTGGCTTTCTGATGTGATTAAATTAAGCAGTAGATAAAATATCTTAGTGCTGCTTAATTGAGTCACTTCTGTGTTTGGAGAGAAGTGGCTGCAACTGTGCCTCCCTTCTCACTGCTAACACGGGGCTGTCCCGGCAAGGGGAGCGCAGCGTCCCGCTGGCAGTGCGGATGGAGACATGGATACGGGACATGGCTGGATGTTGTTGGCTCAGCTGCTGCGCGGTGGCCGCGTGGTTCAGTGCTTGCACTGGTCAGAGAGAATGGGATTTCCCCTTGCTCTCCTGACTGTTCAACAGTGAAACAGCTCCTTTTTTTTTTTTTTTTTTTTTTTTTTTTTTTTTTTGATTGCTTTAAAACTTTCTGACCTGGAAACATTTCTATACTTTTTCAGTATATTGCAACAGGAAGAACAGTGGGGGATAATTCAAGTTTCTTTGAATTTTGCTTTCCAAAATTGAAATAATATTTTGCAGAGGGTCTTGCTTTTCTCATGACCATCCAGGAGGTCCTGTACAGGCTTACAAACTGTACAGCACATGCTATTCCAAAATGCCATGATTTGGATTGATCTGGCTTCTTCAGACAGTCAGTAGACTTAATGTCCTGTTTCTTCTTTGCCGCCATGCTTTTGTCATCCACTCTGACAAGTGTAGGCAATGAGATTTACCTTGCTTCTCAATCCCAATTCCTGAATTATTAATTTAGACCCCAACTATGGGGTTGGGGTGACTGGTGGA
Organism: Tinamus guttatus; assembly: GCF_000705375.1. Next base: position 23,947 of record NW_010587633.1, on the reverse strand, counting down.
GTAATTTGCTTTAGCTTGATGTCATTGTTGAAGACTCAAATGTAACTTAATGCTGGAAGTGCATGTAGCTTTCAGTTTGCAATTATAATGAATAGTTTTAGTCATTAATATCTCAATTGAGCTATTAATGCAACTAATATTTGCCCATGTTTACATTTGTTATTGTAAATTTTTCTTGTGTTAGAAGATGTAATTGATATCACAAAGCAGCAGTTGTCATGTCCTTTAATAATCATGAGCATTGCTGCTATTTCTATTACAGTTCTATCCAGCTGAAACTGGAAATTTTCCTGTACTGAAAACTGGAACCAGTTATAAGAAGCATTATATGTATGGGGAGAAAATGGTGCTCTTTTCATCTTTAGCTTTTAAAGGCTAGAGCCTATGACTTCTATCCATTCTAAAGTAAACTGGCCTTAGAAAAAAATTATGCACTCAGTCTCTAAGACCATTTTAGGCTAGTTGCTAAAAAAATAATTACTTAATATTCCAATACTAATTAGCACTGTGCTCAGGACTTTGATAATAGCAGTATGCTTGGAATGGTTTATTTACACATATATTAATGTATTATTCTTCTGATGTTTTATCTTTTAGATTATAACTGAAGTATCAATATAATGAAATGAAAGAAGGATTTGCATTGTCTGTAAGCTGGTTATCTAAGATCTGTGTGTTCTTTGAGACCCAGATATGACTTAACTTTGCACAACGGGTTACTTGTCTATAAACTTAATCATGAAATTTTTTTTTCTCATGCAATGTCCCCACTAAAAATATACATTGCAGTACTCTTGAACAGCAAGCCATATGATAAGACAATTGTTTCATTTTTGTTGCTCCCAGAAGTCAGTGTGCAAAGGCAGGATCTTTCCTAGATGCTGCGCACAGGGGGTGCTGTCATTAACATCTCTCACGTTCGGGTGTAAGTGGGAACTCTCTTGCTGCTTTTGTTTTTATTCGGGAGATTCTAAAATGTAACTTCTTGCCTCGAAGCTTTTGTATCTCGATTCAAAGGGACTTTTTAATTGTGAGTGTCCTATACCAGCTTTAAAATATATATATATATAAATTGCCAGTGAATTTGTTATGCACCCCACAGGCTGATATCCCATCCAGCGGTAGGTCTTCTATAAGCCAAGATTATAGAAGCCTTTGGTCCTAACACTTGAACTACCAAAGAACATGCAAAAATATTTGTATTGCAGACTTTCCGGAATGTCTGAGGACAAATTTGTGGGTAATATAACCCCATCTACTTTTCTATAGCTTCAGAAAGAATCTGATGTATGGTCAGCTGTCAGACGGAGTCCTTGATGTATTTTTACATCTATTCAAAAAGATGCAAGTACCAAAAAAGCTCCAAAAATAAAGCCTGAGTGGTAAGGGTTTAACCTGATGAGAAAATCCAGTCCTCCCCTAATATCCAAAAATAAAGCCTGAGTGGTAAGGGATTAACCTGATGAGAAAATCCAGTCTATTAGGGGAGATCAGGAAAGGCATATAGGAATATAAATTGGTGATGGTAGACATGAGCCGGAAAATGGACTGCTCGGAAGGCTGTGATAAAGAATCTGTCCCATTGGAGACTGAGATATTAATGCCTTGTCCAGGACCTGTGAATTTTAACAGGTTGTGATCTCTGTATGTGCTTTTTGGAAATGATAGGAGCCTCAGTTTGTGCGTCAGTCGAATGACCTGTTCATGGATAGGAGAACAGCTGAGACTGGCTGAGAAGGCAAAACACAAGTCTAATGGAAGTTCAGGCTAGAAGGGGAGCCAGAAGTGGGTCCTGCCTTGGCTGCACATCTTGTATAGCCCTGGGTAAATCACTTAATGAAATTGCTTTAACCATGAAGCAGGTATTTTACTTCCCCTCTTTGCAGCAGGTTATAAAGATAACATCACCTGCTCGGTTAAGAGTGGCAGGGTGATAAGGGCTCTATAAATTCTGGAGACCAAGTAGTTTGATTCTGGCTTTGCTGAATCCCAGAATATCAGAATCTGAGAAGCTGCATTGATGGCTCTATTTGATGCTCCTGACCTGCATACATTTCCAAGTTATTTGAAGAGGAAAATTTTGCTGCACAGAATTAGAAAGTGAGCTCATCTGCTTTTTAAAATACCTTTTGTCTCAAGGAAGGCATTAAATTTTCCCATCCCATTAATCAAGGGCAAGTGATACTTGGATGTTTGGCATTGGCAATGTCTGAGATGAAGCTGATCTAGGTTTTCCAAAGCACTATTCATAAAATGTGTTGTAGGTGTGAGGAAAGGAATGGAAGGGAGGGAAATCTGACAAACTAGGAACCTGTATTCTTAAGTATATAGAGATATTTATCTATGTTTATAGATACATTATATGTAGAGAGAGATATAATAAAAATCATAAATATATTCCTTATTGCAATGCAACAAGCCTGTATATCTGGTCCCCTACCTTCAAAGATGTCTGGTTAGCTTGCAGTGTATCTGTTTGGCATAAGCTTTACTGATTCATTCTAAGTATTAGCACTTAGATGGGAAAAGCAATATGGGATGGTTTTAAGATTAATATAGGTTAGGATTTTGTTTGTATGTGTTAAACTTGACAAAATTCAAATGGTAGTTTTCTAACAGGTGAGAAAGCAATCAAGCTAAGTGTCTGTAGGCCAGGCACATGATGACATTAGTTATTGGTCAAAATGACTTCAGAGGTTATGATTTTTGCTGGGAAAAAATATTAAGCGGGTAAAGAAATTTTTCATATTTTGAAAGGTATTCTTGTGTGTTACTTGTAAATATTCAAATCTTCCTTGATGGTCAAATGCATTCTTAATTACTTAATGTATTTTGCCCCGGAAGAGTGAAAAGGTGGAGAATTTCACAATTTGCTGAAACTCGCATATTTATCACAGTTTGTATATAGTAAATACTTGCTGACTAGAGAGACTATTGGCAAGTTAAATGTCCAGAACAGTTTAAATCTGTACTGTTTTAAGTTCATAGGCTGGGTAATAAGCTTCCATTTTGCTTCAAGAGCATAGCTCACCCTTTCCTGCATACACAGAGATGCTCTGCCTTGGGAGGCCAATGTGAAATGATTTGTTACTGAACAACACTTGCTTTCTTGTTTCTCTATGCAAGACAAAAAGTAAATTATTTATTTACAAACCTTCTTTGTTTAAGAAGGTGGTTTGTTCCGAAAAGATGCAAGTGTTTGCTCATATAAAAAATTTAAAACCTCTCAGAAACCCATCTTAGATGCTTAACATACCTAAATGTGTATTTTATGTAAACTAAGTCCCTGGATGATATTGTCTGTCTCCGGGAGATGATCAGGACCACTTTAATACTAAGCAGCTTCTGCAACTTAATCCTGCTGTTTTTTTTTCAGATCCCACACTTTGCCTCATTCAGGAGTGGTTCTTGGGGCATTTGCCTACCAAAACACTGCTGAGCACCACACATGAGGCACATTGAGTGAATCAGACTGGTGAAATGAGCTTCTAGTTGCAGTCCCATTCACTGAGGAATGGGGAAATATTGGTGCTGATCAGTTGGCCAGTCCCTGTCTGCAGCAGTGATATATGATGATGAATTACTTTGATAAATTCACAGCCTTTCTAACTTCAGAAAATACTTATAATATAGCAAATATAGTCCGCCTTTCTAACTTCAGAAAATACTTATAGCAAATGTAGTCTAGAACATTGAGTTGTAAACATGTTTATGTACGTATACATTTGCATGTACATAAGAATGAAAAATATAAAGCCAAGAAGCTACTCTGTGGAAGCAATCAAGTTTTGAAAAATGTTTCCTCTGGTGTTTGGGATGCAAGCAGTAAGTGATACAGCTTTACATCCTCCTCTAAGGATGAGCAAGGTGTGTAAAAACCACCCAATTGATATTGGTGACTGCAATTGATATTTTGTAAGCATGAACTGTAAGAATAAGACTTATTATAGTGGTACTAATCACTGTCAATCAGTAATGGCTTTCCATAAATCTCAGCAAGAGCAGTCGTACTGCTCTGGCTTGGGACCTGTTATAAAAAATTGCCTAGGCTATCTAATCTCTGCTACACAGAGCTGAAAATGCTGGTTCAAATTAGTTTGTGATAAAGCAGATATCTCCATTTTTGACATGCTGGAGCTTGAAAAGATCTCCTTTAGGAGAAAATTGAGTAAAAGCTTAGTGTATGTCTTAATCCCAAATTTGAGAATCTGTTTAAAAGTTTCTAAGGGCAATTTTGATAGTTATATTTAAATTTATCTAAAGTTGCAGGAACTCTATCACCTGGGAGCTGAGTTTTACCCTTCTCCCTCCCTATCCTTCTGCTAAGGAGCATCTCAGACTTGAGTGAAAAAATCCAGCCTGGACCCTTTCAATTTGTCTGCTATGTTGGCTTTATGCTGGCTGAGGATCCAGAGCAGAAAGGAGCACGTGGAGTCATTTGCTGCAGATTAGTTTGGTGCCCCTGTGAGATTCTTCTAGCAGTATGTAGCTCAGATACTACTTTCAAGCAAGTGATGAAACTACTGCAGTTTCCCCTAGGAAACAGTTTTATGCAGCTTTTCTGGATATTGTGTTTAAGTTTTTTTTCATCCCCTTTCATGCTGTTGCTTTAGTATATAGTCCTGTTGCTCCCTTGACAGTTTGTCTTGTTTTTCTTTCTATGCACTTCAAATCCTCCTGCGTAGTGGTGTGTTCACCCTTTGATGGCTTTGTTAATCCTGTGTGCTCTTCATGAGCTGCCCTATGGCTTCAGTGCTCTATTAGATCTTTCCTGTGCAAATCCTTCCTTCCACGCCTGCTCTTAGTTTCAGAGGATGCAGATGTTGAGAGCAGTGTGTGGGCAGGAAGTGCAACTATCAGTGTCTCTGATATGAAATAATGTGTTCCTCAAAATGGAAAATTCATTTGTCATTGTGACCATTACATATTTTTCTTCTAGATCTTTTAAGGCACTTTCCTTTAAATATAGACATCCTGGGTAACCTTAACTTTCTGGGTTTCCAGGGTGACCTTAACATCCTGTTATGTGGCTTCTTGACTACATTGCTGGTGTGAAGCTATCTCTGGCTAGTGTGGCTGAGTAAAGTGGTTCATGGCATCCTATCATTTTGATTTCTGTGCACATGAAATCTCTTGCTGCTCCTCAGCTTCTCTTGGGATCAAGACTCTTGTAGGCTGCCTGGTGTTGCATCCTACCTGCCTGATCCACCATTTGCAGAACAAGAGCCCTTTCTTTTCCCTGAGGGGTTTCAGGAGGCATGTGTTTAAACGCTCACCTGGGAATGCCTGCTCTGCCTGCTGCTGCTCTGTCTCCTTTGAGAAAGTTTTCACTGCTGGTTCACCAGGGTCATTGAAGCAAACAGTTAATGCACTAAAGTGGAAATAACATGTTACTCCTTGCCTGCTCCTCTAAATTTTCTACCAAAATAAGCTTCAGCTAACATCACCTATATAATATGATATGTTTAATAGTATTTATCTTTCCTAAATCAGAGCTATTTAGCAGACTTAAATGTCAGTGGTTTCTAGTCTCAGGAAAATAATGCAGCTTTATAAACTAAAGTAATGGATACTTTCTCTTTGCTGACATTTTGATGGCAAAATTGATTCATGTTACACCAAGAAAATTCCCTAAACATAAGCAATTAAAATGAATTTCATGGGCTGCTCTGTGTGCAGTGTTATAAATGAGCAATTGCAAAAGGGAAGCCTGATCTCATATACCTAGCGTATTAGTGCCTCGGGCCTACGGTGGATTTTCAGAGCAATACAATCATGGGTTTTATGACCCTACACTTCATAACAAGATTAGGAATAGACTATTTGTTACTGTCTAGAAATTGAGTAAGGTGGCTGGCAAGATCAATGTGCAGTTAACCTCATATTTAAGAGCCTGACCTATGAAAAACAGTTTTTGACAGAAGAATGCCAAAGACCTAGGTTTGGCTTAGACGTTTGCTTATTTGAGGAGCTGCAGTTACTGGAAAGTACTTTGGTTAATGCACGTAATGATACTATAGTCATGTTGCTGTAGGTTTTGTTCCAGATGCCCAAGAGGTGTGAAGTTTGTAGCAAGAGCACTAGGCTTAAAGGGTTGGAGACAATTTTTGAGGTTCAGGGCCTTCCATCTGGTTTAGCGAGAAATGGCTAATAGCCCAGATGAAAAGGAGACTGAGTGTTTCAAATGATGCTGAACGGACCCTTTGAGAGAGAAGGGTGGCTGGCCTTGGTGGGTCTGAGCGAGCAGGTGGTAGGAGTTGACCACAAGGCTGGTGAGGCAGGACATGTCATGAACAAGCACAGGTATGGAGGGCTGGCGAGCATGAACATGGAATTGGCTGTTTTCCTTGACTCGTGTCTTGTGGACGATAAGATGTGACAATGGCTGATGGTTAACTGCGATATGGCCTGGCAATACCTTGTAAAGCTATGCAGTGTTTTCTTTTTATAGGCTTCTGCCTTCTGGCAGGTGAAAAGGATTTATCTAAAATTATTTCCTTTGTGTCTCCTAGCAACATCCTTATCTGTCGTGTGACTTTGCTTTTGAATTCTGTTAGATCTCCTAAACTCTGAAATCTTTTACTTCTATTGAAGTCTTTTTTGCTGACTATTTTGGGAAATGGCCTTAGTGATTGTTGTCTCATAACTCCTGAGTTCAAACCTGGTGCATTCCTGTGCTTCCTGGGAGCAGTGCCTTCCCTCAAGGCACTATCATCAAAGAACAAATACCATGAGATCAAGAGGCAAGACTAAAGCCTCTGCAGTGCTAGAGACATCCTCTATAATACCCGGGGGAGGTGACAAGAAAGCATCTGATGGTCAGGTGGGATATGGAAGAGGAGCTGAAGGGATCCTGTTATCCCATCGTCAGGTGGGATGTGCTGCTCACTGCAGAGCTGAGCTGCCAATCTGGATTTCTGTAGTCCTTGCCAGCTTGCAATAGCCATCATCTACACATATGGACTCCTCAACAGTCTCTTCCTCAGAAATGGGCTTTGTAATTAAGGTGGCCTTTTCAGGTGTCTGAAAACTTACCTTAACTGATGTTTAATTTTAGTCTTTGAACTTTATCCAACTATTCCAATACCAATGCTCTGCAATGTCTGTATGTCTGAAGCTTTAGCTGAGATTTCCAAGCCAGCTTACTCTTAGATACTTTTCTGCCAGTGTAAGAGGTAACTGAAGATACAGGAAGGAGAGAAGATAATTGCGTGTCCTCATGTAAAAAGTACAATGATTCAGTAGTTTTGTTTTTGTAAGCCACTTTGCAAACACTTAATTTCTTCAGCACAGTGAATAAACACACTTTAGCAAAAATAGATGTTGATTTTGATATGAAAAACTTTGTGTAGTTCACACAATACTCTGATGCATGAAGGTATTTTTACCATTTAAGAACTTGGTGTTGATGATTAACCAAGAGGCAAATATATTATTTCAAGAGTGGCTTGATTATCCTTCTATCTTGGTGTCGTGTGGTCATTGCTGCTTGATCAGAATGTATTCACTCTGTTTGCAATAAATATACTCATCTCCTGCTTCGTGAGAAAGCATGAGGGAGTAACTGTACCTGGGAAAGTAAGGAGCAAGTGAGGATATGTGGGTTGGTGTGTGCTATAAAACAAAACATACTGAAGTCTGCAAATTATGTTTTAAGTAGGATAGGATGGGATTTGATTTAAACATGAAAATAACCATATATATCATGACGCTTGATATATCGCAGTGCTCTTAAACATTTTTCTGCATATCTGTGAAGTACTGTCTCCATAGAAAAACAGAATATTCATCTCAGTTGAAGATATGCTTTAAAGCTAAAATGTAAATGGGTCTTACTGCACACTTTCCCAGGTACGTAGTTTTCACTCTAATTCTGAAGCCACACGATTATTAGATGAGAGATTTTGTTCAAGCATCGTGACTCGTGTGCAAGTGCATCAATATACATTGACAGAAATACTTTCTGTTTTTAATAGAACAGAATAGTGAACATTAAAGTGTTAAAAGTACAGAGTTAAGATATGTGAGTTGAAACAGTAGTGTTCTTTCAAAGATTGATACATAAATAATTGATTTTTCCCTTATGAGTAAATGTTCTTTAAATAAAAACAATTGAGAGGTCCGCTTCTGAAAAGTTCATGAGTAAAGGCAATGTCAGAACATTTAATGTCACTCCTTTTTAAAAATAAGGGCCATAGCAAGGAGGAGAAATTTGCCACAGAAATGGAATGAACATTAGCAAGGTTTGAAAATATCAAGCCTCACAGAAGGGTATTACTTTTGCTGGTTGGCAAAAGCTGACACACATTGTTGAAATGAAACCCTATTTAACAAGAAGTCTTTTGAAGCTTTTTCCTTTGTTTTATAGGAAGCTATTGGGTAGTTAGGGTTTCAGGTCAAGAGGAAGGGGACTTAGGCCCATTTTTCAAGCCCTGTTTTGAATTGGGAAGAGCAGGAAGCTGAGAGTCTTCCACATCTTAAATATGCTTCTAGAACATCAGATTATCAACTATCTGGTGTCATCGCTTGCCTTCTCTCACTGTGTTCATTCTTCAGTAATGGCTTTCTGTAAATACAAATGGGCAACAAAACTACCTATCTTGATAGGCTTCCATTGTGAAGTTATTTTCATTGGAGCTGAATGTTGTCAGCTGTTAATCCAGACAAATTATTTATGAATATTTCTAGATAACAGTGTATCTTCCAAATCCTAAAACATATACTTGGCGAATTTCCCTTTGTTTTAAACAGTTGGTGAGACTCAGAAGTTTCAGTGGAGAGGATGATTGATGACTTTAAATGTTTCTGAACTTTTCAGCATCTGTATATGTCTATCAGTAGGTATTTTGCTTTCTACTTTTTATTTTTAATGAATTTGTTAATGCAGTAATATTGTAGAAGATTGAAGTCTGTCAGGAAATCAATTATGCAATGCATCTGAGTGCTGTGCTTGTTCTTTATTTGCTTATTTGTAGATGAATGTTGAAGGAGGGATATCTTCACTGTGCCAAGTTGACCATTTAATTTTAAAATCTTGCACTATAAATAACAATTTTGAAAATGTGGCCAGTAATATTTTATTCTTAGTGATTCCAGTGGTCTGGAGAGGTCACCTGAGTGTTGAGAAAATGAATGCTCTCCAGCTGACTATGGTTTGTACTGGGTGCCTCAGCTAGGGATACTGGATTCCTTTGCTGTTAGTCCGTGTAAGCGTCAGGAAGCCACAAGGGCTTGTTGGAGTGACAGAACCTCTCCAAATGGAATAAAATTGCTGGGTGGACACCAAAAGTGACATGAGACAAAGAATGAAAGGAAAATGGTAGAAGATTTCCTGCTTCTCCTTGCACTGGAGGGATTTTAGTCTCTTGAGTGCAATCAGTACAGTCCTGTGACTTAGTAGTTTGGAAGAGAATTAGTAAATTCTGTTCCCACTTTCCAGGGTGTGTTGATTTTTGAATTAGATGCTCCTGATAACTGGAAGGATGCAATTACTTGTATAATGGTGCCTTGCGGGCCTGTTGAAAATCAGACTTTCAATACTGGCAGCTCCAATCTATGGGCAAGAAGAAAAAAATACTTAGCAGAAGCAATTTATTAAGAGGGTAAGACAAGAGATGTGGAAGGTGAGGAGAGGTGGGGAATAAACTAGGCAATGTGGTGGGGAAGTCTATGGGGGGGTCCTTTCCTGCGGCAGCCTGGCCCCAGCCTGTAGCTTGTTCCCAAACTGCTTCCTCTCTCCTGGCTACAAAAATGGATCAGCTCTTGCTGTAGCCCCTCTGAATTGTCTTGTTTAGTTAACACTGTTTGTTAAGGTGTTAGAGATAGTTACTGTTTCTTTTAAATAGTGTTTAGTTGGGTGAGGATGGGAGCTGGGGACCTGGGCTGATGTCTGCAGGCATGTTATGCCTCTGTCAGCCAGACCTCAGGCAGATGTAGGAATGCATTCCTCAAATCCTAGTCTTCAACTTGACTTAGGCAGTTTTGAGTATTCTAAAGGGTTTTCTAAGGTTATGTGAAAGCATCTGGAATATTTTATGCTTTTGTTATTGTGCAGGTATTTCTTTGTGCTACTAAATGGACTTGAGTAATGAACATGAGCCATATTTTGCTTTCGTTTTACTTGAAATCTAAATGCTGTTTTCAAGGCAAGGATACAGAAAGCATAACTTTGATAGAAGGTGATTTGTGATTTGTTTTTTACATGAAACATATTTCTTGGGAGACCTGGCTTTGGTCTGTTTTCCTAATAAAGCAGTCTGAATTTTCTCAGCCTTTGAAAGATTCAGCTCCAGCACAGTATCTCTCATTACAGATAAGCTCTGCCTTATTTTACCTTCATGAACAAGTTTTTGTTGTGCTTTCCTCGTTTTACTTTTCACAAGAATGGGAGAGTTTCTTCCCTGATGCTCTTATGTGCAGTTTCCTGCAAGCTTACAGACGTGTTTCATGTGTAGAATGGCTTCCGTGTTGTTTCTTATCAATGTTGCTCTACACTTTTGTCTTTCTTATATGCAGTGCAAGTCCAAGCCCATCTTTGGAGTTTGAATGTGTTTCTGTGGTATGTCAGGTACTGGCCTGAATTAAGGCAACTGTCTAGGAAGCTGAGCAAATAAGCAATTAGAGGGGAAATTCTGATTTCAGTCTCCGAAGTGTCTTTCTTTGGCATCCTTTGCATGCCAGCAAAGTAAGAGTCCTGAAAGGATACTGGGTTTGGCTTTCCGATTCCCAAAGTGGCTGAATCTCCCTGTGCTGTTACTTTCTTCCTTTCTCTCCACCATGTTTTGTCAAAAAATAAACGAATCCTCCTGCTAATAATAAACCCTCCTAAGTTCTGCAATTTCATTTCTCTTGAAACACATGCTCATCTGTTCTTTACGGGTTGGGAAAAGCTGCTCTCACCGCCTCCCTGCTGCCCACACCTCCCCAAAATCTGGTCACAGCCCACTTTGTGCCCTATCCCCAAGTGATTACATATATTGGATATAATGGATGTTTACAGCTTTTTTAATGAACTGTTAATATTCTGCATCTAACTATAAAACAGAAACAAATGTGGCACTAAAATATCAGTTAAATCTGAAATAACTGACAAAGAAGTAATTTTTTATTACTGAGAAAGTGACCTGTATCAGGCAAACAAAGCCTTGGTAATTCTGGACAGGCTGATTTCTGTGTTGAGTGGGTACTAAAGTGTGCACTAATTTCCTCTTCCTATTTATTTGACGTACAATAAACTAATGCACAAATAGGTGCATATATTGAGATCTGCCTAAATTACCGTGAAGCACTCAGTCTGTACGAGTACAATAATATGATTTAAACCAGTATCTGCTTTGCATTTGGCTTGTATAGCGAGTGGCTTGAAATCACACAGCAAATAACTGTTTTGAAATTAAATATTTTAAAGGCTTTTGACCATTCCCCCTGTTTTCTTAGAAGTAAATATATCATAAAATATTTTATAAATAACTTATGGCAATCCAATTATGTGAGTGGCATTAAAGATATGTGTGAGAATCATGCAAGGAAACTTGTTTATGGGAGCTTGGCAGAGCACAACTTTTAGTTTTGTGACACAGTTTAAGTACTATTTAAAGGTAAAGAATGTGAGGCTAAGGTGCCACCACTGTGCTGAAAATTAAAATGCAAAAGGATTTGGCTAAATCACTTAACAAATAAATAGATGGTAAATGTACCATGTAATTTACTTTGATTCAAGGATGTTACCCTAAGAAAACATCCTCCTGTCAGCTGTGTATGATGTCTTGTTCCAGCAGGGGTTGGTAATGCCAGAGGCAGAAATGAGTGTTGTGGGAAAGGAACAGGAGAGAGGAGGGTGGTGACTTAAGAGAACAAAGGTCTGATATTACTTCAAATACTTGATCAGTGATTTTCCTGGCATCCAGCTCTTGTATTTCCAGGTCAGTGTTTCCCTAATCAGAAAGTCCAACGTGATGAACAGAGATGATGGCTTGAGCACTGTCACGGGTAACCCAGGCAGTGTGACTGAGTGCTATACCCACGTCTAAGAATGTACAGCCTCCCAACATCTGTAACTGCCTGGAATGAAAAGTACAGGTCTGTGAACCTGCTGCACCAAAAGGAATATTTTCTGGTCCCAAAGCCAGTATTACATCTGAAATAGCGACAGGAAAGAATTTTTGTTCTAGAAATAGATAACCTGAAAAGGAAAAATTCTTTATTGTGTATCAAAAAAAAAATCTGTAAGTTTTTGGCCCTGTTATAGAGTAGGTGGTTCTACTCATTTCATGAAAAGCCACATTGGTCACCTGTGATTTTTCTTCAGTTGTATGCATGCCTAAAACACCAGTTCTTGACTTTTGCTTCTCTAGACTTGTTTTGGGAGAGTTTAAACTGCTTAGCAGGGTTAGGAGAAAAAAAATCAGGTCTGATTTCTTCTGCTCTTCAAAGTATAAAATGCTTCCTTTGACAATGATAAATGCATCATCATGCAGGTAGGCCTCCTCACAGGATTAAAGTATTACAGTGAACTGTAATATGCAGGAATACTTTAATTTTTTTGTGCTATCAGGCAAAAAGTCTTCAAACAAAGTGTGTGTTACCAAACTGATGAAAGAAATCTGTCTATGCAATGTCTTGCTGCCAGCTGCAGAGCATTTATAACCAAGTCTTTATTTTTTGAACCCACCTTTCTCAGTGAGGAATACTTCTTTATTGTGTATTTTTAGTTGGGATCAGAAGAGCATGGCTTGCGTAGGAGGTGTAGGCATTTTGCTGGGTGACTGACCAATCTGCTCCAACAGGAAGAATTGGATCTGTGTTTGGTTGTATCAAACAGAGCAGCACAAACTCCATGTGAAGAAACTACGTAATCTAACTGGAGCATACCAACTGGAACTGTTTTCAGAAGCCTGTTGATGACTGATTTTTTTTCTCCAGTTATTGATTCTGAAAAAGAAACAAACTGTTTCTTCATGCACAAACATTTTCTCAGATCCTGTTTTTTCCCTCAAGTATAAAAATATAGTATGAAAGCTAGTCAGGGGAGAGTCTAAGATTTTTGTATTAATATAGTTTTCTGGCATTTCTCTCCTTCCTCTGTAAACCTGATTAAAATAAATAATGCTTTATCTTGGGGAAAGCTCATGAGAACTCTACTGAGCCCAGGTGTAAGGAGAATTGTCCTGGAAGAGAAAAAAGTTGTGGACCAGAATCAGAAAAGTGAGAGGTTATTGCATATATTTTTTCCTATCATCTGTGCAGTTGTTTGCTTTTGCTAAAAGGAAGCAAGGGATTATTTATAAGAGACAAAAGTTTAAACTCATTTTTATTATTTTTATGAAGATCTGTTTGCAAGTCATATAGCATATTTCATGCTGTATATTTTCTTTGTACCCTTCTAATGCAGAATACATCAGATATTTTAAAAGTCTTGAGAAATGGGTGATTAGTATGCTTCTGGGACAAAATGTTGTGTGAACTGAGTTGCAAGACTAGCATTGCATATAAATTAATTTAATAAGTAAGTATTAAACTTTAGCATGACCAGGGTGTTTCAGTAGTTCTATTGCACTTTATTTTCTTGTGAAGCAAAGGTGTTATGCTCTGTTACGAAATGTTTCATTTCTTCTCAGAGAAGACAAAACTGGCATCAGTTTTCTTATGTGTATGTCAATGTCCTCTGCAAGACTATTCTTCAATGAAGGACAGTTTCTCTGACAAATAAGATAGTCCAAATGTCTATCTTAGTGTGAAAGAATACTTTATAATAGAAATGTTGTTGTCTGGTAGGCTAAACCTCTGACCTAAAGATGAAAGATCATGCTGAAGAAATGGATAATGTGGCATTAGCACCACACAGGGTAGTGGCCTGCAGAGAGAGAGGGGTATTAATGGTTTTCTGAAAGCATAGGCATTCACAAAACATGACAGCCTTATGTTGGTTGCCGATAAGTACAAATTTGTCAGCATGTTTTGGTTGGCATGTCCTGCCCTTTTGGGGTTCTGGTACAAAAAGTCAGTGCTGATGAGACATATTTATGCAGGAACTACAAGAAATTAATTTTCATCATTGATTAGTGGAACACATCCAAGCTTATTTAAATAAGAAGAAAGAAACTAAAACCACTGCAGCATTAAAACTTGCAGTTTACTTTCTGACAAAACTGCCACCAACAATCTAAGCTTTTTGGAAAAGTACACACTAAATTATGTGCATGGGTTTTAAATAATAAAACATAAATTGTAATTTTACTAGATTAAGCAAAGGTCCAAGCCTGAAGCCTTTAAATAGAGTTTTCTGTGACATTTCACTGCTGTGCTCCTTCTCTGCAATGAGAGACTGGATGGCAGAAATTGTAACCCAGGAATTGGAGATTTAGTCTATCCTTATGCTTCTGAAAGGCAGTTCTCAATGAACAGCGTACTGGTTGGTTTGCAAGATTTGGCATGGTCCTGGAATCTTAATATAGACCTTCCAAGGAGGCATGCTGCAAGCTATTATTTTTCCGTGAAGTTAAATAAAAGCAAATAAAAAGGAAATGTGGTGTTTTTGAAACACTGATGAGGCTAGCACAGTAAGTTTTTATTTTGCTTTCTTTTTCTCAATTGCACAAGGCATTAGATACTGCAGAAGTGCTTGTTGGTAGAGCTTCATTTTAGAAGCTGAATGTAACAAATATTTTTCTTCTCTTTTCTGCGAGTGGTTACTATGCTGTTGCTGCCTGTAGCACTGTGTGAAAACACTATACGTTTTCCTGCCTCAAAAATACGAAAACAAAATAGAGCATTTATTTTGTAGGATCTTGTGGCAGCTTAATCATCTGTCTTTCCCTTTCCTTCTCAATTCAAAGCAATTAAGGCATGTGAATTTCTTAGGTGTGTTTTCCTCCATTTTTTATATAACTTCAGATATACCTTTTCAGAGAGATACTGATAATTTTTTGTTTTTGTTGAGTTTTTGCACACCTCTTAAAATATATATGTATATTTTAGAGTTTGCTAGAGAGAAATAAGCTTCCATCACATCCTTGTGCAGTGTTATCAGTAAAGTAGCTTCAAGCTATGGCATCTTAAAGCTTGTCCATTGTTGTTCTGATCCCCAGAGCGTTGAAAGTATCTATGAGTCTGGACTAACGAGGAGCAAAAGTGAATATGTCATCTAAGGATGGAGGTGAGGAGAAATAAGGCTTCCCATGGCCCAGATAGTTCTGCATTGTCACTGCCACAGAAGGAAAAGTATAGTTCCTGAGTGGAATCATGTATAAAAATATAAGTGGCATTTAAAGAAATAAAACCAGAACCTCGACCTGTGCATCTCTTGTTTCTCATTCACTGTGTGAATGTGAAATGCTGCTTTATGAACAAACAGGCATCCAGAAAGCAGAAGATTTGATGAGTGTTTTATTTTTGGATCCTTTTTTATGATTATGTATCTTACAATTATACTGCTGACTATCTGTTAGCAAGATAGCAAACCCAGCACAGGTGTCTGCAGTCTGTGCCATCTGCCATGTTAGATTGTGCACACTGCTACTTAGAACAGTGCTATCATCTTAATATTCCAGTTACCTTAATGAGTTTTTTCACTCTAATTAAATGTGCAACTCGCGGAGATCATTGGATGCCAGATTGCAGTGGCTGGGAACAGGCTCTCGTTGTTCGGAAGCAGCTTCATGATGGCAGAGGCGTAGCTCAGCCTTTAGTGCTTAGGATCGCAAACAAGGTAAGAGTCTATTTTAGATTAAACAAATTAATAGCCACTTAGACCCACAAACAGACAAATGCAAATACTTTAATACTTTACAGGCTGTGATAGCAGCCTGTGAAAAATTGAATGGCTGCAAATAATGGTACAACAAATAGGGCTAATGATATTACTATTTGATCTCAGCTCTGGTCATCTTCAGAAATGGCTTGTAGTCAGATGAGGAATTAGAAGAGTCTGGAGTTGGGGAAGACTGGTACTCAGCAACCCTAGTCTAGTGCAGGGGAGTAATATGCAGCAAAGAAATACAGCTAAACAGAAAAACATTATTTAAAACATTATTTAAAAACCAAATTAAAAGCTTTCCCTTTCACTTCTTTTCAGTGCTCCTTATATGTTTTTTTACACTGGAGTGAGATTAACCAAAAAATCATTTTATTGATGTCAGAAGTTGCTTGTTTCACTTAATTCAAAAGCTGACTAGACAAATCTTGGAGAGAGGGCACCAAAAATGAAGGGTTTTGTGCATTTTTAAATAAATTTCCCTTGGATAGGATTATGTTTTCCTTCTGTGCTGCTCTTGGCAGCAGCTTAGATGATGGACCATTTATCATGGCGAGATCAGAGGCAATTGAGAATATTTTCAGAAGCCAGTTGAAGATCAAAGTGTGTACTGTTAACCCCAGACCTGCAGAATTGCTTGTTTACTGAGGTAGTATGGCTTAAATAATTTGAATGTTAGATTGCTGACCTAATATTTTTATTTTCATGATGAACTTCATGAATACTTCATAAGAGTGTACTACAGGGAGGAGTATTGAAAAAGGGGATATAGCTATTATTGTTTCTTCCTTTTTTTTTTTTTTTTTCACTGCTTAATCTAATGGTAGATCTCTTGTAATGTCTTTACTTGATAAAAGCTCCCAGGCCTACTGATGGGAAGAACAGGCACTAATGGGACTTTCATCCTCGTTTACAAAGTGGATTGTGGGGCCAAGCTTCACATGAAGCATATGAATAATGCTGTTGAGTTTAAATTTTGTACGTGAATATTCAAATGAACAATGTTCAGTAATTTGTTCTTGTCAGAGAACCACAGAATATAAGGGAAGTTTTGATTTGATCATAGACTTTGTTTTCTATTCTCACCATTTATGGCCAGTGTGTTAGGTTGCCTACTTGGGGAGAAAGTACCAAAATTCAAATAGAATTGGTTTTTCTCCCCTGCCAAATTGGTTGAAACACAAGTTTCCTCAACCTGAGCTTTTATTGGGAAATGTTTTGAGTAACATCTAAGGCATATATATACATTTGTGGTAAGTATGATCAGAAGATATGTGGCAAGGGGCAGCTCTGTGTGGCTGGGGGCTCTGCCTGGCTGGGACCTGGTGCTTGTTGTGGGGGCCAGGCTGTCCTTGGAGCTGGCTGTGCACAGCAGATCAGAAGAGCATCTTGTGTGACAGGATAGGACTGACCTCCCAGGACAAGAGGTCTTGTCGTAATTTTGGCTGAGTATTTTTATTTCATAGTCTGCAGATTGAAAAATCTTAGGATATATTACTTAAATGGCTGCCTGTACTGGAAAATCTTTGTGGCCTTTTGGGGAACTCTCAGGCCTTAGTTAACTACTAAGGTCATCCATTACAGATCATGGAAAAGTCAAATGCCCGAAATAAAGCAGTGATGTATTCCTAAGTGCTTTTCTGAATTGTCAAATTCAATTAGAAGCAAAATCTTTGCTTTCCCTGGAGGAGGGAGAAGGTAAGAAGGCTTGATTTAGTGATTTTGGGGGTGAAAGGAAATATTGGGGTGGTAGGTTATGATTAGTTCTAAACTTAACTGCTGTTTTTTTTCTGAATGGTCTAAGGGGAGCTCTTCACCTGGCAGAAATTCAAGGTTTCATGGGGTGCTTTGCTTACTGATCTTTTTGCTTCCAAAGGATCAACCAGAGAGGCTGGATTGAGTAGAAGAAACAACAATGCAAGGAAAACAGTGAAAGGCTTGGAGGGGATAAGAAAAAACGCAGCTATAAGTTGTTATAGGAAAACACTTTCCATGAAACATGTATGAACGTAGCTTCTGATTGAGCTTACCAAATTATGCTTAAAAGTAAAGATGATAATCACTGGACTAAAGAAATATGAACTAAATATGGACTAATATGGACTAAAGAAATGTGAACTGACATGCTTTAAGAGCTCTCTTTCAGGTCAATGTTTGCAAAGGAAACACAGGCATGCTTTTAACTAGGGGTTGTCAACCCAGGCATTTTAATTTATTTATTTTTTTTACATTTTTGGACGGGAAGGTTGCTGCTATTTTGTTTCATCAGGAGGCGTGAGTACTGATGCTGCAGATAACCATTTTGTCAGAGTATGAAAATCCTAACCCCAGGCTTTGATATCTTTGAAGGCAATTAATGGAAGCACTTAATGGGCTCCAACTTTGTAGGTGGCTTGCCCTTGATATTTTCAGATTTGCTTTAGCAATCTTAGGTGCCTGATTCTCATCTTATGTAAATATTTTTTTTCCCGGACTGAATAAATGCATTGCCTGGTTGGGCAGGCTACGCTGTTTGGTTGTGAGTTGTAGCAACAATCTCGGGACACTGGGAACTGGGCTGGTGGGTTATCACAGGGTTTGCACATATCTATGTCTAAGCCTGAGTTTGTGCAATGTTTTTCCTTCCAGGCAAAGGAGTAGCTTCCTCTTCTCTCTTCAGACATGTTGCTCATCCTTTCTGCTGGTTCTCTTTGAAAAGCAGATGACATTTCCACTGTGCTTTGGGAGCATACTAATGGACTGCTATTAGTGTGTACATCCTTTCACTTGCTGGCAGTGGCTTGGCTAATAGCTTGCTATTGATAGAAATGAGCTCTTGAGAAAGATCAATTAATTTGTATCTTCCCTCCCTCCTTAGTGAATTTAATTATTTTCATTATGTGCAAGCAGAGGGAGAAAGAACAGAGTAGAAAAAAAAACTTATTGGAAGACTGTTTTTTGTTTATTTGAGAATAAAGGACATTGTACTAGAGCAGCAGAATAGGAAGTATCTTATTTTGCCCCTATCTTGCACCCACACCATGATGAGGCTTTGAATAAATCACTTGACCTCTCTGAATCACTTTGTGGAGAATACATAGCAACAAACTATAACGTGGTAACCTGCCTCTCATTAGTACCAAGGGTGACTTAGTGTTAGCAAAGATGGTTCTCCATCTGAATAACCAATGAAACCCAAATGAAGCAGTAGATCCAATGGCCCACCTTTGGTGGGAGCAGAGGCCTTTTTTTTTCCCAGTGCTCAGCACCTGGCAGTTGCAACTGCAAGGACTCATATTTGGTGAGTCCCATGTCTGTAATACACTGGTCACTGTGTTGTCCAATCTATGTATCCACTGTGGGTCTGGACTAGAAGAGGACACGGAGCACCATTTCCTGGTCCAACAGCCATTAATCCAGAGACAGGGAGGTGAGCAGCCATATCCTTCTTGCTGGAAGCCCTATCGTTTCTTACAGTGTATGGTCAGAGACTTTCATAGCTCTGCTGAACTAGGCAAAGGAAGTTGGTGACTTATTCCCAGGGCAGCTGGAGTCAGTATAACACCACCACAGTAACCTTGTTACAGGTAGAATAATGTTGAGCTTTAAGAAATTTCTGGAGTTCATGGAAATATAAAGCGTGATTTGATTTGACTGCCAGAAACCTATATTAATGCTCTCTACTGTTTTTATTCTTGTGGAGAATTGTCATCTTTGTAATTTCTTGGCAGATCTCAACTCAACAGCGTGATTTGATTTGACTGCCAGAAACATATATTAATGCTCTCTACTGTTTTTTATTCTTGTGGAGAATTGTCATGTTTGTAATTTCTTGGCAGATCTCAAAACTCAATTGTCCAAACTCTTGTGGGTGGGCAGGTGGAAGCCACATAGCTCTTAGGAGGAATAAAAAAAAAAAAATAGAAACTTTCTGATACCTTGACTAAACTTAGGACAAAAACACAAATGGTAAAAAGGGCTATATAGATATCATGGCAAAATTACTGATGTGCCTTTTTTTCTGCAAGCATATGGTAGATAGTGAGAGAGCCAGTAATTCTGAGCAAAATTCTGGCTGTAAGGAGCAACAGGTTGGTGGCAGAGAAAAAAGGGAAGTAAACTGTTGGCAACTGAATTTGGCATTAGAGAAGTGCTTTTAACTGGTCCCTTGTCTGATTTGAATTGTCATATTTCCATTATTGAAAAATCTAAATGCAAACTGTGGAGCGATGCAGTAAAATGTTCCAGCTGGAAAAATCTACCTGTTGTCTCTGGTACATGCAGAGAAAGGAAGCATACACTTACGTGCTTGATAAATGATAGCTAATAGTCCAACTTGCAGAATATAGGGAACAAAGGGTAGAAAATTGTGTCCATCATTCATTATTCATTAAATGTTAAATCATGTTACAGTGCTTGTAAATGCTTTATATACGTGAAAGGCATTTTCCTTTGCCAGTAGAATGGAGTCTTTTCTTTTACTCAGGGGGAGGCAGG
>NW_010587630.1:0-14091 GCF_000705375.1 Tinamus guttatus | reverse complement strand
CAAGAACAAGGTCACTGACACCATGAGCATCAACAGCACACCAGCTCTGTAACAGTGGGTTTCAACGTTGCTGCGTAGGAGACCTCAGTATTAGTTTTTTAATCCCACTTCTACCTGTTGCAGGAATTGGAAGCATTTGTGAGGCTGAAACTTTAATACCTCCAAGCCTGCAAGTCTCCCTAAGAGTACAGGATAAGCTGGTTGGGAAAAAAACTAAGCTGTCCTTCATTTACTCACAGTCTTTAACAGCTTCCATGACAACTACAATTCACATAAATGCTAAAACACAACTCTGGATGGAAATCTGATGTACTAATTCTAGTCTGCACACATTTTCAAATTGATTTATAAGGACTTGAGAATATGCACAAAAATACTACAGTTGTCTGAACTAGTACACTCCTAGAGCAAACAGCTAGAGGTTCCTACCACTGAATCAGGCCTTAGATCTTGAATTTGAAACTTGTAGCATCAAGGGAGGGGTGAATGTTGAAAGAATATAGACTTCAGGGGACAAGACAGAAGAAAGAAAGGAAAAGAAGGCAGAAAGATAGTTTTTGTTCCATTTAAAAGACTAGGGTTACAGTAAAAAGTGAGCCCCATATTGCCTTATATGATGACCTACAAAGAACGTGGCTCATGCTTGTTTACAGACAAAGACAAGTGGATCTTACACACCCATGGGAGTATTGCTCCGAGGGGAAGATGGCAGAGTCACGTGTCTCCGCTTGTTCCTTGGCCTCAGCACTCTGATCAAAGCTTGTTTGCAAGAAAAGCTCACTGCAGGATCCTATGGGATTAACAGTTAATTGTTAAACTTCAAGTTTTTACTGCTCCTTTGCTGTATGTGGAAACACAGCTAAAGACACACATGTGCAGAGCATGACAAACATTACTAAAACACAGGCAGAGGGAATTCTCATTCGTTTGCTTGTCTCCCAGCTGTGTGTTTTTGGCTGCACACTTTCATTTTACATGACCTTCTTAGCTGTCTGCACATTACTAGTGCTACAGGACAATGCAGAGCAGAGAAAGTCTACATACAGGGCAAAGTAACATCTGCATGTAGATCTTGGATGCTGTGTGGATACAGTCCAGTTCACATGTGCAGTATCCATGAATAATATCCACCAGAGCGTTGACCGTGGCCTCAACATGAGTCAGACCTGAAGAGGAACGAAAGTAGAACTGTAACCATCTATCTGGAATGACACACTTGCATGAAGTGTGTTTTGGTTCCAGCACAATACGAGTTTATACACCAGCCTTGCCAGCCTAAGACAGCACATGTCACATGCCAGTGCCGCTGAATATCTTCTAATCATGAAGTGTGTTTTGGTTCCAGCACAAAACGAGTTTATTCACCAGTCTTGCCAGCCTAACGTAAGGAATACAGCACATGTCACATGCCAGCGCCGCTGAATATCTTCTAACACCAAAATAACCATCCATAAAATCAAATACAAATAAACCATCAGTCATCGGTCCGCTAATATTTAACAAAAGCATTAGAGCAGAATTTGCAGGTGTATTCAGAATGCATACACGGCATCAAGATCTTAAGCCTAATTTGGAACAAGATTTTTTTTTTTTTTTCTATTTACAAGCTTAAAATAGGTTTCTGCAAAATATACAAGCCTGACAACAGCAGAGGAAGAGTTAGCACACCTGGCAAGCAGGCAGGAGCAAGGAAGGCATTTTTGGGTTTTGATGCATGTAGTTTCCAGAAGTGGTTGACCAGCTGGGTAATAAAAGTGCACCCTTCTCCTTCAGCTTGTTTCTGGGTCTCTTGTCCTTCTTCACTCTCTGTACAGATCAAAGAAGAGCTGTCAATTTGCACAGGCAAAAACATCAATCAGTAGAATAACACTAAGTTTACTTGAAACGGCTTTTGTGAGAGGCTCTGATACCCTCATTACAAGGACTATTTCATACCAAACACGTCAAGTCCTGTTTATACTTTAAAAACTGGGATTGCTCAAGAGACACATGTATTATTAACAGTCCTCTGCATCTTCTGCCAAAGCGTTTTTGTGAGAACCTTTATTTCCTTCCAGTAGCAATTGATTCCTTTTAATATCTTCGCTCTGAATCCATGCTAAGCATGCTCCCTTTCTGCCTTATTGCCTAAACTACGGCATTTTTTAGATTTAAATAGCGTAAATTCTACAAAGATTGTGGAACAGTAGCCGTTTAAAGAAGAGAGGTGAAAGAGTCTGTGAACATTCACAGTGTCTTGACCAATTTTAAGCTCTCCAGAACAAACTATTTATGATCACTCTAATGCTGAACCATGCACCGCATGACATCTTCAGTTATCACATGAGAAAACTGAATGAAAATCCAGACTCATCTACCTGATTCCAATTGTGGCAGCTTTGACTCCGTATAATGAACGAGATTGTTGGGTCTCATAATAGCAATGGATCGAGCAGTGATGACCAACCTCTGGAACACCTCAGGATCAAGATCCTTCCCTTCTTTAGTTGAGGAGCTCAAGTACTGAATGGCTTTACTGAGCAATGCTTGATCCTGTAAAGAAAAAGGCACTGTAGGCAAAGGAACAGGAGAGGCGGTGGCATCAAAACAACTGAAACACAGTTGCACAGGGAAATTCAGCACTTACTGCATTAACTCTTTGTCAGTATCATTCAGGTAGGACAACTGATATTAAAAAATCAACCAGTAGCAAGGAAAGAGTCTGGCCAAATAATTCATTTTCATGTTTTTTCTTCTCCACACACTTAGATGTGAATGGAAAGGTCAGTGTATAAATGTAGCCTTTGCTTGCCAACTGGTAAGGAAAGAGTTCTCAACAAGAATCTACATATTTATCTATGTTACGTTATTGTATAGACTAATCATCATTTACCCTTACGTTTTCCCACCACACCAAATCAGATGCCTGCAGAAATGGGAAGTAGATCTAATGGACACATCTGGCAAACAAACTTCACATGCTTAAAGACAAGGATTTCTCTAGATTAACTGGTACCACCTCCCACCAAAGTCTTCCAAAAGTATTTTAAGTAGCGAAGTTCTGGCGAAACACTGCCAGAAAGCCAGGCAGCAGAACCTAAAGGAAATTCACCCAGCAGGTATAAACCTGCATGGAAGAAGCACTTTCCAGGGGCAGGCTGTGCCTCAGCCATGAGCTGACAAGTGACAGGATGCGCTGAATCTCTCCTTGGGGTTACCTTGTGGTTATGGTACGCTGAGCGGCTGGTGTGCAGGCTAGCCAAGAGGCTCTTGGTTTGCTGCTGGACACTGGAAGGAGCTGGCATGGACAGCAGCATGGTAGCCAGTTCCTGAGCTGCCACCTTATTCTTCTCCTGTTTCCCAAAACAGACAAAAACCATTCCTCAGTACATTTACCATGAAGGTAACACAAAAGAATCTGATTTCCCAATGAACCTGAGGCTCCCCTCCTCACTTTGCTCTCCCCGCACTGAGAAGGCAGGTTTCTACCTCCATTCAGCATAGTTTTGATATCCCAATTCAATTTATTAGTTGACATTTAAAGGACATTTCACATATCTGCACAAAAAAAGTGTTTCTGAGATCTGTGGGCTGCCACCCCGCTGTTTTTGCAAACGAGGTCACTCTACAGCGCACAAAAAAAAAAAGGAAAAAAAAAAAAAAAACACCAGCAATAAATGCAAATGCCACTGTCACTTGAAACTAGTTTCAAATGCTTTTCGCTAAGTCAACTTCCAGATCGGAGCTCGGAGCCAAACGGATGCGGCTCTTGTGTGGTATCAGGCCCCCAGGGCTGCAGGAGGTGCTGCTGATCTTGCCCCTCCTCTCCCTGCTCGCAAAGCTCAAGCCTGTATTCACAAAGTTACTTGCCTTCTCGTTGACTGGTCCTACAGCAAAGCAGCTTTCCAGAGCTTCTAAAGAACTCACTACTAGCCTGGAGGGAGAAAGAAAAGCAGGTTTGAGTACAGCAACCCTTCTCTCTCCTTAGCACTTTGCTTTATGCAGGCTACAGTCACGAGTAGCTCAGAGACAGCTAACGAATGCCAAGTACAAAATCAAAGCATGATAAAACCTGCCACAGGCACCATGCATATCATTTCATTGTGTTACAGACCAGAGTTAAACCTGGCTCACGCTCACAGACAAACTTAGGACTGCTTTAATAATCCACAGCTGAAAGACAGGGGCTTTTCTCTACCAAAGAGGATAAAACATTTCCTTACGCAGCCTGCAGCAGGGATAACTTGGATTGTCTTGACAGTACCAATTCACCATGGCCCACAGACGTACATATGACTGCAGATCAAGGGTTGGCATGACACATGGGAAAAAGCGGAACCGACTTTTCTAAGGGAGCAAGATTCTACCCGCTTGCTATTTCCACACAGGTTGCTCCTTCCAATTTGGAGTTTCAGCCCAAAAGATTCTGGAGGAAAATTAACTCTGAGCACCGGGTATGACCCAAGCAAGGGATGCTGAAGTGCAAACAGCCTGTGCTGGGCTGCTTTTCACAGCAGGTTAGGGCAGGGTCGTCAAATACTTGCCCCAAGGGGAAACTTTATTCCCAGCTTGAAGCTGAACTGCCTCTGTGGAGCAGCGACCTGAAACGCCACCGGCCAGAGCAGAAGGGAGCAGTGTGAGAGCACAGATCACGGGGGAAGAGAGAGCATTAACGGGGGACATAACAACGAAGGAGCGATGCCAAGTAGAAGGAACAACACGAGGAGGCAGCAAATTCTCTGGTCTGGTGTGATAAGTAGCAGGACATTCCCCTACTCTCAGCCACTCTCCATAGAGCTAGCAGGGAAATAAGTGGGAGAAAAAGACATAAGGAAGGACGAAAGCCAGAAGAGTCTGTCAAACAAGCAACAGATCCAACGCTGGATCCAGCGGCAATCGGCAAACTTGCCTCCTCTTTACATTTTGCTAAATCATCTGCCATGCAATGACCAGAATGTAAAGAAGCAAATGGCACTTAAAAAAAAGGAACAAAAGAAAATAAAAAAGCAGAAAACAGTCAACAAAAGCCACAGCATGTGTTCGGGCTCTCTGACACACACTCATTCGTGCAGAGAAAAGGATGGCATACTAACCGGTCCAGGGTGGTTAGGGACTCAGTTTCTGAACTTTGGGGGAGCAAAGAAAAAGGAAAAAAATATATATATGTGTGTAAAGCTCACAGAAAAACTCCCTAGAACATATTCTAAGCAAAAGGCAAATTAAATGGGGGAAATAACGAAGCTGGCAGAGCAATATATACAGTAAAACTAAGCATGACTCTTTCTACCTGGCTAATAGCAAAAGAAAATTAAAGGAGATCCAGACCATCTAGTAGAGAGAAGCCAAGCGCATTGCTTAAAGCATCACTAAAGTTCAAATTCAAAGATGCAGACATCAAACTTCTGACAGGAAAGCTGCCTCTTGCCTGCTATTAATTGCTCCTGCTTAATAGGCCTGTTAGAAGGGAATGGCATTTTGTAACACCTAAGGAAAAAGAACTATTCTGGGGGTTCTGGGTTTTGAGGAAATAATGTCGCTGCTTCAGAAAAAAAAACACAACAGAAAGCATGTCTGTGCAGAGAGAGACCTCTTGTGGATATGTCACAGCAGAAGAGAGAGGAGCAATTACGTACAGGAAAAAAAATCCACAGACTCTTATATAAAATACTACAGGACAGCAATGGATGCTGAAAGCCTTCACCTGGATGCAACTGCCACTTTAAGCATGGCAGTTTGACTAAGACAAAAATCAATCGTCATTTACTCCACTTAGGTCAAGCAGGGTACACCTTAAAATCCTCATTCCTCAACAGCACTGGTTCTTCTCGGACCCGTTTTCCCTCCTGTTCCTGCCAGCTTGCAGCTTTTCCCTGACCCTTACGGCACAGACGGAATGGGCTCCCGGAAGGGAAGTAGGATGGATGCTGAAGTTCTCTTTCTTTCCCCAGATACGTGCACAACTCAGCCCCATAAAATACTGCCTCTGAGGTGAGCTGTTGGGAACCACTCATCCAGGGCAAGGCCCAAGGCTGTCACACACAGCATCCTCCTCCAAACTGAACCCAAGTTCAGAGAGGCCCAAGCTTTGCTGGGGACTGAAAAAGGGTGAACTCAAAATGAGAAAATGGCCCGAAGCAGCAGCAATCTCCTCTAGCTCATCAAGACAGCCGTAGCCAGTGAACGTAGCCGCACAAAGCACGAACACAGAACTCTCCTCTGCTCCATCAGATACTCCAAGAGTTAAGTGGGAAGCCCTCTTGGCAGGAAAATCACTGAACTTTGCAGATGCTGTTTTGTGGCAGCGAGAAGGCTTCACTAACCCTATACGTTCTCCCAGTTAAGGGCACACAAGCGCATCTAGAGCAACTAGCTGTTTTTCAAAGGCAAATAAAAGCAAGAGCACAGAGATACCTCTCCAGAACGGTGCCGCTGGCCGCAGCGGGGGCAGTTGTCTCCGTCTCTCCAGTACCGTTCCCTTGGTTCAGGTTTGGGGGACAAACATTGCTCACGGAAGCAGATGGAAAATCCTCAGGGGGCTCGTCAGGCCACCCAAACTGCTCTTTGGTTTTGCCGTAAATCTTTACGGAATCAATCATGGTGACTCCAGCTGGATCCACAGAAGCCCCAACTGCAGCAACAAGAGAGGTTTCTTAGACACACACAAAATACTTTCTCCTGAATATCAACCAGAACAGCTTCAGGTCAGGATAATAATTACACCATCATATACATCCACTCACAGCTTCCCCTCCTTTTCCAGGCCACTTTGCTTCTGCATTACCTCAACACAAAATTCTCAAGTTGAAGTACGGCACATTTATTCACTATAACAGAAAACTAGGCCCTCAAGAAACACTGCACGTGCAGGGTCTGCACCTCAACCCTTTCCTGTGCTCAGGTCACAAAGCTTGTGGAAATCCACTCCGGTACCACACGAAGCCCAGCAGCTCCAGCAAGCTCGGCCAACCGCGAGTCCAAGCGAGCGCTGCACAGACTTACTGAAGACAGTGAGCTTCTTGTCAGCCTGCAGGGCTTCCTCCCGAGTGAAGGGGAAGTCAAACCAGCGAGCCCTGGTCAAGTTGAGCTGCATGGTGCGCCCAAATATCTCCAGGTACGAGGGCGCGCGCTCGATGGCCTGCGTGCCGATCTGGATGCGCATGCCCGTCATCACCATCGTGCTGTTGTTGTTGGTCACTTCGATGGTGAAGCCCCCCGGCTGCAGGAAACAAGCCACAGCTCAGAAAACAGTGTTTTTTGCCCTGCCCTAAGCACAAACCTAAATGACATCATCTCCCTGCAAGACCATTTTGCACCATGGCACAGTGAGCTGTTCCCTGAGAATTAACATACACTTTCCATGGTGTTCTTTTTAGGAGGAAATGCCTCGTTGGCAGTCCTGTGTGTGAAAGTGGACACACAGTTTGTTCTGTAGAGCCTTCCTATAGTGGAGGATTAATCCTTGAAAGCAGAAGATTGGCTGTAATTTGCATGCTGAGCTGACTGTTCAGATGTCTATATTCGAGCATACAACGGAAATCTGTACACAAGTGCCTCCAGTATTTAACAGCATTACTGCTTTTGCAGGATCATTTGGAAGACAATGCAGACTTCTGAGAAAAGACACATCCATCCACCCTGCCAGTAATGTCACCCAGAAGCCTAACAGGGCCCCCAAGTCGCCACATTTACCTTGGTGTTGGCCACATACATGCCAGTGGAATTGAGCCGGTGCTTTATCTGCTGAGCATTGTAAACCTGCAGCAAGTCATTGCCCCCGAACTCCACGTCCGTGAGCTGCTGGTTGTGCTCAAAGAAGTCAATAGGGAAGTTCACTTGGCTGGACGTACGAGTTGCTAAAAGAAGAGAGACACAATATTTTTACAAGCAATTAATAGGTGAAGCTAAGGTACAAAAGCTGCAGAATGAGCTCACTTCTTCTGGAAATGCCTGTGGCTGCCAGGTATTCATTTATCATATATATCTATAAACACATCCCACCATGACTGCCTGTCCTGAGGTAAACTAGGAATTGTCAGAAATGAATGTCTGAAGTTTCTATGGGATGATGAGCGATTTTCACATCTGGATTTGCCACTGGTACCTTGAACAAGACACACATGAGCAGAAAGGCCTTACTAATGGCAGCTGCCTTGCGCTTGCGCACTGGCTTCATGATGCTGATGACACTGCTGGGCTGGAGTGAGGGCTGGAGCCAGTAGGAGGTATTTTCCACGTTGGCCATGTAGATCCGCAGGCTGCCGTCCTCGCACAGCAGGATCATAGTGGTCCTCTGCTGCTCGTTACAGGCAGTGTGGCGGATGGCCACCATGTCCTGGATCTGGAAAGGCAGCCCATGGAAGTCAAGGGAAGGAACTGACAACGGCTGCTTGCAGCCACAAACTCTTTGCATGAAAGAGGCCACAAAGATCAAATATAAGAAGCTTGAAGATGATAATAACTAGAGCAAAATGTTTGGAGGCAGGGGTAAAAATACATTCTGAACGCTTTAATAACACAGATCAGTCAAAAAGCTTGCAAAACAAAATAGTTGTTCCCAACAGCAGTTAAAAGCCATCAGGAGGGAGAATTTTCTTGAGGACACTGCGAGAAAAGCTTGCATTAAAAAAACCTAAGCACAAAAGAACCCAAGAGAGCTTGTTTGAAGGGCCAGAAATGCTGGGAGGCACAACTGACCTTCGCTTTGGCTGGCAGCGTTTTAATCTCCTGGATGAGAAAGGTGTCTGGCTTCACCATGACCACGAGCGGCACCCCCGTGGTTTGCTGGACACAGCACACCAGGCCAGGGTGGTTCATCACCTCGGACCACTGGCACAGCGCCGGTGAGGTCTTACTGCCACCGTTGGAACTGCAAGAGACCAAGGGAGAATCTGCATGGTTCTGCTCCTTGAAACACAAAGCTGCAAAAAAGACTAGACCAGACTTGACCGGGGGCGAGAGAGTTGTGGAAACCTGAAACTTTCACAAATATTTATTCAAGACAGTAGCTTTGTTTTAAGCTAGTGAGAGCGCAGTAGACTGTCAGTGGCCCAAGTGCCCAGCTCTGGTTTTCAGAACGGAGCCTTTTTCTTGACATTTTCATAACACAAGAGATAGGTCTCCCTCAGGGAAGGCTGAAAATGAGCCTTAATATGCACAAGGTCCACTGCAGTACTGGTGCCGAAAGGAAACAAAGGCTTCCTGCTCTGCATCCTCCACGTGGGTGGCTAATCCCATCAGTTCCAGCTGCTGCAGCAGCAGCAGCTCCGTGCAGAGCAGCAAGGATGCTCTGAAGCCACCTTTGTGCCGTGAAATCCTAGCGAGCACAAGAAATGCACTCATGCCCCCCCTGCCCACACTGCCAGCTTTGGTTTCAAACCATCTTACAATTAGGGCAGAAACGACACGGAAAACAACATGAAATCATCGTCCAAGAACAGGAACTTCACAGCACAAGCTTTAGCCACGAGGAGCTGAGTTGTTGAGAATAATTCATACGAAACGAACTGCCGGAGTCTCCAGCTGAGCCTCACCTCTTTATGTTAATTGGGAAGAGCCGCTGGACCTCCAGATTGGCTCGGCTGATGGTGGCCGCAAAGGACTTGCCTTGACAGTAACTGAAGAAGAGCATCTGCAGGACATGGGAGTAATACACAGACACACCACCTCCTGCTACCTGGCCGTTGCTGTCCTGCAGAACCAGGGAAAAACAACAGCATGAAACACACACCTTTCAAAATACTCCCAAGCAGGCAGGCTTTCCAACTTCTCAACTGACAGAATTGTTTCCAAAGCCTCTTCCCCTCTCCCCAGCTCCCCCCACCACTCTAAACACAGCCCTAAATGACAATTTTATAAGCCGAGCTCCTTGGTGAACTCATCCATCAGATACTTCAAAGGCTTTTGAGTGGGATCCCGAGATTGCCTACCCGGAGGCTGCAGGAAGCGTGTTCGGCTGCAGTGCCTGCACGCTCCAGCGCCGCACGACAATCCCACGTGGAGCCCTCCCCACGTTCTCAGCTCATAAAAGAGCTTTCCTGCCGGCCCTCTCATCTATCTCCCTGTTTAGGAGCCATCTGAGGGAAAAGCACCATATAAAATTTGGACAGATTTTAAAAGGCACCTGCATGTGTAGTGTGCACCAAGAGCACTACAGAGCTGCTGCCCACCAGAAACAGGCTCACAGCATCTGTGCAGCACCAGCAACGGCTGATAACCTCATCCATCCTGGTTCCTGCACCTTTTGAGTGCCTCGCTTTGCAAACAGCCCTGCTCTGAAACCATCTCCCTGCTGAGAGATCCTGCTGGGCATAACTTCAGACCCAACCATGGAAAACACGATCCGTTTTCTAGATGAAAGGATCAAGGGGTTTAATTTTCACCCCCACCCCCTTCCACTGCAAGGATATTTTCTCTCCTTAGAGGAACAGCAACCAAGCTGATCTAGATCAGAAAATTTTAAAAAAGAAAAAAGGAAAAAAAAAAAAAAGAAGAGAAGAGAGAAAAAAATCTGCTTTTGACTCTCAGATGTACATGAAAGAAAACCACTGCAGCTCATACTGTAAGAAAGCGAAGTCGTCATTACCTTGAGGTCTTCATGGTTCACTTCAAGCACATTGGTGACGTAGAACGGTCCATGCTGGGCACTGCTCGCCTCCTCCATGAGCTGTGTATAAATGTACCCAGCAGAGGACATGATCACTATTATGTTCTTCCCCTCTTCGTTGAAGAGGAATGTGACATCCCTGATTTTGGAGCTTGGCAGCAGGAAATAGAACGTCGGGCTCAAGGCATCTACAGAAAGATCATAGATCTGTGGGAAGAAGCAGGAAAAGTTAACAGTTAAGCAAGAAAACTGCCCTTTTTGATGATGCAAAGGGACACAAGTTGAGACAAGGGAATGTCTACTAGATGTTACGAAAAGAATCTTAAAAATGCAGTACATTTGTAACATTTCAAATTAATTTCTATCTAAGAAAACTGTAACTCAGCACTGAGATCCAGGCTCTAATGTTTGAAACAAGACAATGAAATATCACCCAGAGCTCACGACTAACTATACCTTCACAAAGTCTGCAGTCACGATAGCCAGCTCGGTTTGAGATCCTGGCAGCCACACAGCTTTAATGATGAAATTTCCAGTGGCTAGTTGGGGATGAAGCACCAAGTGATCAGAGACCGATCCAGAGCTGCTGAACGTTAACACATGGCAGTCCTAGAGCAATGACAAACATGAGACAAATATTAGAAACACTTTTTAAGCCAAGAACAGAGATAAAAGCCAGCGATCCTGTTGGCTCCAATGATTCATGCAGTAAGAATCTAAACTCCTACATTTCTACAAACTATATTAAATAAATCCAAGTCCAATTGTTTCTCAGCTGAAGAATAGATTATGCCAACTGAACTGTAAAGGCTGAATCCAAGTTTTAGAGAATACGGAGAAGTGCCCTTGCTGCAAAACACCAGAGTTGTCACAGATTAGTTCTAACGCATTTTAAGTTTCACACAGCTAGATCTTGGCTCCCTTTTTAATGTAAAAATGCACTAAACAGAAGAAATACTTCATCTGGGGAATTGTCCAATGTATTCAATTATTCATATGTAAATGAAGTAATATCTACAGAGTGATTTGGGAGCTAAAATTAGTGACAGACCTTGGGAGCTTTTATTACTCAACTCCTTAGAAGACAGACAGACATGATGGTTGGAGATGACAGCACCGGCTGTCTAGAAAAGGGCTTGTCAGACTCTTACTTTTAGTCCACACACTGCCAGGTAGTCTTCCTTGCAGGGGTTTCCCGTCAGGCTCAGGACAGTAAATGGAACTGGTGCAGATGCCAGGCGAGTAAGGGTCAATTTTCTTTTGCTGGAGTCTGCTTGTTTCAGCAATGCAGAGAGCTGGAGAACTGTAATCTACAAAATGAATCAAACTTGAGTTATCCACCTGCAGCATCAGGGCAGCGGAAAAACACACTGCAATTTCAATTCAATGGTTACATCCCCCCGTCATGGGGTTTTCACTGTCTGCTGCAAGAACACTTTTCTCTGAAGAAATTCCCCTCAGTTATCTAATACTTTACAGAAGACCCAGATCTGCTGACAGAGAGCCCAAATCTTTTTCCTTTTGTTGTTTAGTGCTTTAAGGCTGTTTCATTTTTTACAACCCAACCTCGACCTCTTTCACAGGGCTGGAGGCGCCCGTCTCGGCAGCACCCACCTTGCCCTTCCCCGCTGCTGCCGCCGGCCGTGCGGGGAGGACAGCACGCACATGGCCACGCGCCGCAGCACGTGCGCGCTGATCAGCTGCCGGATCGTCTGGCCCTGGTCCCCGCTGTAGTTCATGCGGACGTTCTCAAAAGCCCCTTCTTGAGAGCCGAGAGTCGGGACCTTCATTAGGAACGAAGAGCACACAGGAAAGTCCATGACAAACTTTTCTGCTCAAGCAACCCCCTGATCATACTCTAAATACTCTTAACACCTTTAGTATCGTACCATTAGCTGATCGGTCATTTCGACTGTTTTGTCCAAAGTGTGTAGCTCGTTGAGAGCCTGCTGTGCACGACTGCTGCTGCCCATGGCTGAAGCTTGCTGGAAGTTGATCTGAATGGCATCCATTAAGAAATTCAGCATCTCCAGCACCAGAGGAGCAAAGGAGAAGTTGGCCTACAAGAAACAGACACAGTCAGGCACAAAATAGTCCTGCTGGGAGTCTTCACAAGTGCTGCGTTTCAGTTATTCTTCAAAAGCTAATGCTGCTTTTATGATTCCTACTGGCATAATGAAAAGCACACAAAAAAAAGGGCAACTTAGCTGATAACCAACAAAGTGTGCTTACAATCCAACCCTCACTGAGTTGAACTGCTACTGACAGTACTTGGATACAGAAATTAAAATTAACCCTCACTGTAGACACGGATACAGAAATTAAAATTAACCCTCACCGCAGATAGCCTTCCCAGCTAGCAGATAATCATACCTGGGACTGCAATTCCTCCCGACAGCCCTCAACATTTCTACACAGGCTGCTCTTCTTGGGTTTTTCCTCGTCGGGACCCTTCCCCTCACTGATGGTGACCTTGGCTTTCTCTGCAGGAGACGTGCTGGAATGGCGAATGACGCTCTCGGGCACCCTGGGCTCACTCTGGAACGCGGACTCTTTCATGGTAGAGCTCATGCCGCTGCTGGGAGTTCTCTTCACCAAAGCCTGAGAAGGAAACAGCAATACTGAAAGTCCAAAACAGACTCATTTTTTAACCACTGACAAAATAAATACAGGTTGTAATAGCAGCAGTAATAACATAATTTCGAAGACAGAATGCAATTGTAATGTAGCAAGAACAACCGTCCTGTATCCTGCATGTCGCTCTCCACCCAATCTTAGAAAAATCATTTCATATTGTTAATTAACTTAGTCACTTCTAGTGGAAAGCATGGGAAGAGCTGGTATCTGACAGCTGGACAGTTTAAGCCAACTCGTGAATTCTAGAAAAAGAAGGATTCCCATTTACCATCAGTAGAGACACTTGTCAATGCATTTATTATTTGGTGAAAAGTCACCAGACAAGCTGTAAATTAGGAGGAGGAGGTAAAGTTCATTGTAAAGCCAAGGCCTTCAAGTCTCTACTCTTATGCATTTGTATTGTGACATAAAAGTCCTGCAGAACAGAAAACTCCTCAGAAGTCCTTAAAAAACACAAAAAATCACTTTTGGGGGACCAAATTGCTTCAATTTTGACAAAAAGACAGTTTACCAGGCAACTGCCATCCTCTTTGGCTCCACAGTCACAGAAGAATGATCCATATTTGGCATAAGAAATTTCATGATCCTTGTGACAAACTTTAGCACAAACCGTACAAACACCAACCCCATCAACCATCTTGCAAGTGTGACAATGATACCTGCACAAAATAAACCACAAGAGTTAAAAATTACAGTGCCTCTGTAGAAAGACTCTACAGACTTCATTTTCCTCTTCCTCAACAGCCAGAAATATCAGGCTGCAATTCTGACCAGAAAGTCTTGAAAGATTCTTACCAATGTTGGTTCATGAATTCTTTCTGCGTGATGGTGAAGGTACAGAGCTTATTGCAAAGAGAATCTTCATCCTACAG
>NW_010587627.1:194548-214478 GCF_000705375.1 Tinamus guttatus | reverse complement strand
TTTTGTCCTGTCTCTTTGGTATCATTAATTATCCCAAAAGACTGGAGTCCTTCAAGTGATCCTTTCCTCTTCCCCCTCCTTAATTTGGTTATAAAGAGTAAATTGTTCATGCATTTGGACAGAGTTCATCCTGGTTTGATTGCAAAGGTCAGTTAAATGTGGTTGACATTACATCAAAGTGTGCAAAATGAGGTGTAAAGGAGAATTTCTCATGTTACACCAATTCAGTGGTGGCAGATAAATTACTAGAAAAGGACTTTGCAAAATGTCCTCTTCAACTGTGATAAAAAAAAAAGATAGATTTGCAGTGCTGGCATTTAAGCATTTCTTCCAGTGTTATAAGGTTCTTTTGCATTTTTCTGCCCTGATGAGTGTTTTCAGTCTTTCTAATTTGATAGCACATAGCAGTGTCCATCTTATGATGGAGCGTTTTTTAAATTCCTTTTTCTTTTCTTTGGGATTATATATTGCAGAGCTCATCAAAGAAAACAGAGGAGAAATTTCACCTATTTAAAAATGCTTGTCTACCTTCCTCCTTCTAAAATGTGAAAATTTTTAGACAAGCCTGTAGGTAGCTGAGAAAAAAAAAAAAAAAGACAAAATGAATTTTTTTAAAAATATCATCAAGCTCTTTTCTGCCTATGTAAAAGAGTGAGTTTTTGAACACTGAAATTTCAGTAGCTCTTGAAAATTTTGAGTAGCTCTAAGATTCAGGCTAATCCAGGTTATTAGAGTATCCTGTTAAAGGCTTTACTTCTAGCGATGCATTCTTACTTAACATAATCCCTTTATTTTTCTTCTTTTCTCAGTTCATAGGGCATGGATATATATGCTAGCATGTAGATTGCAAGTAAAATTAATTTGATTTCATGTGGAATTAAATCAAACTTAAAAAGAATCTCAGTAAATTCCTTATAGGAATGGGAGATAGATACAAAAAGAATAGGTCTGCCTCTATCTATTGATTAATGGAAGGCAATATGTCTTTCATTCCTTTTTGATGGGTTCGATAAAGTTTCACTAATGATAATTCAGAAAAATATAAATAATATACTCCTAGAGAAACTCTAATTATCATCTGTGGCGCAGAGGGAGATCAGTTCTAGACTTTACTGTGTTAGGTCCTGAGCAAATCCAAACTAGAAAGGTGTTTCCTTCCCTGAACTGCTACTTCTCGATAAGGATAAGAATATGAAAAATAAATTCCCTGTAACCAAATGTTTAAATCTCACTAATTTCAATGGCAAGTTGGAGGCCAGCAGTCATGGAATAATTTTGACAATCTCAGCTTACAAGTCTCCACTTTTTATTCCTGTTTGGTTTAGAAGGCTCCGTTTTTTATTCTTGTTTGGTTTACATCCCTCTTCTAATAAAACACAAGAAACATTTTCTGTGAATTTGTTCTCTGGAGCCTGGTCATTTGTACTGTGTTTGTTACAGTGGCTACAGGGTGTCACATTGAAGGTAGGTATTGATGGGAATATAATAAGTTTTTTAAAAGAACTGTCATAGACGTTAGAGAGCGAAAAGCTCAAGACAGATGAGATA
This sequence comes from Tinamus guttatus, assembly GCF_000705375.1. The sequence continues at coordinate 212,930 of NW_010587627.1, read as the reverse complement.
AGGACAAAAAGTCACTACAGAAACTTCACAGAAAAAGAATCCTAAAGTGTTATGGATAGATTTGCTTTTCTCTACAAATAGAAGAGTAGCTTAGGGATACTGGTGGAGAAAGGACTTTTTGGGGACACAGATATAAATAAATAGGACTCCAAGTGTTAGGTGGAGATGGGGAGGGAAGTTGCCTATTACATAGGAAACCAAGAGATGCTTCGCTATTACAGCTGTAGTTTTGTCCACGGTGATATGGATACTACCATCTCCAAATAAGAATTGAATCCAGGCTGGGAAATGGTTAATTAGGGCACTGATTTAATTACCATTGTCAACAGCAAATCCTCATTTTGTGTCTGAGTTTAGCAAGTCTTCCCTATAGCTTCTTCTGCCTTCCCGATAGCTACTATTGGGAAAACTCCTGACTCCCTCCTCCAAGAAGCCAGCCATTATTAGGTGTCTTCATTTTTGTGGTCTCTTCTACAAACCTATAAATTCTATAAAACAATATAAAACTGAGCCAGAACTGAATCCACAAGTTTGCAGAAAGCGCAAGAAGTTGGTGAGGCAGTTACAACAGGTGTGTTATATATTGCTCATAACCACATTATGTAACAGCTACTTTTAGCTGGGAGAAAATAGCTCATCAAGCAATCAGCATGTGCATGGCTGTAAATAGCCCCAGCCTGTTCTGTCCCCTAGCAAAAGGCAGGGGGAAGAGATGGCAAGTCAGTGGGCTGAGGAAGAAGATCTCTGTAAGAGAGAACAGAAGAGAGGTAGGTAGCTGTAACTATTGCTGTTCAGCAGTTAGGTCAAAGAGAGAGGAGATGAAGCTTTAGGAGTTCTACTGCTTGCCAAGCTGCTTCTTGAAATGCTATTCCATGTTTAAAGTTAAGTTATAGGACTATACTACTTTCATTCTGTGGATGCAAGTTTGGATTTCTTCATTTTGTAAAGGTTCTTTATAGCTTTCTGTCTTGGAAATAAAATTCTATACCATGAAGGAAAGAACTAGTTGCAGAGAGATTTGAGTTCTTCTTTCCCTTGAATGTTCTTGCCCATATTTGAGTTGTTCTTCTAACTCACTGGTTATGTGTATTCTGTGTGGTTGGCTCTCTTCATGGATAATGAGCTATGGGGAGAGTGTGTGTGTGCATGTCTATATGTAAACACATTCTGCTTAATTCTAAACTCTGACTAATGTGAAATGCCAAACTGGAAGACTGTTACTTCAAGTACTTGAACTACTCTGACTTGAAGTCCTACTACAACTTGAAGTAATGAATATCACTTCTGAAATGATGCTTATTAGAGAGCTATTTTTTAAACTCTTTTATTTTTATTTTTTGTTTCCTGTTTGGTTGCCCACAGCAATGCTTCTGTGAAACATTTCCTTCTGTTATTAGTGTCTAAGGGGCAGCTTTTGAAGAAAATGGGGAGGACTGTGTCATTGTTTGGCACGGTTTCTTGCACCAGAAAGCACAGGGGGAAATGTGTGGTTTGGGTATCTTCTATTGAGGCAGCTGCTCATAAAAACTTGAAAGTGTGTGGTCGGTTATGTAGATATAGCAATATGGCTTCATGCTTGACATAAGCTGACTTGGCCTGACTTAGGCTTAGGGCCTGGCGCTCGGAAGTTCTCGCGATGTTACGGAAAGCAAAGGGTTAACCGAAATTAAGGCGAGTCAGCTGTCTTTCTTTGAAGAGTCAGCACCTAGCCATGTGGGGTGGCAGAGCAAGCTTCCGCATTTGAAAGGAGTATGAATGTAGTGAGCAGTAAAGAATAAATGGTACTCCACTTCAACCATATTAGTGTTACGTGGTTTGTCTCCTAGTGGGGTAGGATGGCCCCGGAGAGCCCGACCTCTGGGTGAACACATTTGTTGCTGAAGCCCGGAGATGGCTATGAGCTGAGACCGGAGACAGCCGCCAGCAACAGAAGTGTTGTTCCCACAGACACCCTTTAAGCCATCTGTTTTGAATGTAGCATTGGCTTAAAATTCTGTGAGGACAAACAGCTAAATGTCCTAATTTGAGCCTTTGGTAGTAGGCTGGCATGAAAATAAAGGTGGAATGGACAACCAGGTGATGAGAAACTACTTTAGAAAAGTAAGGAGACTGATTTTTATCAAGAACCATGTCAGATCTGGAGTGGGTGCTGCTGGGGTGGATGAGGAAGATGCAGCATCCATATATCACTGCTCTACTTGTGACATAGCCCCATTTCAGAGGCGGGAGGGAAATCAATATATCATGAGCTGACTCTTGAATTTTCTCGGTGTCTCTTGTGTTATATTGCCTGACCCCCAAAGCTGCTGACAAATGCTCTCCTGAGCTGCTACTTTCTTCCTCCCTCAACCTGCTTCCTGCTGGCAGCTTAAAACTTGGGGAGTAGCTCAGATTTAATCAAAGCTTGAAATGCAAGTGTGGGGAGATTTGGAAACCTAAGTTAACTGTACTGTAGTCTATTCCTGATAAGCTTTTGTATGAAGGTTGCTGGGGTAATGGTATAATTGACAAAGCAGACTGTCATATGAAGCTAAATCAAAGCGATTTACACTTCTGTCTTGATACCTGTATCACAGGTATTACTATTTGTATTGTGATCTTAAAATAAAATATAATAAGAAATACTGGAATATCTGATTGTATTGAAATCTGAAAGCATACATTTAAATGAAAAGAAAGTAGTTATAACAACTATATCAAAGGAAAATGTGCCTTAGCTAGAGCAGAAGACTAATACCCAAATTACTGGGGTAGAAGGGAAAGCACTTCACAGGAGCCTGCTGCAATAAGCAGATTTAAGAAGCTACAAATATCAGCACTGTAAAATCAGCCAAGAAGTCAGGGTATCATTCCCTTAAATATTTCACCTGCACTTGTCATTAGTAGCAGGACTTAAAATGTTAATGAAGATATGGTAGCCCTGGGAATTGCTGCCATTACCAAATTAAAGGTATAGAGAATGAGACAGATGGAGGTCCAGGTCCTGCAGCTTTATGCATCTAGTCTAACCTTGTCATCCAGCTTCCATCTCTAGTTACAGGGGAGACAGTAATGCCAGCAGAGGGCAATTCAATTTCTTTCTGTCGACTTCCTTAAAGCCATTGAAAAGCGAGACTATAAGTTAAGTTTAGATGAACCCTACTTTAAGTGATGTGCTCAAGGACATGTAAACTTTTTATGGCTATTCTGGGAATTAAATGCAAATTTTTCTCATGCAACTCTGGAAAAATATCATTTTTGATAACAGTGGTGTAGATATCACAAAGCACTAGCACCTACTTTTGAAAGTCACCTAAATGGCTTTTTTTGATAGAAATAAGGTGGAGAGGGGCAAAACTTGTGAGTGTCTGTACAGTTTGCATATGCTCTTAAGTGCCTATAGTTCAGCATAGGGACTGATGCTACGTCCATGAGGCTAATGAATTAGGGTGTTGTGTTGTGGTGTGTTTTTTTCAGAGGAGGGAGGGAGAGCAGGATGGGCCAGTAGGACCTTGACCCTGGAGTTTTTTTTTAATTTTGGTACTTCTAATCAAAATTGCTTCACTCTTAGATTTGGAGGGAAAAAGCTCACAGAAAAGACAACAGAACTTTTTTTTTTTTTTCTTTTTTAAAAAGAAAGAAAAAAGGTAGTGATCTTTCTAAATCTTTTTTAAAGGAGGAAAACATCCAGTTGTCCTTCTTGTCTATTCTCCAACAGGAAAAATACTAATCTTTTCAATTATGATTGGAAAATATAAGTGAATTTTATTTAATTACTTAGATTTCATTGCATGAGGGGAAACTTCTGTCTCCACACCAAATATACTTATCTAACCTATTTTCATCCCAGACATTGAATCAAAGATCAGTTATTTGACTGCCTCTTCCCTTTGACTGCCTCAAACTCATCCATTAAAAATAAAATTTTCAGATCTCCTGCAAACGTAGATCAGTTTGGCCAGTAAAAATATTCCTTGGCATCTAGGATATTAATAATCACAATCTTGATTCTGGTTTATTGTTGGACAGAATATGCTGCAAGCATTAATCACAACTGTTCAAGGTCAGTAGCTGTTACTCACTCCTCTCTCTGCTTGAAGCTTTTGCTCTGCTGGTAATTAAGAAAAGCTTTTCAGAAGTCAATGCAAGTAAGAGCAAGATATTTCTACTGGGGAATTACTATCCGGGTACTATCTGGGCTACATCTAAATAGGGCAACCATTTATTCTAATCATTTCCTTCATCCACAAAGAAGCATCTGGTCTGCTCCTCTCCATTTTGTCTCTTAAAATTTGTATGTACAAATGCTTCCAGACCCTTTCTCTCTCAGCATTAAACCCAGCAAGCAAAGAAGTGCTGAATCCCTAGAGGAAAACGATCTTGCTGGCAAGATGGAGCCTGAAAACTACCTTGCCACTTGTGATTGTAGGGAACAAAACCTGTTCTTTGTGAACCTCTCAGGACAAGCAATAATTCAGCAGGGATGGTTTCAGCAGAGTGCAGTGTATCTTAAGGTGGGCAGCAGATTATTGTTTTGGTTACTTGTTTTTCTGCTGTGATGCTGCATTCAGCTCAGCAGTCAATCTTATTAATATAACTTCCTCTTAGGAAATGCAAGTGAACCTTCCTTTTGAAGTACTCTTTAAAAAGCCAGCAGATGGGTGAATTCTGTATACGGATCAGCAATTCCTGCCTGACATATCTTTCTCTATTTGAAAACATATCAACTGTTAACCACTTGACAGAACTCTGGTCCAGGATCTGGGGACTGAAGAGAGGGGAAAATGAGATATGAAAGAAAAATCTAATTGGGTGAAAGCTAGTAATTAAACATGATTGAATTTGGCAGGAAATGCAGGTTAACATGTGCATTTTGGGATGCTTTAATTGAAGATCTCTGGGTTTTCATTTATGTTTTGGTTAAACTTGTCTAACACTTTCTAAAGCCTTTAAGTGATCAAGTCACCATTACCCTCTATAAATATCCATGAGTCCCATGAGGTGTGCTCTACAGGAGTGCAGTATCTAACCTGTGGCAATATGTTCTGAGCTTAAAGGTTACAGTGTTGTCCCATCTTGTTAATCATGGGTAGCATATGCTCTATTTGGTGTTCCTCTAGCCCATATGATAAATAAGTGAGCTCTGAATGACTTGCCAATGATTTACATCACTTTGTCTTTTCAGTGCTGATGAGTCCTATCAGGTCTGGTTTAGGGGCACTTGATTCAGCCCAGAAAAATGGTAGCTCAATGGATGAGATTTAGTGCACCTCTGCAGCCCTATCACTTATGGTATGTGTTTAAAATGAGCTCTCCTAGCAGAGCTAAGCAAAACAGATAATTCCAAACTATTTTGGAGTTCAAATGGATTTGGATTTACTTTACATCAGATCTCTATCTCTTCTGTGCTGGAGGGTAATGAAATAATCTCAACAGACTCTCATGAACTGTATTTTTTTTCCACTTTATTCCTGCAGCAGATTTCCATCCTTTCAACTTGCATAGCTACACATACCAGAAACTTATTCAGTTATATCTAATTTTCATGTTTCACTATCTTATCAATCCACTCAAACACCCCGATGGCAACCCTTCAATAAGAAAAAGGAAACAAATGAAGTAAAGTTATATTCTATGCTATCATATGATCAGTCAGGTTTCCAAAAAAAAAAAAAAGAAAGGTACTAGGCTGTATTTTAATGCTTTTGACACTTGTTTCCATTATATTGTATGGCGCAAGTCTGATTAAACTTCATGGGACATGCTGAGGCTTTCAGATACTACTATAAAGAGTTGGTCTCACTCAGAAATCCAAATGAATCCCAGACTTCATACTTTGCTTTATGTTGGCAAAAGTTATAGTTGCTTTATGTTGGCAAAAATATTTTCCAGTAAATATTAATGCGAATGCAGAAATGTGTGAATTGTTTAGATACAGGATCAGCAAAGTCTTTATGCTCTTGAAAATTGGCTTGACAATTGTCCACTGTGTAGACAGAGTCAGAGAGCTAATCCTTGAGGCGGATTCAGACTTGCGGGTACCTTGATATCTGAAGAGAAATTGCTAATGTTTATGTACAGGTTTTCATATAAATCTCTCCAGGATCATCTGATCAGGCTGCAACAGGCGTAAGATGCACTAAATTACCGTAGAGGTCAATACTTGACTTTTTAGTGTTTAAGAAAAAAAAAAAAAAAAAGTAAGGATGTCCTTTGTTTTTTTCAGAAAACACTTTCTAATTCTGTATTTTTAAAAGAAGTAGGTTGCATGTGGGATAAGTTCTTGCATGTCTGGGCAGTTCCTGACTGATAGGTATAGGATACAGTTTTTGAACTGCATTTGTGGAGGAATTGTATAAATGAGACTATCAAAAATCCTCAATATGGACACTTAGTATGACCTGAAAGATTAAGGGCAACTTACTCCTTTTTTTTAAACTGATGAAAATAAATGCCAGGCTCATGGGAAATAATTAAGCTGTAAATGTGGAAGCACACTGATGATATTATGGACTCTTCTTTTTGGCTTACCAAAAAAAAAAAGTACATTTATGATTATGTCTATTAATTCCAGTTTCTCAATTCAAAGAGACTGTTTTAATACCACTGCAGTTATTGGTGTGGGGGGAAATATTAAAAAGCTAAATTTAAGAGCAGACAACAGGGTCCACTTATTTCATTCATTAAGTTAATTAGAAAGAAGATTGCCCTATATTTTGTATTTTTCCCTGTGTGGGAGAAGGGAAAATGGGGCTCACTTTGCAGGCTGATGGAGTGAGTCCCATTAGCCAGCCTTGCACAACAGCATGTGAGATAAGGAAAGCTGAGACAAGAGTTATCCATGTTGGTTTTCTGCACGGTTGAAGATGCTTGTTTCAGTTGGGTGATTCCAAGCTGGTTTCATCATTATTGACATAGATGCCTTTAGCTGTAACTGTTCTTGTAAGATCTGTGGCTGCAGTGGTAGGTGGGAGAACACAGTATGGAGTAACAGAGAATAGGTTGCAAAAGAGGTGTGAGATTGACCCTGGGAGAAAATGTAGGGTTTCAGTAAAGGATAGATTTTCTCTAGCACATTTGAGCTAGACAACTTTCCCTTTAAAAAGGCAGAAGCCATGCAATTATTGAGTAAAAACTGTCACAGACCCTCTTCTCCATGTGGAATGCATCACCTGCAAACACAGAGCACAAGCATTCAGGAATCCCGGTGAGCACAGAGTGAAGATTTCATTGCTGTGTAACTTAATTTTGTATTCTCCAGTTGGAAGAATGTTACTTTTGACAAGCTTGGAGGAACATAATCTTAATTAAAACCTCTCTGCTGGTGAATATTCCAGGTTATTATTTTTTTGATGGAAAGAGAATATTTGTTTTGGGAGTTACAGGTTGGTTAAGTAACTATCGGAATCTTGTAGCAAGATTCCTAAAGATAATCTGTGCATCTTCTAGCTCGTGTGAGAAGCAGATCACTTTCCTTAACAGACAGGGGGAATAGTCACTGAGGGAAAAGTCACTCCCCCAGAGTAATTCTCCAAGGCTATCCCACAGAGAAAAGACTAAAACTACTCTTGGGTTGCAGCTCAACAGGCTATTTGCTGACCAAGCAGCCTTGTGGCCTCAGAATATAATTTCTTTTCCTTCCCTTGATCTTGTCCAATTGGTTATGATACAGTATAGGTAAAATCTGTGCTCTGAAATATTTGGAGCCTTATGGGCCTACTGGAATTAGATTGAGTTTACAGGTAGGATGGAATTTGGTTCACCTAAATTTAGCCGTGTATACATAGTCAGAAAACAACCCAGTCTTCAAAAAAGGTTGTAATATCGTGAGTATAATATTAAGCATGTGAAAAGTCTGGCATATTCCTCATTCCATTCTCATGCTCTCCACTATCCTTCCAGAGTTATAACTTCACATGTTTTTTTTTTTTTAGAGGTCACCTTTTCTTTTTTTCATATCAGCGTCATGAAGTCATTAACATCTTTAACAGCTGCTATCAAGCACTGTCTCTGCTACTCATGTGCTGAAAGAAGCAGTTTCCTGGATAGCTGCACAAAGCTTCAAATGCAGAGAATAAACACACTTTCTACCTTTTATTTTTTTTAAAATATTTTACCTGTTCCTTTTTCTACCCCTATATTTAGATTTGATTATTTAAAGATACATAATTCTCAATAGCAAAGTGTTTGCAATTCATTCTCAGAGTTGTGTTAGTCTAAAGCATAACTCTGTCAGCATGTCAGGCAGGCTTATTGATTAAAAGCATGTTCCCTTGGCTCACCTATTTTCATGTGAAAACTGGTAGCTTTAAAATTATCCTGGTTAGTTGTCTTGATATGCAATTTGCAATGTCTTTTCTATGTTTTATTACAGCTTTTTATTTTGTTTCAATGTTTCTTCAAATAAGTACCACACAGTATATACTAGAAGAGATTAATATTGAGCAACTGAAATCACATGGAGCCTGACCAGAGGCATAACTGTACCCTATAGTGTGTGGAAGAGTTAACAAAAGTTCTGATTTTTTTTATCTAAAAGAAATGATGGTTTTAGTTAAGGTTATGCTAGAATGACACGTGCAAGGATTAGCCTGTGGCAAGTCAAGCTGCCTATATTTTTGGAAAAGCTGTGACCAGATCATATGGTCCCTGAAAGATGACCATTGTACTGACAAATTTGTCATTTCATAGACTTTTTCTTGGTTTTGGGGACTTAATTTTCATTTACAGTCTATTCATTTGGAGATAACTGGAATTTTGCTGCAGGCTTAAGTTGCAGGTTTGGCTTCTCTGTCTGTTTTTCCTAGTGTCATCAACTTTCTGCTTAAATGATACTTAGGATTACTTAAGGTTACCTCAGTAAAGCGTTCCTTCCCTTCAAAGAAACACAAATGATGTCAGGTTAATCCAGAGAGCTCTTTAGATTGTGGTATGGCCACAGAAGACATGTAATCATAGAGATTTCTTGCCTGACCGTAGTAGAGCTGTTGCTTCTCATAGAAGGCTGCAATGTGTCAGTGATCTCCATTTGATGAATATATCACAAAAAAAAAATGGAGGATTGGAAATTAATGGTCCTGTGCTATTTGTCCTGTCAGAGATACCAAGGTTTGCGTGCCAATGAACACCAATGGACTTCATCACTTGAGAAATGCTTTCTCTAGGCCAGAGCTCAGACATGGCAGCAACTTTGCATTGGTGGAGTGTGCCCATGTCCTTCCCAATTGGATGACTAAAAAGAAATTTACTCTCCAATCCAGTATCCCTAGTGCCTTATAACCATCCAGAAGTGACACTTTATTTTCCAATGTTTCTTAAGTAACTGCTGACATGGTCAGATGGGAAGGAACTTTGTATTGAGCCTTGGTACTCTGGTGTAAGCAGTTGATTCCCTGAATATAGAGATTTTATGTATTTGTTTAATTTTAAAAAAGAAAAGTATTTTTAAAAGTTGCATAATTTGAGAAGGCACATCAGCTGTCACTGGAATAACCCATATTAATATATTAGGGAATGTTTTCTGAACCTTATTTTCTTCTTTCACCAAAATGAGTAATCACTATCCATTTTGAATTCTTTCTAAATTTAAAAAAAAAAAGGGGGGGGGGTGTTATTTCTTGCTTCCTTCTGGAGGATTTCAAGGCTAAAACAATCTCTAGCAGCAAACAACACATTTTTTTTTTTTTTTTTTTTTTTTTTCAGTTAGACTATAGACTCTTCTTGCTGTGACAGAGCCTATGGCTTGCTCTTGAATTGTTATCTTCCTTTTCTTGCCCCAAAGTGCAAATTGTTTCCTGCCACTCTACAGGATTTTGGTTCCTTAACAATATGGAGGGTGATAACCACTCATAGTGCTGACAGAGGTAAGAGTGCTAGAATAAGTAATACTGAAGTTATGGAATGATAGACTGCTATGGGGGGTAATCACAGCAAAGATTCATATCCCCGATCACTAGTTAGTCTATCAACACTTCAGCAACTATCGCTCATGCCTCAAATCTAAGAAAAAGTTTCAAGGTCAGCTGTAGTTATATGCATATATATGTTTATATTTAAAGCTGTAGCTCTCAGAAAAACCTGGTGAATTACAAACCTCTATTTTCTTGGATTTTGTTTCTAGCATGAGGCCACTAGATGCCTCCATTTGGCTGCATGGGTGTAACTTTTTTAAAAGAGGTAACTGTAAAAGCCAAAGTAGAGGAGAGGAATGTATTGGGTAGAGAATTAATATTTGACAGTTATATCAGGTGTTTTAGCCCAGGGAAAGTGGGAGGTTGAAGGGAATTTTATGCTGAGGTCAATATAATTGCCTAGGTAATTAAACATATACCATTAACACTGATGGTACTATGCTGCTTTGTCCAGAATAGATTGGCTGAATCAAATGGTTTAAAGTCGCTTTTAATTGTTTCAATGCTGCTTGCCAAGTTGCAATTTGCAAGGACAAAGCTGGTTTAAGACCTGTTTTCAGAGAGTACTTAAAATCTTTCACAGACAGAAAAGGAAGCACAAAGAACAGCAGGCTGATCAGGGAGCTACTGTAGTGCTATTAAATATTTTAGTTAAGATTCAGGTGATGGAATAGAAAATTTACTTATCAAATTTCAGGCTGCACCAAACTAGGAAAAGCTGCAGGTACATGGGAAGATGGGGTGAGCATCCAGAATGATCTTGGTAAAGGGGAGATTTGGTCTGTGAATCTGAACTGAGATTCAGCAGGGATAAGTTAAAAATTCCGTACTTGGGTAGAAACAATCTATCAGGATGTGGATCAATTTAGGGGAAAAAAAAACAATAGTAACCATAAGACTAAACAAAAAGGAGGTTTAGGAAACCTGGAGGAATTTGGGCTATCTGGTGCAGAAACAACACTGTGGTGGGGTTTTCCCTCTCCTACTGAGGAGAAGGAAGAGGGTGGAAAATGGTAAAGAAAAAAAAGTTTACACTTCAGCAGTGAAGAACCAGGTTAGACACTGATAAAACTTTCTGACAGCAAGTCAATAACTAGAATAGTATTCTTCACCTTATGGTATAAGTGACTTTTAAGTGTGGGTTACGGTATCATGCTACACTAGGTAGATGTGAGTAAACTAAGTCATGGAGGAAAATAGTGACAAATCTAAGGTTAAAACTATTTTTTTCATCTTAAACTCACGCTTGCATAGTATTGCTGAGAATGAGCTTTATTGACTTTAGATCTGTCTAAAAGGAATTTCCCACAGCTATTGAACCCTGCGACTCTTAGCAAAGTAAAACACTGTTCTGCTTTTGTTTCTCTGCAATCTACTCACATGAGGTTGGCATAAATATTTTTATTTCCTATTTATGAGATCAGGGACAATAAAGCTAACATTTTTATATTGTCTGCTTGGAATTAGATATTTTTGTACCGAATAATGAAGTGGACAACCAAAGCGTAGATGCTCAAAGTAAGTTTTAACCTTCATCTTAACTTTTTGAATAGTTTTTTATATTAACATGCTCTAGCTGTATCATAGTCTCATATTACTACCTGAATTTAAAACTGAAAGTACAGCTAACTTCAGCAATTGATTGTCACTTGCCTATTGAAATCTGCATTTATATTGCTAATTACAGTGAGCAATTTCTTTTCCCTAGCTCTATACCCACTAGACTACCTACCACTTTTCTGAATTTTCAGATACCTTTTTCCATAATAGGTGAAGAGGAGTCTAGAATAATATCCTTTCTGCTAATGTAAAAATAGTATTTTCTTTAAAACTGGGGTAGTTTACTACTGTATGTGAATAACTGCACACAACTTCTCAAAATAATCATTTATACTATGTATTATCCCCTTCAAAAGAAACTCTTTGAACATGCTGCCATACACTGCATATATAGTACTGTATTTCATTAAAAATCATTTGTCAGGTATTGCATAACTGTAATGAAAATAGTATGTACTTTTTGAAATTAAATAAATTGTTCCTTTTTGGTATTTTCATGGTACACTGCCAAGGGAATGATCAATAGTCCTATTTGATTTGCCAAGAGATGCTTTTAGAGGACCTTGATGTGTGAACAGTGGAAGTCTTCTGCAAGGAGCACTAAAACAAATCGTTTGTTACAGTGATTGGGAAAAATGCAAGATAATGTTTCATCGTAGTTCAAGAAGAATTAGAGATAGAGGTTTTTAACTCACTTTTGATCCTAAAATATTAGACCTAAAGGCTGATATGCTCTTTAGGGTGTCTACAGTCAACAGGGGAAGACACAGGAATATCCAGACGGTGACTGATCTCTTCTTAATTTGGCAATACACAGGGTCTATAGGACTCTCTTATTCTAAATTGTCCCATTGCTTTACTTTGTATATCATGGTTCACTGCTCTTTTTAATTTCAACTTTTTAAGGCTGCAGAGTGACACTAAAACATCTTTTTCTCTCCAAAGAGACTGGTGTATTTATCAGTTGTGTTCTGGCCTTGGATCAAGTTACACATTTTTTGTATATATTGAATGACTGCATGATTTTGATGTTTGCTAGAGCTCTAAGGCCGCAGTCCTTTGGCATTCTGACAATTCTTGGTGTCAATACAGCAATCCTGGAGTTGTGGGTAGAGTTGGACAGCATTTGGAGCAGTCTGTAGAGTATGTTTTATCCGAGTACCTAAAGAGCAGAGACTAGAAAAATAACAATTTTAGTTCTTCTCTGCAACTCCTAGTAGTATACTTTGAAAGCAGCTGACATATGGAAAGCTGGCAATTTTTTTTTTGAAATTTAAGTTACGTTTGTCAGAAATAGAAACCTCATAATGATATGAGAATAATCAAAACAGTTTGTGTGGCCTGTTAACTATATTATTTGTTTTGATTTGAGCATGATAGAAAACACGCATCCACAGATTCTCTCTGGCTTGTCAGTTATTTAAAATCACAAACCCTAAATCAATGTCATCAGCTCCTCCTTCCTGCTAAATAACAATACCGCAAGTAAATGCTACCACCTGCAGACACTGGCCTGAATCTCAGTCCACCTTGCTGTTCAGAAACGTATGAGGCCAATGAGTAAGAATGGTCTATGGAGTTAACTCAATGTATAAGGACACTGTTCTAAACAATCTTGTTTTAATTTATACATACTTAGTCATGTTATTTGACACTTTATATAGTCAAGGCACGGTAATCACAGGAGAATAAGGAGGGAGCTATGGAGGTCTCTAGTCTAATCATCTGCTCAAAGCACAGCCGACCTTGAAGGCAGAGCAAGTTTGTCAGAACTTTATCCATATGATTTTCTGAAAACCTCTAAGGATGAAGGCTAAAGCTATCCCTTTGGACTCCTGGTCATCACTTAACCACAGTGAAAACATTTCTTCTTATATCCCCTCAAAATTTTGGCTGCTGGTTATTGCCTGGATTGCTGAACAGGCCCAGCTTCCTCATCTTTCTCTGTATGTGACTCTAGCTTTTCTAGTGCTGAGTTCCAAAGCTGCACAGCATGTTTCAGGTGCAGTCTCAGAAATGTTGAGGGGAGGAGAGTAATCACTTTCCCTGACCTTCTTGCTGGACTCTTTCTAGTGTAAGTTTGTCATCAGGCATCTGGCTCAAGTGGTTGTTGTTGTTGTTTTTGTTTTGTTTTTATATTTTCTAGCCACTCAACCCTCAGCCTGTGCTGTTACAGAAGTTTATTTCATCCAAGGCTCATAACGTTCAGTCTTGTCACTCCTGTCAACATACTACTTTACACGGTTAACATGCTACCTTGCTAATCGGACTTTCCCCAGTTTTGTTTTATCCTGGAACCTGCTGACATTTCCCAAAGTCATGATGAGAGTGAGATGAAATTTCCTCCTTGTTCCTCCATCACTGAGGGAGGGGAGAGAAACAGCCTGAGGGCGGGGGGAAAAAAATCCTTAGAGTTACAATGCCTGGACTGGCAAATAGATGACATGCTGGAGACTTGGGGTACAAATAGAACAGCTTGTACATCTGAGTATCATATCAGTATCATATTGTTAATGAATACCCAAATCAGGTGAAAGAGAGCGTTCAAGGATACTCCAGGCAGCTGATACACTTTTCGGAGTGATCCTTTAGCAAACTAAAGGAAGGAAAAACAAAGAATCTAGCATAGTGACCACACTCGAAATCACTATATCCCATAAAGTATGGTCATGATTTGCCCCACTTCAGATCTCAGGTTCACATCTCATCTGAGCCATGATAGAAGCTTGGTTTGCTTTGGAAAGAGAGAATAGTACTTAAAAGCAAAAAGGTTTAATATGCGATATATATTTGGAATCCATTTTCTATGAAGCTGCCTGATACCTCCTCCCAAAGGAGCTATGGCTCAGAGCAGGATCATACTTGCCTTCATCTTTTCAACAAAGCAATCCTGGAAGTAGATAAAGTATACTGAATGAATAAAAAGAAGCAAAGCCTAAGCTTGCTGTGGAAAAGAATGTTCTTTCAAAGACAGTGTGAGATGTTTCAGGAGGGCTTTCTTTTTTCCTCTTTCTTTATTTTGTTAAACTTCAGTCTGATTCCAACCTGAGTTCTACAGCAGTTTAAAAGCTATCACAGCACAAAGCCAGCCATCCCCTTGCAGAGCTCACATCGCCTTATTCAGATTGAACAGAAGAGTTGCAGAGAGGCATGAACAGTGTTTTATGCTCTACCTACTGCCTCTACTGGAGGCAGTTTAGTGCTCATCCTTCTTTTATAACTGGCAAACTTAAGAGGTTAAAGAAAACTAGATGAAGAGGGGGCAAGAAAAAAAAATTCATTTGCCCTGTGAATCCATATGGTTTCCAAGGTACAAGCATGTTGTGCGCATGATAGTACGTTTTGATTTCCCAACAAAAACATCTCCCTCTTGGATTGATCGCGCAGTGGAAATAAGGCATGGATTTTATTTTTAGATACAAAGTAAGTGGCACACAGACAGCTCGTTTAATGAGTTACTTTTATGTACTGCAACAGGGGCAAGTTCTCAAGTTCAGGACTGTAAATATAAAGCTCTTGTGGCTGTAGAAGGAATGCTGTTACTGCAGTCCTGGTGCATGTTAATTCCTAAGCTCAAATCACCAAAGTGTTTTCAGAAGTGATGTATCCTCAGAAAGCAAGGTTTCTAAAGCTAAGTACCTAAAGCTGCAATTATCTCCCTGTAGGACTTTCCTTGTAGGTAAAAGGTTTTCTAACGGTTATTGAAATCATTAGCCATCGTGTACTTAACTCCTGCTGTCTCCAGAACTTAAGAAATCTGCACATCTGCACAGGTGAATTGAATAGTGCCAGGAACAGGTCCATGCCAAGGAGCATAGTCACCTGTTATGTTAAGTTGTCTGACTGGACCCTGACATGGGAAGCAAAGTCAGAGCATGATTTGAGAGCCAGAACATTCATAATGTTTAAACACCATAAATACTCTTGGGAATGCTGAATTTAGCACATAGATTTAACCACAGTCTTTTGGAATATGCTTGCGGCTTGTCAACAGGATCACTAGGAAGCGCGTAATTATTATTTGCAGAGGTCTTATTGATAGTTGTTGGGTGTCAATTTATAATTGCTTTCTGCAAATTTCAGCTTGCTGCGTGTTTACCAGGTTAGCCTCTCATTTGGCACAGCAGATGGATGCTCATGAAGTCTAAGAAATATGGATAGTACTAAAGTCGGTTGTCTGAATAATGAACAGGCTTGTGAAAGAATGGGAAGGTCAAAATCCTCACAGAAATCTGTGGAAATAGATGTTTTAAACATACATAGACATGGCTGTAGTGGAATTAATTCTATAAACATCAAGGTAAGGGGCAAAGAGAAGAGCAGCTCAGAATGAGGGAAAATGAGCTGCAAAGTGAGCAAGCTATAAAAACAAACAAACAAAAACCCAAACTAGGAAATTGTTTTTGAAATTTGGGAAAGCATTTATACTGACAATTGAAAAAAATAATAAAATCCACAATTTTGAGTATGATTTGAACAAAAAATTACTGTGGAATGGTGAAAATACCTTTCTGGTTAAAGGTTGATTCTTCCTAATGCTCAAAAATCCTCCTCAAAATACAATTACTTATATTTATTTGTTGTAGATGTTAGGTAGGCAACAATCAATAAAAGTTTCTATGAAAACGCATGCAATGGAGGACAGAGTTAAACTTATTCAGGTAGCTCTGCAAGCAGCATTAACTTTGGTGCTTGCTCTTGAGCCCTGGTTATACAAGTATTTCTTTGTTATTCCATATAAAAATGTAAGAGCTTCATATTCAGCAGGGAGCAGAAAATTACAGATGCAGCAGTATAATGTTCTCCTTTATTTCGATCTTACCTTTAATTCTATAGGTAGTGAATGAAAGGAGGAAAATAAAGGCTCTGCATGTCCCAGGTTGTTTGAAACTATGATCAATGGGGTCTCTCAGACATCAAATTCAGAAGCACAATGTTAATCAAGGTCAGTAACTTTTATTTCTTGTGATTAAGGGTCATGCCAGCGAAGATGTATTTCTTTGATTGTTTGTTATTCACATTTGACAGTGATTAAAATCACTCATGATCAGTTAAAATGCCTCAGGCTGCAGTGTCTAAGTGAATATTGTGCTGTGACTTCAGCAATGGTTAGAGTTTAACTTTTGCTGCCCGCATGTATTGGGCAGATTTTTTTGTGAGATACATTGGAGTTGGAAGGGTGGACAATATTGGTGGACACGTTTCCTTGATTTGTCTGTTTTGATCTTCCCTATCTGAAAGACTTCAAAGTTAGTTTGAGGGTGAAAGAAACTGGTGGCGTTTCAGGCATCCTTCTCTTTATCTGGCCTTTCAGGAAGAACTTTGTTACATAGCTTTGCTGAGAGGGAGAGAAAATGAGGCTGGTAAGCACATAAGTTTAATATTCAACCCTCACCTCACTGATAGCAACATGCAAATGGAGACTGCATATTTTAACTGTTACAGACATTAGAGGTGTTACAGAAAACCTTGTATGGTTCCCCCATGCTGAGGAGGTGGTGGAGGACCAGCAGAGGTGGCTGGGGGCTGGAGGGGATGACCTGTATGGAACGGATGAGAGCACGGCATTCAATCTGCCTTGGGAGAAGAAGAAGTAACAAGAGCAATTAATAAAAATGTCCCACTGCCTCGGGAGTGTATAGAGAAGATTTGGGGGGAAAAAATTCCCGATGACAGTGCTTCCACACAGGAAGAGAAGTCTAGTGAGGTGGGGGAGAATCTCCATCCTTGGAGACCTTGCACCTTTTGCCAGGGAACCTTGCTGACCTTTGAAGATGATCCTGCTTTGCTTAGGAGCTCTGGTGAGAGATCTCCAGAGGAACTTTCCAAACACAACTATTACACAGGTCTGGGATTATAGTTGTACATAGTCTCTCCTGGTGTACAGGAAACTTTACTGAAAGAAAAGGTAGCGTTGGAGAAGCAGTAAATGCAATGTCTTTTAATTCTGATGGCGAGCTCAGAGGGCTTATGTCAACTCAGTTCAGAGATGCTGCACACCGTGCAGCACAAAAGTTAAGAAAATAAAAGTTGCAGAGATCTATAAATACTTGGGTGATCGCAAGGTGTTGTTCAAACTATATATATCTTCGGTTAATAAACAAAGCATTTCTAATTAGTGTAAGTGACCACAGAACACTAGCCAAAGTGCACAAATTAGAGAAAGCAGAGTCTAATTTAGTGACTCTGGGAGTTATTACCTGACTCCACTAAGCCTGATATAATGCAAGTATTGACTGAATCGTGTGGATTGAATGAAACCTCTGGTGGATTTTGTGCCAGATAGAGGATGGAGCAATAGGAAGGAGGAACGGAAGAGAGGCAAATCTTTGGCTTGTGACAGAGAAGATCATTTACCCCAGATTTGAAATCCATATTCTTGTTAACTAGGAGCTGGCTACATCCCAATGTGAAAAATTAAGTTTACGTTGTGTGTGTGAACCAGTAATTTGCATTGATTTGCACATGATTTGTGTCTAATTTGCTAATCGTTAAACTCCATGTGATATGTAAATAAGTAGAAAGTTAAAACCAAGATTTTAAATTCATTTGCTTTGACAATTTAATCTTGTTGGCAGGAGCTGCCTTCTCTTGCACAGACTGAGTAGATTGAAGTTCACCCTACATGAAAGGTTTGCAAAAAGCAGGATAGCTTTTCACTCTTGCTGTTTCCTTCTATTGCTGGTGTCTGAAGGTTGATTGAACTTCTTTAGCAGTGACCTTTTGTTCAGGTTCTTTGAGATACTCCAAATATTCTGCAGCCAGTTATGTGATTTGCAGTGCACTTACAGGTAAACCTGACCACTGATCAGTACAGTTAATTACCACTTACATTAACTTGAAATACGTGGGATGCAGAGCACAAAGTGTAGGAACAGAAGAAATGCTAACATTGATAGACTGATGATAACGTGAGCAGGATGCAGCATAAA
>NW_010587627.1:178894-192748 GCF_000705375.1 Tinamus guttatus | reverse complement strand
TTCCCACTGATAAAAGGAGAGCTCATTATTATCCATTCATGTTTACTTCATCATGTTACATTTTTTAAACCTCCATTTTATTCTGAAAATATAATTCATAAATGTTTCAGGCATGGTTTTGGAAGTGACAGAGTCTACTTTGCATAACAAACTGAAATATCCAACTCCACTGGAGCTTGAGGAAGATGAGAGGATACTTTTAAAAGTCTTTTCTCATTCACCTCTTCTCATAGCACCTCTTTTCTTAATTACAGTCAACACACGCTCTTATGTAAGGCAAAAGTAGTTACTGAAGTATATGATATAGTAACCTCAGCATAGGGTGAAGGAATCACTGATTTCTTTTGGGTGTGCAATCTGCTTCCCCGCTTCAATCTACTACTTTCTGTGCATCTAATCTTTTTTTTTTTTTTTTTCTTGCTGTGAAAAAGGAAAATATACATGTCGGTTTTCATAATGGAGAGAAAGTCTCTTGCAAGTGTCTTTAAAGAAATTCTCTCCCTCACCCTTCTCAAATTCTCCCTGCTCAGCTTCTGTATTTTTGTTTAAAGGCATATTTCTGAATTTCAATAAGAATAATTATTGCTGAATTAGTATAATAATTATGTTCGAATTATATTCTTATCTTTAGGGGAAATATCCCTCCCTTCAAAATGATCATTACAGATGTGATTGAAAAATAATTATTACTGGCACAAAGAATTCTCCAGTCCAGTAGAAAAGATGAGGTGCAAAATTTTTGTATACTTATACACGCATATTTTGTGTGTGTGTGTGTGTATGTATTTTTATATATATATATATGTATTATGTGTGTATATACATATATAAATGGTCAGGAATCTATTTTACACATCCCTGATTATAAATGGAATTATACCCACGAGTTTCAAGCAATATTGAAAAACTGGTCTGATGGGATTTTCTCATTTCAAGGTTTTCAGATTCAGGACCATGTGAAAATAATGTATGTACTCCACTCCAATGCATTACTCCACTTTGTGAACTAGAATATGTGGGACATGCCTGATATTTCAGATGGGATTTTTAAAGGAGCTCAAGTAATGATCTTCTTGAAAACTAATTTAGCTCTGACTTTGAAGAGAGCTAAGTCAGTGATGAGCACTTCCTAGGTAAGAAAGTGTGTGCGTGCATGTGTGTGTGTGTGTGTGTATATATATGTGTGTGTGTGTGTATATATATATATATGTGTGTGTGTGTATGTTATATAATCTCTTTAATGGTATCATGAGTATCTTGGGAGCTGAACAAGGATGCCTGTTGCCTTTGTGGTATCTTGCACCACTAGGAAATTGCAACGTTCACATTCCGAATAAACTCTGATGGTTGATGAGAAGGTTTGCCTCATCTGGTCTGGAATGCAATTACTCAGCCTTGTAAACAAGGGCCTACTTTAGAGTAAGAAAAAAGGTTTGCCCAAATGAAAATCTAATCTTCAGGTAGCTTTAACTTTTTCTAGAGCCCTTCTTTTCCTTAAAGAAAGAGCAGTCCTAATATTTTCATCTGTTTCTCTAATATCACTTGTTCTGTTCTGTAGAACTGGAGGCTGAGTAATATCATATGGAGGGAGACTACATTTCTTAGTTTCTTGTCTCTGCTGGGACAGTTTATCATGCAGAGTCAGGATACTGGCTCTTCTCTTCCTCATTCAGCTCTGTGTGCTGTGAGCACATCTCATTAACGAAGATAAGTGATTGCTAACAGAAAAGGTGAAGAAATTCCTCCTGATTTCAGGAAATAAATACAAAGACCAAGAAGTTCTTCAATTGTTATTCATGCTGCACTTCCCAAGTAAGTGCTCCTATTAACAAATGAATGGAGACAAGCAAACTCAAACACTGGACATTTAATTATCTCTACACAACTACTGAGACTGAGCTTATCTATGATGAAGCATGAGAGAGAGATTTAGAATTGGACTCTTTATAGACAGTGAATAGCAATCAATAGGTAACGCATTTATGGACTATATCCTGTGCCAGTGGAGTAAATGGAAGCATTGTTCTCATAGGAAGAACATCAGACCTTTGAGCCTGAGGTCCACCTGAATTCTGCCAACAATTCACTATAAATCCAATTGTTCTGTCCCTTTTTTCACTGCCTGTTGCTTTGCATGTCACTGAATATTGGACTATTTAATTGATTTAGTACTATTTTGATCATCTTGTAATGCAGATGCTGACCTTGATAAGGGAAGGCTTTTACATTTTGACTTTTTTTTTGCAGTTGTCAGCATAGTAATTAATACATATTTAATAGAATCTAAAATTAGTCACTCCTGAAAGCAATTATGTGCTAATTATGCAATTATTTTATTTTATATAGGCAGCAGCAAAAAAAGAGAAGTACTTCAGTTACAGTTTTTACCAAAAATCAAGTCAACTACTACTTGACTTAAATATTAATTTATGGAATAATTTGTCACTTGACATTTTGAGACTTCAGGTATTTTTTGCAGCATACTTAGCCTGGCTATTGCGCACCTAACATCCTGCTTTTTCTTTATCTGTGAATTTTTTTTCAGCATTAGAAATTTTATGCAGTTTAATCCTTTATTTACACTGTCTGGAGCACAATTATGACTCTTGCCAGATATAATTCATTTTGAAATGATTTTTTTAATAGTAAAATTGAGGGGAGGGTGGGTGGGCTAGATTAATTTCCTATGTAAATGAAGCTGATTGAGTTAAGGTCTTTATACATCTGTTGATTATTTCCCTCTTTAATTTCTTAGTGAGAGGTGTGGGAAAAGGTGTGTAGATGTGTGTAGATACTGCTCCCTGAGGACCTGTCTCCCATAACCCAGCATATCCTGCTCTCTCCTAGTAAGAAATGAGAGGGTGGTCTCATCCAAGCTTTACGTCAAAATGAATAGGCTACAGGGAATGGATCTTTATCAGCTGCCACACAAAGAGCTGTACTGTAGGGAGGCTAATGATCCCATTAAATGTAAGAATGTTCCCTCCTATCTATCTTTTCTCTTCAACACTTTCTGTAGTCAGCTCCCTCATGCTGTTTTTACTTCACTCGAACTGCCCTGACTGACGGGCAGCTACAGACCAGAGGATTGGTAATTTATGCTTGCAATCAATAGAGTACTTAGATTTCCAATGATATTACTAAAATGAATTTAATAAACAACAACTTTAACTTTATTTTAAGGTATGTTTTCCTAGCAAAAATATTTTAATTGACTGCTACCTGGGTTTGAGCAGCAAGGCTGTGCTATGCCATTGCTGAGCACCTACACCATGAAGCTGATTTAGGCAAATTCCTTGTGTATAACCTTCCTCGTATTAAGTCATTAAGATGGTGCAGGCTTTCAACTTCGCTTCAGTCTGCTCAATGGACAAGGACCTGTCATGCAAGTCTATCTGAAAGCAGTCCTATTTTTCTGGAACTTCTTTGAGTGTGTCATCCTAGAAGGAGATACCCAAAGAGACAATGTACTGGGTCTTGAAAAAGCATGGAAGCTACAAAGAGATGGCTGAGTTGGAAGTATGTTCCCATTTTGCAGGGAAGATTCGATGTTGGAGCAGTTAGACTGCTCTGAGGGCTCAGAAGAAGTCAGCATTAAGTTCGCCTTTGCTGAATCTCCATCTGGCTTCCCAGCCACAGCAACATCTTTAATCTTAAGAATAAAAAAATCTCCTTCTATACAGGAAAAGAAGGTCCTCGGTCATATTCAAATGTGAAGGGCAAGAAAAAGCTTCTCTTTTGCATGAAAATAGATTTTCTCCCTGTAATCAACAGATCTCTGAACTATCTGTCTTTCCCAGTGTTTTTAAATTAGAAAGTGGAAGATGAAAAATTATTTTAATACACATGCTTGTATCTCAATGTAAGAGAAAAGAACACAGGGTTTTGTCTTTAGAAATTTCACTCTCCCAAGAGCTAAAAACACCTCTGTTTTTGTGATGAATAATAATCTTTAAGGTGTATGTCTCTCCTTCTGAGCAAATTCTGATTTCTTTAGTTTGGTCTCTTAATCTGTTTTTTACTGAATATTGATTTCAGTTCACTGCTTTTCTGGAAGTACTGTACCAAAGATTATCTTTCAATAGACTCCAAGCATGAGTGGCTTAGTAGAAGTCTCTCATCGTATTAGAGGTTTATACTCTGATAGCAGTCTCTCTTTTTCTTATAACATACTGGCAAGCTGGCAAGTACTGAAGACAGGTATATTTAAGAAGTGTTTTTTAACTCTTTATTTAACTTCTCATGCTGATATTAAAATCTTCACTCTTTCTTTTCTTTCTTTTTTTTGTGTGGGAAGTGTGAATAAATTCTCATTTCTTTCTAATTTTGTATTGAGTGTTTCATTGAGATAATTTCTATCAGAATGGTTTTGGATATGATTTTATTCAATTCTTGTTTGAAATCTGGAGTGAGGGAAGTGTTTAAAATCTGTTATGTTCAGAAAAAAAGGAATGGGGTGGAGGACAGTGGAAAAATAGTTCAGTGGATTCAATTATCTAATCAAGTAGAGGGATATGGGATTAAATAGTGTCCAGGAAAGCCTTCTAATTACAATAAAGTGTTCCCTTAATAATCCCAGAATGATTTAATTAGTTTTAGCTCACTAGAATCTCTGAATTATTATTTAAATTTGTGTTGAAGTAACTGTATGATGTCAAATTCTGGATGGTGATAGGTAGGGGCTCTGTCTACTTAGCATCTTCAAATCAAATAATCAAAGCTTAGTGTTTAGATCGGGTAGGTCTGGACATCTCAGGGCTCAAGCCTCTGCCTAAATCTGCTGCAGGGTCTGATCCTTTCCTTTTAATTAAGAAAGGCTGCTAAGGCTAAATTTCTGTCCTATTCAAGTGATGCCGAACAATGTCATCTTGAAAAAGAGACTTAGAGTGGACTGAATCACCAGCTTGCTTCCTTGGGAGAGCAGGAACCTGAATCCTAACTCCCTCCAGAACTCCTTTTTTTCAGGAAGATTTTGTGCAAAGGATGTTTATCTCTGATTCTCAAATGATATTGAGAAAAGAGAAGAAAAAGAAAAAAAAAAACAAAAACAAAACCAGTCAGACTTCATTTGGAACTCATACAGAATCGTAAATTGATTTGATCAAAGAAATGGCAGCAATTCTGCCTGCTTTCAGCCCTCCTCTTTGGTAGAATGATTGCAAACAGAGAAGAGGAAATCCTCACCTCTAATTTTGGACTTGATAAAGCCCTGATAGTCCCACCTGCTTCATTCTTTGCAGGAAAAAGTATATGCTAAAGAGCCTGTCCGCATTCATCATTAAAAACAAATGATATGAATGCCACAATGTTGTACAGCGCTATGTGAAATATTTGCACCTGTATTTCCCTGTCCTTAGCTACTATTTTTATCTTCTGGGGAATTATACCAGCCATGAATTTTCCCTTTGTCAGTTTTGTTTTCTGTTTCTTCATTCATAATTTTTAGTTGCATTGGTCATTTCTTTTCCATTGTTTTCTTTTTCTTTTTCTTTTTTTTTAATACTTCTAGAATAAATTCTCACTTTATTCTAAACAATCAGCATTTAATAAGGCTCTGTCTATCAAAATCAGACCAGAATGAAATATGCTCATTGTATGAAATGGGATTTTATATGTTTTTGTGAATTCTCATTTGAAAATGAACCATTCTGGGTTTACTGTTTCATATTCATTAGCACTAGAGCCAAGGGTAAAGATGAATGGTTCCATTGACCTCTGAAGCTATTGTGATACACATCAGAAAGCAATCTTGTCCAGGATCAGATAAATACTTGTTGTTTTAGCCTAAAAGACTTTGTAAAATACATTTTGAAATTCATTCTCAATTCAGAATCCTTTTGTTCATCCATTCTTGCTTAGACAGTTGCAAAAAATCATCTACAACTGTCAAGCTCAGCTTTTAAAAGTTTTAATCAAACTGTGGGTTTTAGGTAGCATCTGAAAATTGATATATTGATGCAGGGGTTCTGAAAGATTAGTGAACTATTGGTAATATAACAAAAATTCTGGGGTTGGAGTGTATTTGATTTGGGGCTTTAGAATGAAAACAGTTCAGATTAGAGTAAGATTTTTCGCTTCTCAGCTTTGGAAGCACTGTGGTGGTAAAGTAAGGAGATGTGGTGATTTCTCAGTGTGGGTGATCAACTGTAAAGTAGCTGACTTTAGTTTTATTTTTGTGGTTTGTTTTCTGAATGGGAAAAGAGGACATTACAGTAAGGAAATAAAGCAAATGTGTCATATTCCACTCTCTAAGCTTATATTAGAAGAAAAAACGTACTCATACCATGTAAGATGAAAGAGAATACACTTACAAATTTAATCACTTATGTTCTCCGTATAGGTCGTAGGATTTGTATTAGAACTGGTTGAAAATGACAAACAGTATTCACAAACCTCATTATCTTGCATCTTCATTACTGCAGCTTCCTCTTCTAATGCCCTTCACAACTGCTTTTGTGTTCCTGCGATTTTTTTGAAAGACTCCTAGAAGATGCTCTTCCCAACTCATTGCTCTGAGAGTGTTACCAGCCCTCCAGGATTTCTCCTTTTCCACAGCATCCAACAAAATTGTTGATTTGCTTGTTTATCTTATGGGGATTTCTGACTTAACTTCAGTCCAGATTCTTAACTTTTTTATATCGTATCAAGTGGTAATTCTAGTCTAATTCATTCTCCTATTTCTCCTGTTTTGTTCCTTTGAAAGCAGGAACAAAGCCAAACGACCAGGAAAGATGTTGTACTCTGGACCCTTCACCCAGCTCTAAATCAAACTTCAGACTAATCTGTATAGTGTTCATATCTGTTCATTTTTTGTCAACTAAGTCTTATTTAGTGAGCATAATGTTTTTAAAGCTCAATATTTTAAAGAATTTCAGATATTTTATGTTCTTGATCTCATTCCATATTTTCTATCCTCTGGATTGCTCATAAATCTGGGCTGGTTGCTTGCCATTTCTCAGCGTTTCACTCCAGCGCTTCCGATAGTCCCTGTTGGAGAGCACTGGATAGCTCATCACATTTCCAGTCCATCTGTCACTGAATAAGACTGTTTTCTGTTTTCAGCTGAATAAGATATTCCTAATGGGAAAAGAAAAAGGTTTTCTTGAAGCTAAAGGATTTTTTTTCTTTTTTTTTCTTTTCTTTCTTTTTTTTCTTTTTTTTTCTCAAGTTAATTCTATTAATCATAGTCTTGATTTTGATTTCCTGATGGACTGAGCCTGCTTTGGGAGAGATAGCAACTGCCATTTTCCTTATATTCTGGCTCTTTGGAGGGGAGTGGCAGGGGCAGAATAGCAGTGTTAGGTCATGTCTGACTCTATCAATAGCCTAAGGATAAGAAAAAAAAAGAGACAGTGAATGAAAATGCTGGCCTGCTTTCCATAAGGAGAATAGGTCTTTTCCTGAAATGTTATTTCAGCTTTTCCCTATGATGATCAGTGGTTCATGGGGGTATACAAGATACTTCAAGAAGAAATTGTTAGTTGATATTTTTTCAATATCTTTGCTTTTGAGGGGTCCATTCATGAAAAGTTTTCTTTATTTCATTGAGACATCAGACAGGCAAAGATTTTCAGGGACAAATTGCCTTCTTTCACAGGCTAACATTCATAAAATTAGCAAGCTCCATTCTGGAAGTGTGCATCCCACACCTGTGTAATCCCACACCAGTGTATTTAGGTTTCTCATAAACATAAGATTTATGCTATTTAATTTGATTAAAAGAATAGTTTTTATACTATCATCATTTAGTCAAACAGACCTCTGGTATGGCTATAGTACATTTAATATAAAGTATGTACATTTGCATACTTTAATATATATTATAGTACATTTAATATAAAGTATGGCTATAGTATATTTAATATAAAGATGATATGGTCATTTGTAGACCACGTATATTTAAAGCCTGAGGTTCATAGATTTGTATGTCATGACAACAGTGTTATAATTTTCTTATGTATTCTGTTCATACCATAGTCTGTATAAACTCAATCATTACAGCTAAATCTCACCCGTACGAGAGTAGCAGAAGTTCTACTGGTTCTTACTGCCCAGCATCTGAGCTTGCATCCTGGCACAGCTGTCTATTACGCGCAAATTGTACCAACATTCTCCAGTCCTTCTACACAGCAAATAGTCTTTTGTTTCTTTTCAATTTTTTTTTTCTTATCAAATTCTTAATAGCCAAAGATGCAGAGATTTGGCCACCCTTCTGAGAGTTTAGTCTGCAATCCAATAGCCCTTGCTATTAGATATCCAACCCAAAGTTGCTCTTACTGACTTTCCTCCTGTTTTCCTTTGCAAGATCTAACCCCTCTCTGCTGCCTTAGAAATTAAAAGTCCTTTCCTTATATGATGCTTAGTTTTCAAATACTCGGAGATAGTTATCATTTCTCCCCTAGCCATCATTCAACTGTGCTCTACATAATTAGTTCTTTTAATCTTTGCTAATAATAATGATTAAAAACTAGCAAGGAATTTATTATAAAATGCACTTTCATTTTAAGTCAGCAGAGCTAACTCGTGTCCTAGAAGAGCACGTGTCAGAGCAGCATTAAATGTTTTCCTTGCCAATTTTTAAATTGGGAAGAAGGGCTGGCACGTAACAGACAGGTTTGCGCATAATGACAGTTAAGTTGGAATTGCTGGTTTTGTTCAGCTTAGATATCCTTCAAGTCTTGTAATACAGCTGGATAAAGAACGCTGGTAAAGTGCTTGGTTCCCCTTTTGTTTGAGAAAAATGATCTGTGCAGCCAGGGTCAGTGGTGGATTTCAGTATGAAGTGCACTGTAGACTTGTGCTTCAACCTAGTCCTTAGGATGGTCCTTGTCTGGCCATGCAGAAACCCACACTCAAACTTTGAAGAAGTTACCTTAACTGTTGCAGAGAATATCTGGGAAGAAAAGCATCTAAAATATTACTAAGCAGACTGTTACTTCTGAACAGGAATCCTCATGCTTCTCAACAGGAACACACGCTATGCAACAAAACATCCCTTTTCAGGAAACAGTTTCACATATAAGTGCAAGACATGGATGAACTATACCACTTTGCATATGTAGTCAATATTCATTTAACAAAAAAAGCTGTTATATTTGGAGTCCATTATATTTCTACACAGAAATGATCAAGACATAACACAGAGATATATTAACTAGAGGACTGAGCCCATTAATTCTGTAGGTATATAAAAGCATATCTTTCTTCTGAGTCTCTAAATACATTCCTGTATTCCTTACTCTGTTCTTCTTTTGCTCAAGATTAGGATTTAAACAGCCTTAGGGATTCTCTGTAAAATCATTACAGTAAAATATGACAGTAAGAGTCAATATGTTTATGCTATCTTGCTTTCCTGAAGCAGGTAGTTTTCCTTCTTGCTGAGATTTTGGTTTAGCAAATAGCAGTTGAGACTTTTTGTTCAGCTGTTCAGATGAATGTGTAGACTTTAAGGCCGGGGGGGACTATTATTTTTATCTTACCTGACCACCTATGCATACATTTTTTTCCTAGTTCTGGATGTTAATCTGGGGAGAAATCTAATTGTGTTTAATGATTCCTCAGGATAATGCACTTTTCACATCTGCTGGCAAAGGTGTTCCAGTGTTTGGTTATACTTGCAGCTTGGGAGGTGACCCATTATCTCTGTCTGAATTTTTCCAGATTCCATTTCTAGCACTAGTCTTTGGCTGGATCTTTAGAAAAACGAAATTCCCTTCACTGTAAGCTATCCTGAATTTCCTGAATTTTGCACTATAGCTACCCATATGAGGAAAACCTGCCTTTTCTTTCCCCTTAAAATTTGTTTTCAAAACACTCTTTTTTTTTTTTTTTTTTTTTTCTTCCCAGATGTGGATAGTGCCAGAGGCACTAAAGACAAGGCTGAGGTGACAGTTTTGCAATAAAAAGGAAAACATATTTCAGTTCTAGCAGCATTTCCCCTCTTATACCTCCTAGAATCTTATAAGTCCTTTTTGCCTTTAGTAAGAGTGCAGGCTGAGGGGATCATTATCTGTGATAACCCCTAATTTCTCCTCTGATTCACTGTTTTCTGAAACAGTGTTTTGAATTTTGCAAGTATTACCTGAATTGGCTGCTTCCCAAGTGCCTTATTCGGCATCTTCCTGTACTAATACCCATTTTGGTACTGTGACTACATGATCAAGCTCTTTGGAGTCCTCACTACCTCCTTTCTCCTGAGATTGAATGTCAGCTGCGTACTCCACCAGCATAGAATTTTGCAACCTTTTCTTTAACGCTACAATCAGCAAATCAAGAACAGACTATGTGGAGACACAACTTCAAGCAGACATGGTCCCTGATGTTCTCAGTAATGCTGTTTTGATATCCCCAAGAGATCTAGTTTATAATCCATCTTTTAGGCTAAGTTTCCTTTGGTACTAGGTCACATGAACAGGAGGTGGTAATCTTGCCAAAAAACAAACAGTCTTACTATATGTTTTGCTATGTTTGTTTTTTCATAGATGGCTGTTACTGAGCTTGTTTCTCTTGCTTACCTTTCGAGAGCAGAATACACAATGATCTGCTGCTTTTGCACTATCAAACAAACTGTAACCTGATTTGTGCTTCTTTATGTATTGCCTGTGGAAAGACTGCGTAGTAAAAGAGTATTGGAAAGGTAATAAGATGTATTTGCTGAATTTTTTTTTTAATATAAGGGTTTTTTTCGTTATCATTTATCCATATTTTCATTCATCAGTGTATTTTAGTATTTTAGAAAAGAAGGTTGAGCACTGGCTACTTTGACCTTTTTATTTTCCCTGGAGAAATATCCAATTTCTCTGTTTTTCTTGCCCACTGTTGAGTGGAATACGAAACTATAAAGACTCAGTGCAAATTTTGCCTTGTTCAATATCCATTATCCCTGCCATTGCTGATGGTGACAAATGTCATTAATGACCATCGTTACCCATTGTCATAATTAAGGGAGATCATTTAATGAAACTGAATATAACATTGCTTCATGAATCAAATTTAAAAAAGATGTCATGACAAGGTGCATAACATCACCCATCATTTGTATAGATGAGTCAATAAATTAAACAATTTCTCCTTATTAATATGACAACATGATTTTGCTAAGGATTCACAGGGGCAACAACAAGGGATGCCTGATGATGCTTTTCCATTTTTCCCTTCCCATTCTGTGATGGCATGGGAAGCTGGGCTCCTCTGCCACCTTCTGGGGTTTAACCAAAAGTGTTTTCTGATTGACATTACTCCTGACTTGTGTATGGATGCACCTCTCTGAGGAGACCATTAGGCATGTCAGCATTAAGTAGGGGTAGCTTAATATTGATGTAGTGAACAAATGTCTCCTTAATTTAAGTGACAAGCATCTGTGTCTTTGCAACAGATGGCCAGAAGCTCTGTACACTGGATAACTCTGGGTGGTCTGGCATATGGTTTCAGAGGGCTGCAGCAGCCTCTGTGCTGCTCTTCCACAGAAGCCAAAGTGCACAATACGCCGGTGCTCTGCAATAGGAATCATAATAGTGTGATGTTATCAGAAAAAGCTGATGAAGATCCAAACATGGTGGCAGTTCTTTCCATTTCAGTCAGAGAAGTCCACCACTGAGTGCTCTTCCACCTTTGCTTGGTAGATATATCATTTAAGAAAGATCAGTATGAGCGCGATGCAGCTATCTGTTATGGAAAGACACTTACTAAGCAAAGCCAATGAACTGGAATATAGACATTGAACAGAACAAGCTTCTGATGTCTTCTTTGGCTCTAAATGACTTCAAAACAACACAAGGCTTACAAATACATTTGACATTTGGAAGAGTTTGGTGTGGACCAAAATCTTATGTTCAGCTCCTGGTGGCCCTTCTCCTGTATCACGTAGTCATCCTTTCAGATCCCTGTGTACCTGGACGTCTTGCATTACGTGGCTTCAGTCCATCTGTCCTTTTTATATATTTTTACGAGCTAACACAGAAAGTGCAGTGGGGTGATGCATTTCTGATTTGCTAACTAATCTGTGATTAAAATTGCCCCTGGTGTGCAGCAATGAGCAAGAGGATACTTAGGGACACAGATCAAACATCATTTCTTTGTAGTGGTGCAAAAGCCATGTTTTGCAGTAGGCCTGCAAGCAGTTCCAAAAACTCAGTAAAGATCCCTTGCACTTAGTGATATTCAAACTATTAACTGGAAGATTCTTGTCTAAATATTAGCAGGCACTGACTTTGCTTAGCTTGTAAATCTAATGAAACTGGACTTGTGGCAGAGCTATAGGCTATCTTGGTAGTCATGCCTTGTTATTACATTTACTGACACAAGAGTAAATATCCGAAAGCCTGAAATTCTGACTTAAGTCTGAGCCTTGGCTTTGTCAGTGAGGGGTGCAACAGAGTCCAAAGTACTGAAAATAATGACTGAAAAATTCTCAATGTTTTTTTGTTTGTTTTTTGAACACACATGTAGTTGTTTCTTAGAAATTGATTGGGATTGTCAGCAAATGACTGGACAGTTAACCCCACTGGTTGTGACCTAAAAATTGTAATAAGTCTTTCATTCCTCCCAGATATTATGTGTATATATATATAAGTAATAGGGACAACTCTCTGAACATATATGCAGCTTCAAGGACAGCATACAGAAGCGTGTTGGGGAGTTACATCTGTTGCAATTGGGAAAGTAAGTTTGGTAAGTTTTAAATGTGAAAGATGGAGAAAGAAATCCTGGAGAAAAAAAAAAAAAGGTAAAGCCCATTCTCCTTACCCCTTCACAATCTTTTGAGCTCAGCTTTCACTATCTCTTAAATCAGCAAGCTGCATAATCTGTATCCAGCAATTTTACACATCTTACTGAATTCCAGTTGGTGCTAAAGTATGACAAGGTACATGTATTTCTTGTATCCATTAAGAGTGTCAGTATCTCATCTGTGGGCACGCAAAACAAAAAAACAAAACAAAACAAAACAAAAAAAGTATTTACTTCATGGGAAGTAAATCCTTCATTTTCACTTTCTTCCTTCTGAACCCGAGGAATAGATTAAAGCATAGTCACATAATTTATACTTACCTTAGCTAGTTCTGAGTTATACACTGCTCACACCTAAAAATATCACAAGCAAACAGTAGATCAACACATTGCAATTTTTCTTCACTTTATATTTTGGTTTGGTTAATGAATATAAACACTTTGTTGCATTCATTTCTCTGTGCAAAGAATAGATAAAAAGCACACCTTTGCAGACTTGTGAAAATTTCCCTCAGAGGCATTACACATATTGAAGGCTGGAAAATGTTTTTACTATTTTAACCACAAGTAAGGCTGAGTCTTGTTATTAATGTTACAGTTCCTCTTAGTGACCTGGACATCAGTGTGGTGCATTTTGAAAATACATGAAAAGATCGTACTTTTCCTGAGGAATTACTTTCTCACTAGGCAAGAAAGACAAAAAATGACCGAAAAATAAGGTTATAACATTTACTCATCTCTCAGTTCTGTTATTTTGTAATCAGCCACTCACATTGAGTTTATTATTGCCCATAATGTAGTACATTCCATCTTTCTCATGGGAATTCTGTTTTGTTGGGTTTGAGTTTTCAGTTCTTCAAGGGTTTGCAGCCAAATTCTGCTCATTACACTCAACTAATACGAAGTGCCTTCACTCAGATCAGTGGAGATACAGTAAATTTATCGCAGTTCCATTCATTTCAGTGAACATAATCAGCTCATTTATACATTTTGTTCTAGAGGCACTGTGATGCTTAAGAAAGTATTATTGTCCTCTGACACTGAACATTCAAACAACCTCAGCACAGAAATTAGTGTTAAAATCAATCTGATTTGTGAGTGCACATTGGTTACAAAAATTAGGGCATA
>NW_010587627.1:157210-178865 GCF_000705375.1 Tinamus guttatus | reverse complement strand
ATTATGTAAATGCAACTTCACAGCAAACTCATCTATTACTTCTGTGAATGTCTTCTGAAAAATCCTACTTGAGAGAAGACATTCAGTAGGATGGAAAGGGATGGAAACTGAATCTGTTCTGTTCAGAGATCTGTAACAATTGGTTGTTTAGACTAGAGAAGGGGTAGTAATAAAGAACTAATGCAAAACATCTATTTTTATACTTTAATAGGCAACATGAACATATCTTCTCAGAGCTGCCAGAGTGTCTCTGAGTACTAGTGGTACAAGCAACTTGGGATGTTTTTATTCAAAACTGAAGGCAAGATGTCGGATGTGTGAAGTTCTTTTTCTAATGGCAGTGCTGAGTTGGCTTTTAATTTTAGTTTACCACTCCTGAAAGTGGCAACTCATAATAATTTGCCTCCCAGGAGTACTGCAATATTTCATAAATATTTTTAAGAGTTTTGACATCCTTCGATGGTAAAGTGAAAAAAACAAACCAAACCAAACAAACAAACAGTGTTCCTCATCACTGCTCCTCACTGGTGTTGCTGTTATTTTGACTGCTGTTTGTCTTATCTTGTCCAGCATTATGCCTGATCTGTGTATTGTAATTCACAGTAACTAAATTATCCACTTTAGTGTAATCAACAAATGCCTCTGGGTGTCCCTTTCCAAGACAATAACACAGACTGTGTATAGGAATAATAAGTGTCTGTAAATTGTTTTATTTTATTGTTCATGGGTGTGGTTTTTGTATGACTAAGGAAATGGGCAAAAGCTGGGAACTACTGGGAGGTGAATGCAATATAAAAGTGCAAAGATTTCTTGTTTCCTTTGGATAACTGTGGGCCACAGATTGGCCTCCAGATACTGGAAACTGGATGTCAATTATTTTCCCTAAGTTTTGAAGTTGCTCAGAAATAGCATATGTGTTGCACAGTTGATAGCATGTAATGCTGCTGTGATAAAGAGAAAAAAAGGAAATTCATTTGTCTGTCAAACAGAAAAAATGAGAATTTGCTCCATATTCTGTCACAGAAGTTGTAAATTGCATTTCCTTGTCTTGATCTTCCTCTCAAGCACTTCAAACAAGGTGTGTAAGAATCAGCCCACCACAGTCCATTGGTACTTGCAGGATGCAGGAATCTGGGCTCATCTACTTGTATTTACTAAATGAATGCTACACTGCTACACTTACTAATGTCTTACCTGTGTAGCCTTGAGAAAGTACATCAAGTTTCTAGCTATACATTCCGTGTAAGTAAAATGGAGATAACAACACTCTCAGCTTTGTTTGTTTTGTATATTTAGGCCTTTGCATATTTAGACACTCTTCCTAAACAGCGTTTTCATAATAAAGCCCTGGTCTTGCTTTAGACATCTGTGTGTTGCTGCATGACAGGAAAGTACGAGTTGTCTTTCCGGGTTCTATCACAACAATGCTAGGAAAGTGTTAATTAATTAACCCAGGCAGCAGGGTTAAATCTGTTAAACTGGAATATTTTCGGGTCTTTTTTTTCCCTTGTTTATATTGCAGATTTTGTATATACATATATTTACATGATGCTTCCTATCAGTTTAATGGCTGAAGTGTTGCAACATAGTCACTCAATTTGTCTGTGTCGGTATTTACAGTTCTGTGAGCACTACCTACAGTGTCAGGGACCTACCTGAGAAGACAGCCACCACTTTTGTGTCTTGAAGCAGCTTCTTGCAGGTCTGTGGGTGCTTGGCCACAAATGATGTATGCCCCTTTTTTCTCTGTTTTCCCTGCTTGAATAGTTTATCTATGTCAACTTTGTAAGATGACTTATCTTGAGCTCCAGAGAAATTTATTCTTGAGTGCTGAGAGTGTGATCTTTGAACGCTTTGTATGACAGACCTGAGAAATGTGGCTACAGTGATTCTGTCACTAAAAATGAAATTGTGAATAAAAGGTTGCTCTTAGCACTTAAATGTAACATACACATCCAGTAGTATTTGTGTTTCAAGTGAGATGCAAACTAATTATTAGAAAGCTGGTTTCCTCTTAAATGAGGGGCTTCACGATACCATTTATAACCTGGTATTCTCTTTGTGAAAGTTACAAATTTCAATGGCTGTATTAGATGAAATATTTTGGAGGCTACTAGCTGAATTAGTCTTTGCAACCCTCCCCCTATGAAATACTCTGCAGTTTCTTTCCCCTTCTGCCCAGTGATATTTTTTTTTCAGAGAAATACACACTTTTTTAAAAAAATGTGAACTTACTTAGGACAATTCATTTCACCATGACATAATGTGGATTAAAAGTTTTCTGAATATGGCATCTCAAAAAGTAACTGTAAAGATAGTGGTGCATTATCCTGTATTAGTGGTGGTGTGGCCACTGCAGTCCTCCACTAATCAGTTTCTACCCTCGTTCTGCCCATATCTTTTCTGATGATGCACCCTAAAACTAAATTTATGGTATCCATACCTGATAACAGTACATATTTGAAGATTTCCTGAAAAAGAGATACAAAAAGTTACTTGAAGGGGGAGTTTATAAATAGCAGTATATTTAGCTTACTAAAGCAACCATTAAAAGTTATTCATTGAGGATGTTTAAGACATAGCACAAGTGAGAGGATATCTGACACTAGAGGAATCTTTGGAATAGCAGCAAAAGCATCTTAACACCTGGTATCTCAGAGACAGAACTTGAGCAAGGCAAAGTGAGGGTACAGCTTGGCTTTGTGAACACTCAGAGTGACCATAATGTCATCTCAGTATATATTGAATTTGAATCAATATGAAACTACTTAAAAGAGATTCCTCCATTCAACTACAACTTCCAAGGGCTGATACTGATATTAGTTACACCTCCAATCCTGTATTACTCCAGATATTTAATTTCACTAATGGTTGCCCAGCTGAACCTGCAAAAAAGATCAAACAGTTGAGATATTTTTTCATAAAGTGTATCTATCAAATTTTTAGTAGGTTTACTTATTCCATACCTTCTTCAGAATCAATGAATATATGCAGATTTGGCACTCAGTAAGATTTAAATTGCTACTTTTTTCATGATTTAATGAATTTCAGAATTTCAGTAGGAAACCTGGCCTATTGGAAAGTTTTTCAATTTGTGACTGGAGCTTCCATATCATGTGTCTTCAAAGTAGGTAACAGTTCCCTTCCTTTTCCTTCGCTTTCCTTCCCTTCCCTTCCCTTCCTTTCCCCGTTCTTTTTTAATTGAAGCTTTTTTCATTGCAGTGCAACTCTGCTCAGAAAACTGTGCTTTCACACTTTGTGAAACATTTTATAAGGTGATTTTTTTTTTTTTTTGCATATTCCATTAATGAACTTCAGGTATGAAGTTTAGCTTCTGTACTTAAAGTAGCCATATCTTACAGTTTGGTGACCCTGACTGTGATTCATTCTGGATGGATTGTTAACATTGTAGATTTTATGATCACTCATCTGCATGATATTTTATTATTTTATGGCCTTTATTAACTGTTTGAATCACAGTGGTCTGGGTTTTCTGTATTTTTTTCAAAGATGCTTAGAGATATTGCAAAAACTAAAACAATCCTTATAACCCTAGGTTCCCCATGGATTTGTGGGAGAATTGAGGAAAATGCCAAGAAAGAATCATCATCATTCTTTCACACAGCATGACACCTCACTGATTCTGTTGGCCAGATTCTCCCATATGTTTCCTATATCATTTTACTTTTTTTACCTATGATCTGGAATTTTGTTAAAATTGAGTTTGGAGCTAAAAGTCATTCAGGGCTTCAACATTTTACATGCTGTTGAGATGATAAATGGAGTGAATAGGGGACTATCGATTCATCCTCTTAACAGGTTTGGTGGCCTATTGGCAATTACACACCTGGTTGCAACCAGTATACGTGGAAACAAGCTGTCAGGAGCTCCAAGGCCTGATGTATTGTACCATTCCAATGTTCCAACTATCACCAAATCAATATTTTGCTCACTGATGCCTTTGCCATTCCTTTGAAGTTTGAAATGGTGAGATACTATCAGATGCAACATGTTTAAGTTCTGGTATGAGCTGGTAGAGACCTCCGTGCTCACCAAAGTTCAGGTTACACATTTTGGGGCACTTATGGTGCTCAGACTTTGATGA
This sequence comes from Tinamus guttatus, assembly GCF_000705375.1. The sequence goes on along the minus strand of NW_010587627.1, from coordinate 174,760 downwards.
AATTAATTTCTGTCAGATCCTGGACTCTGATTCTGAGCAATGGCGTAAAAAGGTTTGATAGTTATCCCACATCCTCCATCTTCTTTTGGTTTATTTTGATAACAATAACTCTAACATACAGAAGAGGAGAGGACTGCTTTACATAACTCCTATTCTAGGTGCAGGTGTCCTATTTGGAAGGCAAACTTGCAGGCGACTATTTTTTTTAATAATTGTTGCTTGTACCATCAATACTGGATGGACTGCATCCATATCTGAGGTTGTAGTTTGTCATAAAGGACATGAGAGCTAGTTCTGTCTAGGAAGTTTTGAAGAAGCTGTAGTAATGTCTAACACTTATGGTGCTTTCAAATGCCTTAGTTATTTTCCATTGCACAGCGGCGTGGAAATACCTCTTTCTCACATGTAAGCCATCACAATTTATCCATTTCATACGGGTTTCAGTTTCAAGATTTAGACACTTAAATTAGAAACCTGCATGATATCTTCCTGTTTAGTCTGTTTACCTAAGCTCATATTACAGTAGAAGTAGAATTACAGTATATTAGAAATATAGTATATTAGAAATATAGTATATTAGTATATTACAGTAGAAGTATTACATTACTAACCATGGCATTCAGTGCAGGTCTTCAAATGTTCCACAATAGACATGTATCTTTGGTGAATTTAAAGCTTTTTGGAGTTCACTGAGGTCTTAATTCACTTTCCTACATATAGGTTGCTAATGCCATTAGAAACACCCTAGGATGTCCTGGCTGACCTTCAGTTACTAATCCAAAGGAACATGCAAATTTTCAAAATCCTACATTGTATCCATCAATTCTACCATAGGGATAAATTTAAGCATATTAATCTGTAAGTAGAATTCCACTCTTCATTTACTTAATATATACGACTATTACTCTACAGTAGGGAATTTCAAAATTTCAGAAAACCTCATTCAAATTGTGAATGGATACAGGAGGAAGTGTACTGCACGAAAAATCAAAGCAGTGTTGACCAGCGAATATTATTACTTGCAGGTAAAGACTGGTTCAATTCCTATTCTCATATTTTAAAATGAACATGGATGAATTCAAAAAGATTCACAAGGAAAAATTATAATAGTTCTGGAAAATCAGCTTAACAGTAATAAATTAATAGATAAACCTTTGAAGTATTTAATTTTGCAAACAAAGATTAAGAGATGACTTGCTCATGTTCAGCATAAACTCACCCACATTCAGAGGACTTCTGAATATAAAGGACTGCTGAAAATAAAGGGCACTTCATCAGAAAAAGCCAGAAGAAGTCGTAACAGGGAGGATTTTAACAATTAATATCATTACTCATTACAACAACCACCTTATCATTTCTCTTCTTTGAACTGAAACTTAATGACTTTCTAAAAGACAGTCTAGGTCAAGTGGAAGTTTTTGATTTTGATGCAGGAAGAGCTTGGAGAAAATCTTTAGTAAAAGTTCAAAACAATGTCAATGAAGTGGCTAAGTAGTGTACATTTACAGATGAAAGGGTGAAAAAGGTATTCTCATAGTCAAATAGTCAGATGATCACCTCTGCCTGGATCAACACATGGCATAAATATGTAGTTGCTGTATTTTGAAGAGATAGAAAAAATATGGCTTACTGCAGAGTCCCATCATTTCCATATTTTTCTGAGTTTTTTTTATTATAATTATTTGTGTAACAATCATGACTTTATTTTCTATATAAAATCTGAACTTGCTTGGAAAAAAAGTAATCTAAACAATAGAACAGCCATTTAATATTTCATTCTAATATCCATTGGATGCAAAAGATCAGCAATGAGTTATCCATATATATACATATATATTTCTGTCCTTGAAATAATTTTGTTGTAGAAATAGAGGAGTGAGAGGGATTTACTATATTTTCAATTTGCATATGCATATGTACTTTGTCTATCAGTGTATTACTTTAGTTTTCAGCAATTATGGCAGATAATTTATTCTTTTGACTTATTCTTTCACAAAGCCACAGTCATTCTTTACATTAAAAGCAAAGACTGGCACCAAATTTGCATGTATTGTAAGACTGTTCTTATCAGCTTTCACTTTCCACTTTGCAATTCATAGTACAGAAAATGTAAGAGGAAAGAATTAAGTAATGGACTTTGAGTGCCCACTTTTTAGTTCCTGTATACATTAAATCACATACGGTGAAAACCTCTTACTTTTAGAAGATAATTAACATTTGAATTAAGAAATATGAGGTGCAACTTTGGAGGAGAGTAGCTGGAAAAATAGTGATTCATTAGTGTGATCCATAAGGGAAAGGGAAAAAAAAGAGGAAAAAAACAACCCTCTCAACACCCACTTTTAGTATGTGTTGGACTTAACAAGAAGTCTATCAGCCAGTGGTAACTGGTGGGACAGATGGATAAAATTGGCTTACTATATTTGCTGTAATTATAAAATGTCACATACATATATAAATACTATATATTTAATTTTCCTCCTACTATCTTTCTTTCATTCATAAGTTCCAGCCCACCTCCATTTTTAGATATCTGAAAGCAAAACTACAATCCTGAAAACCTTTCCATTCAGCTGCCACTTTACCCCAGATGCCCTTAAGTGCTCTTTAACTTCCAATGCTGTCTTCCCTCTTGTGTCTCTGGGGCAAAGACTGGAAATCAACTCTCCCATCCACACAGGTGAGCATCTTAATGGTGAGCATCTTTTCCTAAAGAGGAAACTTGTCTTTCTCATTTCATGTAGGATAGAATAGCTTCAACAGGTAGAGAAAGGTATAGAAAGCCCCCTATTCTCTAGACTGCAGGTGCAAGCTAATTCCTAGGTTTCCAGCTAAAATGTGACAGCCAAAACCACAAGAAGTGAGAAATAAAGGTTTTTAAGGTGGAGTGAAAGTGCCTCTGTTCAACAGAAAAAAAAAAAAAAAAAAAAGTTCCATATTGCAACTATGAGTGCATAACAAATTAATAATTAGCATGGAAAATGAAGAAGAAAACAGGGAAAGTAGGTCCTGACCTAATGATATCAATAACACAAAAAGACCCCTGTGGTGATCCATAGCATCTCAAGTATCTCATTAAATTATAGCTTAACTGATTTACAGTGTAGTAGCTAAGTAAATGTACTGTATTCTGTAGTCTTTGATAAGAAAATATTGGTGACATGGCATGCAACTCTATTTGTTCTTTAGAGACACCCAGTAAGCAGCTGAGCCTCTTTTCTGTGATTCCTTTGCTCTCTTTCCTTTAAGCACTTCTTGGTGAACATACCAAAAATGTTGCCTCAAGGAGCAGCATGCATAGGTGATAATGGCCACAAAAACTACGTGGCACCAATATTTCCTGGTACAAACCATGTGTAGCTACTGGAGGTGAAGTTTCCTCAAATTAGCTATTCTAATATTGAATATCATGGTACATAAATCCTTGTCCGTATTTGAGGTTTAATTAATTTTCCAATACAAGAACTGTTTGGCAGTAGTTTGTGTTAACTTTGGAGCTCATTTGGGTTCACCCTGGAGTGATACTGGATAGCAGAGTTTGATTGTCAGTAGAAGAGACTTAATTGTAGAAGTTGTAAATGGAAAAGTGCTATTCAGTCATGGAGCAGAATTATTACCACTGATGTCTCCTTATTTGAAATTAGGTTCTTTAAAGATGAAGACATGCTTCACTGTACTTCAGACAATCTCAGGAGAGTCTGGAAGTGAGACTAAGCAGAAGTTCCTTGTGATAGCAACACAGTGATCAAGGCACTCTGAGAGGGCTGCATATTTACCCAACCTATCTCTAGAAAGTGTTCTGTATATATCTTATAACCAGCATAAATGTGCTGGCAGTTGAAAACTGGAAGCCTGTTACTGGAAATTATTTTTGCAAACTGTACTTATCCAGTGGTAATAACACATTTTAACATCTGCTGTTACCTTACTGAAGTGTATGGATTTAGCCATTACCAGGAACTTAATAAGCCTAGTGCCTTCATCAGCTGCTATCCATATCACCGTATCATATGTGGAATTGTTCAGGGAATTGAAGCCATGGTTTGTCATAATACATTTAGCAAATGACAAATGCAAACAGCTTGAAATATATATATAAGGAAAGGAAAAAACCACCTCTCCTAGGCTGGAAGCACATAGAATGGAAAGCAGTCTAAAAATCAAATAAAGACCTTGAAAGTATATGATATAAATTTTCTTTCTGTGAAAGCAGATGGACTAGATGATGGTTATAAAATATCTGCAGAAATGGGCTAGATGCATCAATACACTGCAGCTGTTTTACTATGATGGTAAAAAGCAGCACTATCTGTAAAAAGAGACTTATGGCTGATTTGCACTGTCTGAGTGAGTCAAAGCATCTACCCAGAATACTCTTCCTAATAGTTTATGTCTTTGTAAATAGTTTGCTCCTTGAGTTGCACAGTCCATCTCCCAAGTTTTAGAGATTCTAAACACTTGCAGCTAATATTGGTAAAGCTTTGGAGCAGCCCTGAAGGCTTCTAAAATCAAAATCATCTCTAATGGCTAATTACACTGTAATCTATGTGCAAATTCCTCCTTTACTACTGATTTTGCACATTGACTAATGGTTGCTGCTGTTCACCAGTTTGAAAAGTCAATGAAGATAATGCTGTCGACCCATTCACCAGTTGTTTCCTGAAGGAGGTGGGCAAAGGAATCCCTCTTGTGAGAGCAAATAGCTGCTCTGTCTCACTTTGACACTTCGAGAGCAAGCTGGGTGACACTGTTTCACCAGTCACCTAATGTATGACAGCTATAGGGTTCATTAAATTGCTTTTACTCCTACTACAAATAAGCAAAGCTATGGTTCACAGTGAGGTTGGAGGAGACTTTATGTTATGTTGTAAAGGAGTCTGGATTCTCATGATGCTCTTGTGACCTTGTGTTTTTCCTTGATATGCTGTTTCTTGTGGTTGTCAGGTCGAAAGTTTCTTTCATTTTTCTCACCTCTCCTATACTTCATCAGCCACTTTGAATAACTGACTCAGTATTAGGCAAAGCTATTTTTTTCCATCTAGTCAGGGACTTTATCACATCCTTCATAGAGTGTTAGCCTTTGATTTATGTTTCCTTCCCTTGCTAAAGTCTTCAAACTAGTTTATGCTGTCACTGGGTTACTTAATACAAGTAAAACACCTTTCATTACAGAATCATCTTTTCCTCCTATTTTTGCTTGACAGCTGTCTGGTCTCTTTTGAGCACTGGAAAATATTTGAAATATCAAAGACTTCTCTCACTGATTATACAAAGAGTATCTGCAGTGATTGTTAGGAATCTTTTATCTACAATAATTTTTAAAATTCATGGATGGTGTGGGTTGCATGTGTTTTGATAATGTTTGTCTTCCTGTCTTTCTTTCATCTGCCTGACTGCTTTCTATTAACTTGAAACATTTCGAATCTTGAAAATATAGTTGTCCGGGGCAGAGCCTTTTGGTCTCTATTCTGTCATACCTTGTTTATACCTTATACTGAAACTTAGCACTTTTTCACTCTTTGTAGAAGTTTTGAGATCAGATATCAGATACAGAGAGCCTTCTCGGAAGGTTTCTTCATCAGGAAAGGAAAGAGCATTATCCTCTAATCCTTATAGCTGCTTTCTTGATCATTCATCAAGAATGTTTGGAACAGGATTAAGAAGCTCAAAAGGGACAAATAATTGCCTCCAACTTACCTGTTTTGTATTGGAACATGTGGTTGGAATAGACTGCTTTGGATAGGGACCTGCTGAATTATTATGGGAGAAAACTTTGTGATATATATGACTGTGTTGAAATATATATCAGCATAGGCAAAACAAATAGGTTTTGTTAAGTGTGTCCTATAAAGCAACAGATTGAAAGTTTGCATAGGAATTGCAAAATACAGACCTAGCTAATAACGAAGAGTTGTAAGGATATGTGGGAAATACTAGCTGCAGGTTGTGATGCACATGCTAATAGGAGAAAAATGTGAATATGACATTAAAGACAGGATGAGGAAGCTTTACACTGCTTACCAGAGTTTATATATCTGTGCTAGCACTTTATAAAAGGAGAACTGTCTTGTTCTCCTTAACAGAGTTTGCAACCTTAGCGAAACCTGTAACAAATCATCTTCCACTGAATCGCAATTCCCTGGAGAGCCATAGCTGCTGATGACTGATGAAGAGACCGAGTTGATTTCCTTTGTACAAGTAATTAACATACTGTTTTTAGATGACTGAATTTATACTTCCAAGAATTTATATTTCCAAACATCTTTCCCTGAAGGATACAGATGTGTTGAATCTACTTTAGGTTTAGGACATGTAGTAGAAATAAGTCACAGAATCATAGCATTGTTAAGGTTGGAAGGGACCTCTAGAGATCTAGTCCAACCACCCTGCATGTGCAGGTTCACCTAGTCAAATGTTTCAGGGGCAGGTACAACACAAAACTCTACTGAACTTGAATCCACATTTGTCTTTGCTAATTTTTAGCTGAAATAGGCAAGGGAATGTGAAATCCTCTGAAATTAATGCCTCCTGAATATCTCTTTTCACTCTTGTAACCTTAGGAGGTCACAAGTTTTAGCAAAAGAAATCAAATACTACAAACCACCAAGAGAAAAAAGAAAAAAAAAATAATGAAAGCATAATTCTAGGAAGCTGGCTTTAGTATCAAGTTAGATTTACTTATCAATCCCCAGGGAAAACAGGGAAGCAAAAGCTTGACAAAAAGATGTCATGGTGATGATGAGGGAATTTACCTTAAATAAATAAAACCAACCCAAATTTTGAGCATTGTGCACCAGAGAGTTTTGGGATGATATTCTGGAATAAGCTGCAGGAAGAAGAAATCTTGGGAAAAAATGCAAAATACTTACACTTTCATATGGGGGGGTTGTAGGTCCACTTTACTATAGCGTGCATGGCCAGCTACAGCAAATAGCACATAACCACGGAAGGTCACTCCTCCTTGACCATTTCCTACTGCTCTATTTCTAAGACACTGTGTTTTTCAGAAATGTCTGTAAGATTGCTTGACAGCTGCAGTACAGGCATTGTCACCTTGCTCCCCACTCTTTTTTATCCCCTGACATTAACCTGGAATACATCTACCTTCATTTATGCATAAAGACACTGAAATTTGGTCACCTTGAGCATCCTGAAGATTGTATTCTGTGGTGTCATCAGTTCCTAGCTTAAGTCCTGACTGAATATGTTTGTTTCTTGAACAAAGAATGAACATATTCATATGATCTGCAGATGTAGTGCATCCAGGTTTTTGTGTTGACCTGAGAATAGTTACCTGTTCCTAAACCACCAAGATTAAAATTTACTAGATCACTATATAAGATATGTTTTCAGTAGTGGATATGCAACTCTTCCAATGCTCTCACAAGCAAAAGGGCCCTCGCCCCATAAGCTGCCCTTTCTTGCCCCATGGGGCAATACACACTTCAGACCTCTTCAGCATTCTCTGTGAGGACCTCCTCACACCTCTGTTCATGCACCATGCAAATATTTCTTCAGTATGGGGTGACTTAGACTTGTAAGCTCATATAGGTAGCAAGCTCCCCTGCAATATTAGCACCAAAGATGTGGATTTCAACACTAGCATATGTCAGAGAGAGATATAATTATTTAGCTCTAAGTGAATCAGAGATACAGATTTACCCAGCTGATATAAAATATGCTGCAATCCTTTGTCATAGATCAGAAATCTACCAGAAATGTGCTATGCCTTCAGGTATGCTTTGTACAAAATGACAACTGGCTATTGTGATAAAAACAGTGCAGTTCATTCCTGAGCTACTCTTTATCCAGGTACTAATATCTAGGTTAGCTTAAAAATATATAAATATTACATACAGCTTGTTCATTCTCTGAAGGTATTGACTTTTTAAAAAGAACCTTAAAATCAAACTGGAATGTAACATACTTGAGTTAGTTGCTTAAATACTGATAGTATGAAATTGTAGCAATAGTCACTAGTTTCAATAGGTCAGCCTTTGGCCAGATCCTGAGAAAACAAACTCTGTCATCACATTTTTTCAAGACCATTTATATGGTTTATGGGGCTTAGTTCAAAATATTTAGCTCTGAGTTTACCAAGCATCCTAAGTAATTTTGGTGTCCTTCATAATTTAGTCTTCAAATTTGCATATCCAGCTGGGTCTATTGAGCCACAAAATATACTTGTGGGCAAAATAAAGGAAAGTTGAGCAAATTAAAAGACAGAACAGGCTGGTGTCCATAGAAGAGCTTTGGTTTAGACTATTAACAGACACCTTTCACCCATTCTTGACTTTCTGTGCTTAACTTTCCAGATATAATAACGTTTTTTGATGCCGTTATATTATCAATGGAAATCATAAATGGGAAGACCACAAACAAGATTTTCACCAATGGTATTGTTTAATGAATGCATTAATGCATTCAAATGATAGTCTTTAAACAGTGCCCCAGATACTTAAGTGAGATCACTCATGTCATCCAGTAGTTCTATTAATTTACATTGCTTAGTACTATCTTCCCTTCTTTTGAATTTGAAGCCCTTTTCGAACATAAACCATTTCCTAAATAATTCCAAGTCCAAGGGAAAATAATCTTTTCCATCTGTTTCATCTACACAATAAATGTAAGTGAAAAAGAGAAAAGGAAAAGGAAACACAAAAATAACTATGCTGGAACATATCAGTTACATATCCATTGAATTTGGCATATGTTGTGTTCTTATTCAGTCAAAAAGTAATGCAACGGAAATCTATATTCACATTTACATGCTAACAATGTTTTTCTTGTCACAGCTCGAACTACAATATATGCTATAAAGTAGCCTTTCACAGGCACTGCATCTCACTGTACTTTGAAATTAAACTCATTTGCAGGGGGCCAATGCAGATGACCCCTTCCACTCTTAAGCATCTTGCAGAAAATATTTCTAATAATGCATCTAATAAAAAGTGAATTTCCCAATAAAATTCTCTGCCCCATTCACCTTAATTCACATAATACATTAAAACTGATACATAATTTTGCCTCTTTGTTATTTATACTGAAAATTCTCTGCTTCATTCATCAGCTTGATTATTGACATTTTATATATACCACTGGTAACTTCAAAATAAACATAACTACGTATATAGACATTTTACATTTGGTGTGCAAGTAATCATCCACTGAACTGATGAGGGAAGAAAGATGCTTGTTTAGTTAGAACGTTGGATTAACAGCCAGAACATATTGCCTCCTTTTCCTGCTTCCTCACAAGTTTTTAATGTGACTCTTGGGTGGTTTCTTCTGTCTTTGCATGCTGTGCTTCTTCTCCTGAAATGGGGAGAGTGGTGCTTCCTTGCTTTCTCTCTGAGTCTAGTCTATTTTCAATGTGACATTTTTTATAGCGCTTGTCACAATAAAGCCTCCATCTTACCTTCTATTGCAATGTCAATGGCAAATGCACCAAATAAACAGTATTTGCCATATAAAAATCATGAATTGTGTACACTTGTAAACCACTGTACTGTAGCTACAGCAGACTCCATTTCACCTCTGTTCCCTCTTGCAAATGCTTAAAAAACGTTTACCTTGGAAATTGGCAGGATGAATAAGATGTAGAATGGACTCTTAGGCAGAGCTTCCAATTAGGGATAGCACTAAGCATATTGAATTCTTTTCTTTCATAAGAGCACATTAGTAAAGAGTCAATTATTATCTCTGCTACTTGATTTATTCTTGCATTTTGAATGTAGTAGTGGTCAATGTATTTAAGATTTTTTTTTTTAATTATTATTTCAAGTGGAAATTAGGTTCTCAGAGGGTAAGTAGATTATAATAGATCCCAACTCCTGGGCCCATGTGCTGCTATGTCAGTAGGATTTATTATAACTCCCACCTTCAGAGAATAAGAATTACATGTAATTTTCTCTTTCAGTTAATGAGATTATATGTGGTTCAATAGGTATTCAGTGTGACATGGTGGTGAATTCTCACTCACATATTCTGTCCTTTCCTTTATCAGTAGAGTTTCTTAATTTCTGATCTCTTATTTTTGTTCCTTCCTCATATAAAGCCACATTCACAGTTAAAAAAAATGCAAATTTATTCCAGGTTCACTGGGAATAATTAATGAGAAAATTAAGCTGTGAAGGTCTAGTGAAAGCTCATTGAACAGTTAAATAAAGGGAGGGGGTTTGTAAAATGAGAGTTTTATCCTAGAGTGAAGCAGGTGAATTGTATGCTATACAATAGAGGGGGATGAGAACCTACCATTTGCACCGTTGGGATAGAAGCTCAACATGTAAATGATCCTGACAATATTTATAGCATGTGTTGTTAGAGAACTGCTTGATTATTAACACACATTTTTAATCTAATTTCATTAAGGGGTTACGAAGAAAAAATATTAGCTTAGTTTATTAATCGACTTAGTGTTACTTCAGAATGGATCTTTTACAGTCATTTGCTAAAAATCAGGCATTTTTATTTTATTTTATTTTATTTTATTTTAGCAAATACAAGCCAAAGTAGTTGCAGAACCTACTGCACTTACTGCCAGAAAGTGATGCAACCAGCATAGGCATGGGAGATGTCTTGTGTGAGCTTGAAATGGGGATAATATAATGGCAAAGAAAAGTTAAATTTAACTTGGGAAGCAATGATACTTTACCTTTCCTGCAAGTCCAAAGTGAATGCTGTCCTTGTTGGCACTGAGAGCAAAGTTGCTACCTATGCAGCAGTGCAAGTCTGTTCATTCACCTTCAAAACATTGGTTGCTTTGTGATGGATGATGTCCCTCTGAGTACAAGTGGTTAAATGTCTCTCTCGTTATTTTAGGAAACAAAGGCTTCATAAGAGAGTTTTGGGTTCCTATATAGGCACCCCATTAGAACAGGGTTATAAGGGGATACAGAAAGGAATAGAAAACTTCTGCTAAAAAAACACATTTGAATGGTTGAAAAGGCTGAATTTTTGATTTGGCTTTGCCTGAGATTGTTTGTGGAAATGAAGCAGACACTGAGGAAATGAACATGAAATGACTTATGGTTTTATTTATGTATTTATTTTCTGTTCCCACTCAGACTTTGGTTTTGTGCCTTTTGTTGAGGAGATAAGGAAGCAGTGCGAGTCTCTAAACTCCTCCTCCATGATGACAATGTGTTATTCACTCTCTGCTTCTGATGTGGTTTTGTTGCATGTTATTTTCACTTTTAGGGTGAGATTTGCCGTGTTACTTTTTCCAAATACAAATATGCTATTGGAAGAGTACTTTGCATAATCTTGCAGAGGAAAGCAGAATTCCACTATGCCAGAAAAAGGTAAAAATTGGAAGTATCTTTCCATTGCTTTGTTTTATCCTAAAACATATTTGGGAAGTCTTAGTGATCCAGGGGATGACAATATTAGAAAGTTCCAAAATCTTCTACTTATTGATGGGTTTCAATGTATAGAGGACAAATTGATTTTTCTTTCATAGCAATAAGTGATTTTTCTGAACAATGAAATAGGATTCAGTAAGTTTGTTTTGAGAATCAATACATTATTAATACTATTCTGACAACCCAGGATTGAATTTGTGAAATAATATTTTGGCCTTCTTGACCCACAGCAAACATATTTTTTGTCTTCAGCTGAGACATAAATTCTGACATTACAGTAAGACTCAGACTTAACTGTTTCCCTGAATCAGAACCTGAATTCAAGAGAACACTAGGAAAATTATTGTAATAAGTAGAAAATAAATTCCTCGTGGCAGATTTCACTGAATTTTCTGGAGACAAAAATCCAGGATTTAGCCAGAAATGATATCTTGCTTTACAATTTCTGAATATATCTCTGGAATTTAAATATAACCCTGCAATAGAATTACATGAAATCTTGGAATCTCAAAAGCCTACCTTCCATGTGAGATTAAAATATCTGAAGTCTTCAGCTGGTTGAGGTAGTGTACTTTTCTGTACCAAGAACTCCCTGAGGGAAGAAAGAAGTCTATTGATTCTGACACGATAGCTAGGTTTCTCATTATGGTGATACTGAGCTCTACTAAAACTGTAGGCTATATTCTCATCTAGTGCTATCTGGTATTAACCTCAAAGGAGAAAGAAATATAAAATTGCACCTGCTAAGTATCTACTTTTTTTCCTTTGTAGTATGAGTATCTTACAAACATCCAGGACACTTCAGTTTTAAGTAATATGTCCTGCGAATGGAAATTTTTACATGTAAAGCTCTGCAAAGGAAATGCAGGTTGCTTATGACAATATTACAAATAATTTAGATAATTATTTGTTGCTGGAGTCGTTAATGTCAAGATTGTTGGATGAATAAAGTGGTTTCTCATGTTGTTAGCAATCTGTGTTGCAGAGTTGTCAGCTCAAGAAAAGCGCTAATGTAATGGTGGTGTTATTATTATCAATACTTATTATTTATTGAGACTGTCACTGCAAGTGGTGCATAACAAATATAAAAGTGAAGGCAGGTCTCTCCTTGGCTGGACTTGGATGACTTGGATGAACTTATTAGAAAAATGTGGTATGAGCAAGAATTTCAAAAAGACAATGGGAAACGGGAAAAAAAATAGATAGGCACAACTTGAAAATTGTTTATTCACGGTCCAAGTAGCATATGTGGACAAGCGAGGAACTTGTAGCTGGGCCTGAACATAACAGATGATGAAGGAGAGATGAAGGAGCAAAGAAGATAAATTAGGGCAATGATGTTTCTTCATTGTGTACTGAATTAGCTGATGTATTCCAACACGATTTCTTCATTAGCTATAAATATCATAAAGTGTTGCTTCAGTTTACAGGAACAAAAAAATATCACTTCTACCAGTGTCTGCTGGAAAAGGAGATGTAAAACTGCAATTCATCTCTACATATCAGTGGTGATTTAGCTTTTATTGCTATATTTCCCACAGATAACATTAAGACTGAACTCCTTAGAGCTCATTAGCTGAGGGCTTTTGGGAACAAAATTTCCCAAATGCATTGTTTGGGATAATCATCAGCATTATCAGCACCTTTTCATAATGACTTACTGTGTTCCACCTAATTTTGGGTATCTTCATGGAGAAATTATTCTTGAGAAAGGCTGTGAAATGAAAAAATATCATTATTCCGAAATAATTTCAGAACGATGGTGACTTCATTAAATAAATTTAATGCAAATTAATGCAAAGGGAAGTATGTTTGAACTTGCATGACCAACCTTGGTCACATATGTACAACTCTCAAATATCTTTGCCAGTCATATTCCCTATAGAGATACCTCCTGCACATAGGATACAGGTGTGCATATTATTATTATTGGACTCCACTTCTCCAGGGAAGTGGGTGGATGCTGTCAGGATCCATGGTGCTTTGACAAAACAACTTTCTTGAGGAAAGTCTGGACACAGCATATTTGAGGGTGCTTGTGAGCTCCTTTTCATAAGGCCCCAGGGAAGCTAGCAAAGGATTTTAAATAATTCACATGGCAAAAATGCATCCAAAGAGCTTAAAGTCAATAAAGCCTCTAGCTCTTTATATTACTTTATAACTGAGTCTCAGTATATTAATTCAAAGCTCTCAGGAGCCAAAGACACCATATTTTCAATCTGCTTGGGTGCAAATGTGAGATACCATATGGGACTTAGCCCCAAGAGGGAGGATTCAATAAACCCACAGTCAGAAAGCTTAAATAAGAAGTGGGATTGGTTTCTTTAGCATAAATAACACTTTTTTTCTACCCTGCATTTCATGAGCCTACATTTCTGATGTGAATAATTTTGAGTAGAAAAAGTGTGATAGAGTAGAAGTCTGTGTAGGATGGAAGATAAATTTAGGTCTATAATGAGGGACAGTTTGAATAATGTGCCCAGTGTATCAGCTGTTAGAAACATTTTCTTTGCTGCTAAAAATGCACAAGTTGCAAAATGTTTTCTACCCAATACTATTTCCTCCACTTCCTATGGATGTTGTGGAGTTTTAGGAGGAAAAAAATCTGCAAATAATAAAGAAGGCTTTCAGCAGAGCCCAGAATGTTGCTTCTATCGCCTATGCTCAAAGAAAATAAAAGCTCTGACCAAGCAGTTATATTGTATTAAAAGATGACACTTCCTGAGATGCAAAGAATGCACAGAATCATTTAATTTAGCATAGGCTTCAGATTTTTATTCTGCTGCTGTTGTTATCAATCACCCACCTTCCACTGAATTTTAGGAGGAAATATAAAACCCTAACATAGTGCCAGGAGTTAGGGTGTAGAAAATATTGTCATTTCTTGCCATTTAGGTTAAAACTTCCTAATAGAGACTTTCACAATAGTCAGTGCATGTTTGAGTATAAAGGTGACTATCTTATAATCATCTGGTTCAGATGCTGAGGAAAGGATAATGGTGGCATAGTTAAATAAATTGGAAAAGAAATCGGAGTGGGATTTTTAGCCATAAACATCATACGTGGTTTGGCGAAAAATAGCTGCTCTTCTTTTGCCTCAGTCTCCAAGTCTATAATGTCAATGTAATTATGATTCTGCTTGCAGAGATGAGTCAGTGAGTCAGGTCTTCAGGAACTGAAATTTCCATGAGTGCAAAGGTCTAAGCTCAATCCTGTACGACTCTTTCTGTAAAAGTGACAGATTTATGTGACACAGCAATCTCAGTTGACTAGGCAGTAATATTTGTAAATAGCTTTGTGCAGTTCAGTAGGGAAAAAGTGGCTATACACACTAAGATTATTAATATTTAAAATTTATTTCCTTTATTTGACAAGTCTTTGAGCCTCTTCTACTCTCTCCCTACATCTATCAGCTTTTATGGTTATCCTGTTGTGACCTGAAAAAATGGCAATTTGACCCTTGCCTTTCTCATTTTGAGGCCAGTTCCCCAAAAAGTGCAGCATCTCGTAGGCAGAGACAAACTAGATAGATAGAAATTCCCTTCCACAACCCGTCAGTGCTTTTTCATAAACAGCTGGGAATTTTTGCTCTCAAGTTAGCAAGGAAATGCAGGCTCAGACCTGAGATGTTTAGCACAGAATCCTGTATCTGACAGTGGTAGTGCTGGGTATTTCGGAAATAAAGATAAAAGAATTTCACAGGAGAAAGAAGTTTGATAATCTGCTCCTTTACATTAGATCTTCTCCTAAACTTTAATATTCCAAGTCTGTCTTAAAATTGAAGCATAGTATTTATAACATTTTGAATCTTATCAGTACTATTAGACTTGGGTATAACTACAATAAACACTTTTGATGATAGTCATACAGATGACCAGTCTTTCTGACTATTAAGTTTTGTGACCTGGAAATGCTTTTTGTTTGACTGTCACCCATGCTCTGAAGCTTGATGCTGTATTGGGTAGAGCTCAAGGGTAATGCTCTTGTGCTTGGGGAAAGTGTCACACTTTGTCTTTCAGCTGACAGGTCTCCACCTTTCCCTTCACAGTCTCTTTTTCTTACTCTGTAATAGAGGAATCTCATCCACTTTATACCAGATCCTGAGGCCAACATGAGCTGAGCATCCACAATGAGATAGGAGGACAAGGAAGAGTAAATCTGAGCACAAGGAAGGCAATTTCTATGAACTTTCCTTGAGCAGTGCTGGGAAATCCTTAGGAGCAGAGGAATTAAGAATTCCAGAGGCCTGCAATCCAGTTCTTAATCTGTTATTCAACCCCAGTGTGAACGGAACGCATTGGTGGGCCACGTCCTCAGCTTAGTATGAAAGCTGGGAGGTGGCATGTTCAGATCTTGTCACTCTTGGCACTGGAGCTTAAAGACTCCTCTGGCTGGCAGGTGAATTCGGAAAGCTTTGTCCATCCACCCACCTCACCTGTCCATCAAGAACTCTTTGGTAGGTGCCAAACTGAGTCACAGTCTGCTTCCCCCATCAAGGGCATGATCATGTTAATGAAGAATATGCAGAGAGCATTCTTGTCAGAAAGGTTGTCTTTGGTTGACATAGACAACACAACCCATCTCAAAGCAGGAGAAAACTCAGATACAACTAACCAAGAGTCCATAGCTGTCAATTGTCACTTAGGAAAGAATGCTAAGAGAAGTGGACAGGACTTGCTGTCAGGAGGATATCAAGTCAGTTTGTTCACTTTTGAGAATGAAGGAAAACACCATGACTAAGGGAACAACAAAACTACAGGTTTGTTAGAATAAGGCTGCCTATGGCTCCACCCAAGATGCAATCAGTGACACAGCATCTGGCACTGCTCCTCAGAACCTGGAAAGCTTGAATGACCGAAAACCTACTATCCTGAAGGGAAGGAGGAAGGGGACACTGATATGGAAATTAGTTATTTAAATGCCACCAAACTGATGATTTTGACCCGGTCAAAGCACAGGAAGAGAAGGCTGTAAGATAGGAGTGTAAAAAACTGAGGTGAACCTGAGAATGTTTTGTGTATAACAAACTCAAAATATAAAATTGCTTACTATGAGCAATTTTAAAAGTATATCTGCACTGCTATAAATGATATACTCAGAAAGGAAATATGGTGGAACTGGTTATTCTGAATATCCAAGAAGAATTGCTGAGGTCGATATCAGATACTTATAACCAAAGATTGTTGAGAATTACATGCTAAATGCTAATTCATTAAAGCTATATGTAATTAAATTGCTGGACAACAATTTATTACAAACTGTCTAATCTCACTAACAAATAACCAAAGCTGCTTCTGAAATTGTGGTATACTGAGCAATTTTAGTTGGGGACTATTAATTGGACATTGCTACAAAAACCTCTTAAGTCTCAAAATACTATAAATACAGCAAGATCTCATAGCGAGGGATATGGTGAATATAATAAATAAAGGATATAATTTTGATATTATTCTGGACAAAAAGTTAATCACTGATCTAAAATTTAGTAATTGCGTGACTAGCCGATGGTTATGGTTTGATCATAAGTAATCATTTGAGTAATCACTCTCTATCCCTTCTATTGAGGGGATGATTTGTCCTATGTTGAATCCAAAATTCAAATATCCCAAACAACCCAAATTTCCCAAATGCTGCCAAAGTTGATCAAGCTTTCTTTGTAGTGGTATGGATGCAGAAGAGATCCAACAAACCCTACTGACTTGGTAGATCAAGGCAGCTTGCAGTGTGAGTCCAAGGACTCTGTGGAACATTTTGTGAAGCGAGTATGTGTTTGGTTCACTGAATTTCAGGTCTAGATGAAAAGATTTGCTTGTGAGGAAGAATTTCTGGTTTTGTCTAAAGCATTTGACTTATTACTCTCTGACATTTTATTAAAATAAAAATTTCAGCTCACAGAATAAGGAAAGCACATTATCTGGTTTAATAGCTATATATCAGACAGATCTCAGATTAAGCTCTTTTAGTGAGGACATGTCATTAAGGAGAATGTTTCCATTCCTACATTCAATGACCTATATCTTGTCAAATTTTGAATACGACAGACAGATTGCTGGAATCTAAATAATGGTCGAATGATCTGAGATGTGGAAGTAGTCACAATTTACCCAGATCTGTTCTGATAGATTTGGGAATACAGATCGCAGCTTTACCTGCAGGGTAGGAGGCTTTCCTGGAGAGCAGACAACTA
>NW_010587627.1:53605-157164 GCF_000705375.1 Tinamus guttatus | reverse complement strand
TTTAAAACCCAACTAACCCCAAAAAAACCCCCCCTTTTTTTTTTTTTTTTTTTTTTTTTTTTTTTTTCTGTTACAACAAGTTTTCATTCAGCAGTGAGTAGCAGAGATATGGTCATTTGTATTTAATTATCCAAGCAATGCTGTAAACAGGGTTTGTGCATTGGGTTTTGACAGTATCTTAACATCTAAAACTTTTCAGAATGATCTTTCTAACTTTTTATACAAAATGATTTTTTTCCCCATTCTATTTTGATGTAGTCTATTGTAGTTCATTCATTTACTTATTTGTATGTAAGAGAGGAAAAGGGAGGGACTAGCTTGAAAATGTTTTACAGCTAAGGCTAAGCATTCTAAATTATCTTCCTGTATAACTCTTTATGCAAAACCAGGCTGATGGAGGAACAGCAATTTGGCAGCCTGTAATAGCAGTCTATATGAACCATATTGAAATAATGACTAGTCAAATTGCATGAATTGTGTTTTTCTTTCTGCAGACAGGTGACTGCATTACTCCCTGCCATGAATAAATAGTAGTCTGCATATTCACTTAAAATGAAAAAGAAGAGAGAAAAAAAATAAATAAATAAAAAAGAAAGCTTGTATAAAGGGAAACAATACTGCCTGTTAAAAAAATGAAATTTGGAAAAAAAAAAAAAAGATACCAAGCATAGCTAAATCCTAGTCAGATGTAAGAGCTTTTTGGCTGGCAGGTGAGCTTGACTCATATCTACTTCCTAATGGAAGTGGTATTTATACTCCATCACTCTCTTCAGGTGTTCTGGTGGACTTATTCCTATTACTCTACCATCATAATAAATTTGGTAAAATCCTATTGTGCCCCATTTTTCTTGTTGAGAGATGCAGAATGGAATAAGCATTACTGAAGTTAAGCTACCCATTGGATCTCTATTATAGTTACCAGGAATACTCTTTTTTATTTTATTATTTATTTATTTTTATTATGATTATTGTATTTGCCCATTAAGGCTGAGAAATTCAAAGGAATATGTCAGTTAGGTATTCAGCTACTGTGGGAAAAGGAATCATTTGTACTTTTAAAGATGTGTCTTTTTAGGATATTTAAATGGATATTCTAATGGGAACATTATTACTAAGATATCCTAAAAAGAAACCTCCAAGAGTGTTGTACAGTGGTAACCTGCCAGCACAGCTTTTAATTGTTTCTGGAGGAAGAACTATTACTTTACCTTGTGCTGAACCTCTTCCAACGAAACCTCAGCAAACTGGCAAACGTGGCTATTCTTCAAACCTGTGCATATGCCCAAAGCATCTAATAAAGCAATGCTGCTCTCATGCGGGCATGAATTTGAAGCACCTTTATTGATTGTAGGTGCTCCAAATCTTTTTTTTTTTTTTTTTTTTTTGAGACTTATTTCTCATTTCATTAACTCCGAAGAAGGTAAATGATACAAGTATTAACCCCTTTAAATCTCTCTCGTTCTGGAGGATTTTTTTTTTTTTTTATGAATTCTACTTAATGGTAATTTGCTTCACCCAGTGAATAACAGGCATCAGTTTTAGAAGAGAACTGATATAAATCAGTGAAGTTTAAAAGTGAAAGCATCATCAAACACTGATACTGTCAGGTCTGTGAATACAAAAGCTTTAATGCTCTCATTAAAAAAAAAATGTGTGTGTGTGTGTGTTTTTACTTCACAGCTCCAAATAATTGTCATAATGGCAAAAGTGTGCAGTAAATTCTCAAAAAAATTACTTCCATTTCCTAGTGTGCACAACTCTGAGTACACTAGTTCTGAGTACTGTTCACAGTACTGCCTGAACAAAGGAGCATGGTGTGTGTCTATATATATTGGCGGGGGGGACAGGGTGGGAACTGTTTACGTTTTTGCCTTTTTTTTTTTCTTTCTTTTTCCTGTAAGAAGCAGAAATGATCTTCACTGTGCTGGTTCTTTGCTTTTTACCCAGCTCTAGCCAGAGGCAGCTCAGGGCTTGGACTGTTTCCCAACACTTTCCCTGAGCATCATGAATGCTTTCCAGAGCCGTGGGGCAGAGTGAAGATGGAATTTGCTGAGGAAAGGTCTCTTCTCCTCCCCTCATGTGGTGTGGCTGGGGCAGTAAGTAGAGCTTTGCTTTTTCCTGCAGGCAATTTAGTGGCGGACTCCCATGACCCATGTGCTGATGAATGTGGCGGTGCTGAGGACAAAGATGCTTTTCCAGAGCATAGGACTGCAGCTCTTTGGGTGTTAGCACTGGGCTAGGACATGATGGGGGTAGCGGAGAGGAAGTTCAGGTCAAACGATGGGAGCAGGAGGTGAAGCAAAGCTGGGTAATATGAAAAGAAAACAAGATAAGCATTTTTCTCCATCATTCTTTGGAGGTGACCTTATCTCTTGATGCAGATGGTAGAGGCCATCCAGTTTGATCTTGTTCCTGGGCTAGACGGTGTGACTTGTTTTCCTCAGACGGGTAAATGGAGCGTGGTGGCTTGACCTATGAGCTGGAAGCGAGGTGTAAAGTGTGCTTCAGTGTGTTTGCTTGCTCCCACATCGCTGACCAGGAAGCAGCAGGACTTGCTGCTCTTCTCTCCTTCAGTGAAGAGCAGGAGAAGCTCAGCTTTCCCCAGGAACATTGTGCGGTCAGCAGAAAAACACGGCAGAGCACACTGCATTTTTGACCCTTTTCCATTTCCCAAAGCCAGCTTGCATCAGTTGAGGCCTTTGAGGATGCTGATGATAAATGTAAAAGATTTGGCAAAGGGGCTGTGGTAACTCAGATAGATAACACACACACTCGTGAGAGTCTTTGTTTCAAGTGCTCTGGATTTTACAGTCATTTTTAATGCAGGTCTGGTAGTCAGGATCTGGTAGTCTGCAAGCCTTTCGTTGCTATCCTTTGTTTTATATTTTTAGGTATTTTTTTTAAGAATCAGATGTGACCATCCCTTCATCTTTTGTTCCCACTTTATACATTTATTGCCTGAACTTGACATTTTGTTTTGAACTTAGCTTTCGTAGCCTGACTCTCCCTGCAAATAAATTAGCTCAAAGCGCTTTTAGTTTTATTATTATTCAGTGTATGCAAGGTGCTATATTCATTCTAGCTTCAGACATATTCCAGCTCTCCTAAAGGCCTTTTCTTCACGTATCTAACACTGCAGTTTAATTGGTTTCCAGCTCACTGCGCATTTCCGTCTCACTCACATGCACACATGCAGGTGCTGACACACACATGCAAACCCCACTTCCCTCCCTGCTCTGAATGCAGACCGAACACCAGAAATCAAAGCCTGCAGCAAGGCTGAACGTGTTAGAGGCAGTGGGCATGGTATTGATGGGTACATTGATTATCTACAACCTCCAGGGAGGTAACAAGAAGCATTTTATCATTCGCTGTAATGTATGCTCTTCTTCAGTCACTTGTGCACACTATAGTCCAGGTAGTGCCTTTGCTCAGCATGGTACTGCATACTGCATTTTCATTTTAGAAATTCAGTGTCTTGACTAGGGTCTGGAGATGAATGCCTGCTCCTGTGGGAAGCAGAAAAGAGAGTTTGTAAAACATATTTTTCATAGTGTTTATTTGGAATCCTCTGCTGTCTTACAAGAATTTCCATATAATCTTTACGATAGATACCCTCACAATACATGTAACATAGAACACAACTTTTATTGTGCATTTTACAGTCATAAAATGAAAATATATATCTTAAAAGTTACACAAGCACCTAATTCCAATGTGAATCAGTAGATTCTGAATGTAATATATCTGACATTGATTGACTTGATCAGGGACAAAATGCTATAGCTATCCCTCTGTCTGTCTTGTCAATGGCTTGCAACTGCATTTTTAAAAAGCATTTCTGATAATTTATAAAAATTTCAACCTTAATATCTCTGACATCATTACAGCCCTGAATCTTGACACAGCCATTGGGTCCCCACAGTGTCCCTGTTGAAATGCTCTTAACTTTAGTGGTGAGGCATCTGGCAGCAGAGGTATGGAAAGACTGCTCGGTTCTTCTGAAACCATGACTTCTACAGTACCATCCTGCTGCTGCTATCTCTTCTCATTCTCCTCCAACATGTAATCTCTTCTGGAGTTTACCCAGCTCGGCTCTTCCCTTTCTTGCTACTCATCTCTCATTTTTCTACCCTGATGCTCAAATCATGACTAATTCCACAGTGATATTTTGTATTATCCCACCAGCTCTGAATTCTCATGTATTGTACCTCCAGATATCCTCAATGCTTTTATAACACTGTGGCCAGGGACGTTCACAGGCTGCTGTACCAGTGTAGGTTTTAGCACTCTAGAAGCTACAAGTTGTTCCCACCACTTGCACTCACATCTCTCTTCAAGGTCATGACTTTTCCTTTTTGACCTGTAAATCACAACTGAAACATTTCAGTTTTGCGCAGCAGTATTCTTCTATTATCTTGGCTCCCAGTACAGCCTTGATTCAGTGGACATGCTAGCATATTCTTTGATCCTGAGAGATATGCTGGTCATAGGTTCTCTGGCAGCAGATCTCCCAACCCAAACAGCTTGAAATTTGGGATCTTGAGGATGGAGCAACATACTGCTTCTCCAGACAGATCCTCAGCCAAATGACTTTATTCTCTTTAAAAAAGTAACAACTGTAAAATTACAGCTGCAAAAAACTCGGTGTTGTTTGAAGGTCTCTAATGGCAGGACTAAAAAATCATCAAAATGCTTCATTGCCTGTTTTGTGTTTTTCTGACTCCTATTCCCGCTCTAACTCACGATGATGATGACCATGACTTAAAGATCCTTGGGTCAGGTACCTCTTCTCACGTGCCTACAAAATGTCAGACCTCATGGTTCTTGGTTTGTCTGTTGTTATCTCTTCTGTGTATATAATATCGGTTGTTACTTAGGGAGACGAGCTCAATTTCCCTGATGCTGCAGGACAGGTGTGGTGTCTCTTCTTGTACATCTGTTGCCCAGATGCATGGAATTTCTGTTTGCTGATCATGTTTGGCTTAACAAAATAATAATATATCTATAACCCCTAAATTTCTCAGCCATTGAGATTCGTGGGTCAGCACGGGTGAATTGTTTTCAATGGGGCAATACTGACTTGTGCAGGGGTAGTCTGAAGTCAAGAAGAAGAGAGATTTTGGATATTAGACAATATCTGTCATGAAGCAACAGCAAGGTAAAAGGGGGGAGAAAAAACAGGAAGTTTAGGGGCTTTTTTTTTTTTTTAATACCAGTGTCCTCTCTAATGGAGGATAGTACCTTCTGGGGATACTCATAGAGGTGGCACCATACAGATTATGTGTCATTTAACTTTGGAGAGTGGTTTTGGGCAGTTTGCAGAAGGAAGATGGTTGGAACTCAGCAGCACAGAAATTTGAAGAATTTTAGCCTTCCTATTTTGTATCATTAAATACACAGGCCACCTCTTCCTTCCATGCAGGGGCAGACAGAAGATGGGAAATGAAGGAAAAAAACCATCTAGCTTATCTCTGGATTCCAGTCAGGGGAGGTGTGGGTTAAGGGTGGGCAATTGTTTCTGCCAAGTCCTTGGTAAGGAAACAGTAACAATTAAATGAGTGCTTTCCTTTTACAAGCTAAATATTAGCACATTTATTACTTTCCAAAATTATTGTGAAAAGGCTGCAATAATTGTTATTAATCAATCCATTAAAAGTAATGGGGCATGATACCTATTACCTTAATAATGAGTTTTAGTGTCAGAAAGTCCATTCATACTGCCTTTACGCATTGAAGACCGTATCCTCACTTAGTGATAGACTAGGCTTGAAATGAAATCCTTTGGCAGGAGATGAATTCTCTCCAAGAGGTGACTGCATTAGCCCTGATTTATTTGAATAAACACACGGAACAATAGCTGGGAACAAACATTTTTTTTTTTTTTAGCAAATGTAATTACCCGGCAGAGCTTGTCACAGAGAGTAGTTGCCTTTCATTTATGGCAAAGTGAAAACACCAAGGAAATTTTTGTGATAGATTTTTTAAAAGGTCAGGATGTCTGTTCTCCCAGCCATGTGTGTAAATAGAGGTTAAAAAAAAAAGAGGCAATCACAGAGACACGCAGATCTTCACTCTGTGTGGTGGGGCAGAGCGAGATGCTGGTCTCCTGTTACACAAAAGACTCTTTCATAACTAAGACTTGACATAATTATGATCTTGGAAGGCACAGTGTAAAACTTGCACAGGTTACAATTAATCCATGAACTGTCTTTAAGGATGATGGTACCTTTTGCCTTGTAACTTCAGATGGCAGAGTCTGATAAAAAAGATATCTTAGATGGTTAAGGCAAATGTTGCAATTGTACTTACCCAGATGTAAAAAAATAAAAAACCTGACTTTTTTGTTGTAAGCAAACTGTTTAGTCAATTCTATTAGGACCCATTCTGTCATATTACTTTCATTTCTGGTCTCAGAAGAGACCAGCAAATGAGCATTAAGCACGGGTGCATGATTGGGAGTTTACATGTTGATATGAATTGTAAAGATCAATGTATGGAAAAAGCCTCACAAAGATCCTTGCCTGTTCAAGCAGGGAAGAGCTGTTAATATTTTCCTAATGTCTACTCGAGTGCAAGAGATAGCGCCTATTTTTCTGAAGGGCCACGATCATTTCCAAAGCGGTAAGGGCAGTCAATACCTGGAAGAAGGAGTGCTGAAAATGCCTTCTAAGTAAATTAACGATCAATGATGTTTGGTGGAAGGAAGGAGGATTTTAATATAAATGGAACGCCAGGGAGATTTAAGAAAAGCTTCGAACAAAAAAAAATAACTCTCTTTACCAAGAACAGACTCTTTCCTGTTAGAACAATCCAAACACAGAATGGGCAGGAGGATGACGCCTTAGCCATAAATCAAATGTCAGTGGCATGTTATGTAGACACAAAGAGGAAAGGTAAGACCTTTTGGATTGGATTTTAGGATAAAAAGATTAAGTATTTACAGTTCTCTTAATTTCCTCTGCCCCGTCACATGTTCTCCTTTTTGATGCTAGTAGTAAAAACTTTCTTTTTCAACAAGACTGCCTTGAGGTGGATCCAATGTGGAGATGCTTAAAGTTGGGAAAGCGGCTGGGGGTGTCTGCTCTACCTAACCATGTGGCAAGAGAGTGCCACTGAAGGTTTTGAATGTGGATGTGTCCTCCAGTGGCCAGCAATCTCCAGAAAGAGCTTTATGGACTTGACAGTGCAGTAGAGAGCGTGGTTGTGACCTATAGATCCAAACATCACATGGGGCAACTGAGATGCTGTATCTGTGCTATAAATACACACCTGCTCAAACCTCTCTGTAGAGCAAAAGGTCTTGAAAGTAAAGACCATGGTTTTGATCCTCTTCAAGTTCAAAGTGGTCAAAATCAGTAGGGATATTGCTGTGTTAGATGAAAATATAATAAATAAAAACAAGCCACTAGACCAAAATTGAACTTTTTCTTTTTTTTCGCTGACCCCACTCAGAATGGTGAAAGTAGAAATCTATCAGCTGTTACGTAAAGCTACAGGGGTTAAAAAAGGTTTTTACTGAAATCCTTGAATAAATATAATCTAATTTAGAATTGGAGAATAGATTTTATCAGCAGTTGAACTGAATTGGACATGTACAGGTTTAATCATCTTAGATCATGCATACATACTTTTTTGAATTTTACATTTTAAACTTAGTATATTAAAGCAAAAATCCAAGGCAGTTTGACCTAAAATTACCTAAAGTCATTAGCATTTTCCTTGCAAAGTTCGTGACTGATCATTTAATATTAATATATTCCTAAATTACTAATTTTTTTTTAAAAAAAAAGTCTTGATATTTCTTTTCTTTTTCATTTCTGCCAAAAGTGTTTCTTGTGGAAATTGCTATGTTTGAAACCAACTGGTTGTTAAAAATGCACTTATAGCATTTTTATAGGATAGCAGGATAGCATCTGGAATTCTGTTGGTAACAGATTTTTCTGTTTGTTAATTGAAAAATCAGTAAAGTTTTCATTTTGCATTAAGCTATTTAAGTAGAATATTAGAATTTTAAAAAAATGTTTCCTTAGACCATCCGAAAATGTTATTTTATTTTTAAAATAATATTTTGTACTGTGACGAAAATTCTGACAAATATATATGAAAGTAGAGAAATGGCATTTTTTTGCTTAAAAGTTAAGCTTTTCAAAGCAGTGCAATATTTGAGTTTGACAAAACAGTTAACTGGCATTTTTTTGACGTTTTAATTAATCCTAACTTCAATGTCTTTACGAAATACTTTTGACCAGAAATTTATATGTAGCTGTATCAGGCATTTTTTATTTTTTTGTGTTACTCTGTGCTAGATCTAGAAAGGGCATAATGCTCCCAAGGGAAAAGAAATCACCAGAAAAGCAAAGCACCTTAACGTCAGTCTTCTGCTGTTAAATACCTTTATCAAGTATTATTGTGTTGTAGAGACTTAACCTGAGAGTTTGCTGTCTTGTTCTCATGCAAATCATTTAGTAATGAAATGAACTACCACATACATCATAAACTGTACTTACTAATATAGTTTTTAGATTTGTTTGTTGGAGAATCATCCACAAAAATGCATTAAGATCTGTATGAAAGCAACTGATAAGTTTTTTTTTTTTTTGTTTAAGTTGTTAGATTAAGGCATTGAATGGTGGTGTAATGAGATAAATTCTAATGACCAGTTTCAGCAAAGTGATATGGGGAAAATCAGAAGCTAAGTAAGGCTTCTTGGTATCTTTGAATAGGGCTGACCTTAAAAAGAAACTGTATTTCAGGAAGCCAGTAGGTAATTTTACTGAGTGATTCTCCCCCACAAAAAAGTGAAACTCGTACCACAAAGCAGCTGGAAAAGGACTGGAAGAACCTTCAAATCACCCACGTTTAAATAATGTGCTTGTATCTTCTTACCCAGTCTTGTTCTTTAGAACTTATAATGATATTATATTTCTCTTCCCTTTTTCTTTATATCACTTCAGAAATGGCTGATGAGAAGGTAAGGTAAGGTAATCTGATGTGGGAATGGTCAAAATATCTTCACGTTTCAGCATTTTTTGACTGTTTTTGTAGACCCATAGGGACTGACGATAATGGACACAATTTAAATGAACATGTAGCATATGTAAAGAAACCTTAGGTTGTTTTGCCGAAGTTAAAAAAAAAGTCATCAAAAGTCCCACTTCATGAGAGGGGTTAGCAATATATAATCACTTGAGTTAGCAATAAGAATGAAACTTTCTGACTGCAATGTAGCCTTTCATGCAGAAGCTCAGGGTTTTATTGCATCTTCTAAAGCAGAATTCTGTGTATATCAAAGAAGCACAATTAATAATGGCATTAATTTTAAATATATTTGTGGCTGCTTCATGACAGTGAAAACTGAAGGTGATGGCAACATAAAACTTCTCTGTATTGTTTGAAATTGGCTGAATATTATGACCTTTTTGCTCAAAACTACTCTGTTTTAATTTTAATATTTTCACATCCAAATTTTGGTGAAATCCCAGAGAATATTAACTCCACATGTGCAATCGTCAAGTTAAAAATTTCTGTCTACAGTTCTACTCCACTTATCCCAAGATCAAGAATAAATAATTTATTATAGATATACTTCGTTGTAATATTTCACTGTTAGTAATTCATATATAACTGTCAGTAGTTCAAGCACATAAAAAGTGATTATACATAGGACTCTCTTAACATCAGTGTGAAGTATTTTTGTGAAATACCTGAGTGTTTTTGCCCTTGGCAATTTTATAGTTGTCAGTCTGTAATAACTCTAGAAATCCCTACTGTATAAACTAATGCTTCCATGATTTCTTCATCTTTTCATGTTACTGCTCCTTGTCTAGACCTGCCCAGGGGAGATCATATCAACTGATGGACAAGTTCCTTCAGTCACGTAGTCCTTGTCACATCCCACACCTTCCATTATTAGCAAGAAGACCCTGGTGAGCCAGCCTCATGGTACATGAAGTTTGCCTTAGTGATTACCTGAGGCTTTCAATACTCTACAGTCTAGGCAAAATCAGAATGAAAACACCACTATAGATCTTGTCCTGTAAACCTTTACTGGGACATTATTCCCATTTGCTCGAGTAGGGCTAGCTGAAGGAGAAACCTTTATTGCCATGAATGAGGTGCTGCAGACTCGGGTTCACTCTTGCTATTCTGCTGCTCAGGCGGTATCAATTACCTTCACTGCTTCATTTTGCAGTTAACAAGAGTTTTGATTAGTGTTTTTCTTAAAACTCATTTCAATTGGTCAATCAATAAAATATAAGACATTACTTGGGTGGCATATAATTTGTACTCAAAATCTTATACCGTCAGCTAGGACAGTCTCTTACGGTTTGCAGACGTGCTTTCTTCTGTCCTGATGTTCTGAGCCTATATAAATTTAATGAAATGAGAGATGTTTTGTATCTTTTGCAGTAGTAAAATTTATTTCCAGCTTGCTGCCCTTCATTGCTTTGCTCATATATTAGTATGAGATTGAGAGACCCATTCGTGGGACCCACAAGTTCTACTTGTGTCCCTGTCAATGATTTACAAAACAAGCCTGACTCTGAATACACTTTGATCGCATACGTGTCTATTAGGGTGTTCATTAGTGTGGAAAAACAGAAACAGCATTATTGGAATCCAGTAACAATTCATTATTTTTTACTATATTTTTTTTCTCTTTGGAAAGTCTTTGCACAATTAAAACAATTCAGGACTTTCCTCTCTGTCTAATTATCAAGGAAAGTATTTTTATTCCAAATTCAACAATTATGTTTATAAATTCCTTCCCTGTCATTTGATAAGCTGTTTCTCTCCACTAAACAAGCAAAATTACAGCAGTAATTAAATAGAATTGTTTTGATTCCTTCCTACTTACTGAACGAAAGTAATCCAAAGAATTTTCTGCATAACTAACAATGATGTCTAAACAAAAGCTGTTTTTTTAAAAAAAAAAATCAGAACCAGAAAACAAAAACTTTAATAAAAATAAATATTTTATCTCAAATTTGGCCTGTAATTGCATGCCAAATTCAGGTCCTCTTTTTCTGTCTGTGTTGGTAAGACTTTATTACCAGGAAGAAGATGCTCCCTGAAGGATTAAAGCATTTATTCTCCCTGAAGAGAGGTCAGTTTCTTTTCACCAAATATCACTTGTTACTGTAAAAATGTAATGTTTAGCAGAGCATGGTCACGGTCCATGGCTAGGATTGCCAGGCACTGAGATAGCCACAAATATTAATAGTAATAGCAATAGCACATTATACAGAACATAGCTTTTTATGCCCAGGGTCTCTCTGGGTTATCATTTGTTTCCTTATCCTGACTTCACTCACACAGTGGCTCTCAGCCAGGTTCAGAGTCAGCACTACTAGAAAGCAACTAGGATTAAGTGCTAAATTGTTTCACAGCCACGTGAAGCTGAGCCAGACCTGTAGCTGCAGATACAAGAGTGATGCAGCGTTAGCTGGCAGGAGAGCTGCATTCATGAGATTCTTTGCAGCCTAAGACGAAACCTCTGTGTCCCTTGAGGAAAAAAAAATGATTGTAAATTGTTGGCTTGATGCAACCTTTCCTGAACTAGTATATGAGCTGGGACTTCGAATAGGTCCCTTCTACATGACAAGACCGGATTGCATATCAGTTCATTGCTGTTTTCAATAATTTACCCCCATCTTCTGTAGTTAGGAGCAAGAAACTCATGTTATCCTAGCTGTCGTGACTGAATATGGTCTTAGAATCAGTTGTTGTAGCACAAGGATCTCTCTTGGAGCCCTCGGCAACAGTATTTGTCATCTGCAACAGGTTTTTTTGGGAAGATGTCTGATACCAATAAAAAGTCATCTGAGGCAAGCCAAAAAAATTTGGATTCAAAGATTTTCCACCAGTTGGATACATCAGCTTATACAGAAAAAAACAAATCTCAGAAAATTGGGAAAGGATTTCCTGCTTTAGGAAGTTTATTGCAAAGCATATATACTTTTGGCATCTTCTTTGCAGTAAAGGACATCTTTACTTCTGCAATAGAGATCCAGAATATCTTCCAGCAACTCTGAGGATTATAAACAAACTATTTACCCTGCTTGCTTCCATCAGAAATAATTTCTGCAGGGATCTCCACAGTATTGGTTGGCTTCTCAACGGAAGTCAGTCTCTACTGCAAAATAAAAGGGGACTTTTATTTATTCAGACCCTGCTTGTTGATTTTGCACTCATATGTTAGTCTATTTTTCACTGTGGCAAGTAGGTCTCTGTAGGAGCAACCTGAAACAAGTGCGGATAGTGCTCAGAACTGTGGATGAAAAGAAGTCTCCAGCACTTGGGTCCAATATACAGATCAATCTTTGTCCTTCTTTTATATATTATTACAAACTTTGTGTGATCTCACAGCACACACAGTTGTTCTACTCTCCTCCTTCATAGGCCAAGAATAGCTTGCTCCTGTCCATGTCCAGGGCAGTTTCACAGTAGTACTAAAATTTTATTGAAAATAAGAAAAAAAAGGTAAACTCAGTAGAAAAGAAAACTTTTATTAAGATCTATGGATTTTTTTTTGTCAACTGACAAGTGCTAATGCCTGGATATGATAATCTATGTTTGCTCCATTTTAAAGTGATGCTTTCATCAGAGGATTCTATTTTTCTGGTGGGAGATTGAAAGAGGAGATGCAAATCTTAATGCAAGCTTAACTTGGTGCTGTAAATGCTCAAGCTCAGCCATATTAGAAATTGACTGCAACTGTGGAATAATATATAAATATCTGCAGTACTTCAATGCCCAGGTATTGCTTTTATAATCTATGAATACCCAGCCTGGCATGTTGGTCTATTATGTTGTTGCTAGTCTTGCTGATCTAGCATTTTGTTATAAATTGCATGCTTACGTGGTCAAGTTTACCATCCCACAGCTCTGCAGTAGAAGGTGGTGAATTGCGGAAAAGCTTATTCGCTAAAAAATAACATGTAATTTCAGAATAAGTGAAACTAGTCACGAATTTCCAGTGAATTAATCTAATTGTTTCAGCTTGGGAGCAGAAAGGAGGAGATGAGGAAATCAAAGGGTTTTATGTCGCTACTTCTGGAATTAGCTATGAGACAATGTTTGTGTTTGGAAGTTTATCTGGATTTAATTGAAAGAATATATAAGCATGTGTAAAAGCCAAAAAGGTTTGTTCATTTGTTTGTTTTCTGTATTTCTCCAGCAACACAGAAATGATTTTGGCATTTGAGCCAAAATTAGATCTTTGAATAAACCTAATGTGAACTTAATGTGTAAACCTAATGTGAAGTGAATGCTGTGCTGTGGAATTAGCAGAAGGTCTCTCACAGACCTTTAAGGTGAAAACAGCCCGAGATAGCAGCCCAGCCCAGGCACTGACTCACAACTCTGGACAAGTCTTCACAGCATCGCACTAACCTGTGTCCTCAGTAAGGATCATATCTGTGTGGTTTCTGCTACGGGCCAAAAAGTGACATCCATCAAATCCACAAGAATTCCCTTCCCTGATGGGAGTGCAATTTCAGGCAACATGTTGCAGTATCTTCTTACAAGCATCACATGGGAATAGAGCTATAGAGCACTCTTTGTCCCATCTTAATGCGTCTACCAAGGCTCTACTGTACAAATCAAGATAACAAGGGGCTTGCAGTGGTCATTTCAAAGAAAAATGTGATCATGCCTGGCCTCAGGCTACATAACTTCAGTGGTGTGCTCAGTCTAATTATTAGTGGGAGATGGCCCTGTTTAGCTGGTGAGATCTCCTTTAATGTCTGCTTTAAGTGGTTGCTGCCAGGTTGACTTGTTTGGATTTTTTCTTTATTTTATGAGAAGAGACCTTGGGTAAGGATTTCAGTACATACTTGCCAGCCTTATGCTTCTCTTCGATAGCTATCCTATGGTGTATAACATATCTGGTCTTGACTGCAGTTAGAAAATGTCTCCTGGGGAAGACATATTTTTCCTTTATATTTGAGGAGAGCTACTGCAGCAGTCAAAAAGGATAAGGTATCAGGAACAGGGAAGAAAATCAACCTGAATTTCTGACAACTTTGATTCCCACTTTGTACAATACTTTAGTGAACATTGATCAAATAAACGATTTTTGTGTTTTATTTGTCTGGTACAAGAGAAACAATTCCCTATAGACCGTAACTAGCCTTTCTTCCACTTGCAATTGCCTAAAAGCTGAGCTGTTCAGATCTTTTCTTTCTATCTGCTTAAGCAATAAACTAGAGATATATATTAACAAAAGCAAAACAATCCTTCTATAAATCTCTGTTGATGCCATTGCTTGCATAGACAAAAAAGAAATTCTGCTTACTGATATGGGGCCAGTCATTGTTCATAAGGTAGGATACTATACCTTATGAGTAAGCTTTTAGAAAACTGTTTCCTTTCCTTTCCTTTCCTTTCCCCAAATGGACTTCTCCCATTGAGTTCATATTAATCGCTGAGATATTTAAATGCTAATCAAAAGTATTTCATGTCTTGATCTTTTTCTGATGGTTTTACTCATCTTTTTCTTCCCCTCTTACATACAGTAGGTCTTCCTATGACCTTCTGGGTACAGGTTCAATCCACTGAAGTTTTTTGATCAGAAATCAGCTGAGTTGGGAAGGTAATCTTACTGGTGGTGCTGCAGGCATAATTCTCCACAGGTACCAAGTAAGCAGAGACTGTAAAGAGAGATTCTTCTGTATATTACATCACCTAATATCACTGTAAAAAAAAAAAAAAAAGTGGTCAATTTTTGGTCTCTCTCCCAATTTCTAATATCTTTGTCCCATTTTTCCAATGATAGCAAAATGGTAGATGCTATAGTTAAAGTTATCCCCTTTCCATGTGAGCTTTTCCTTTCCTTTCCTTTCCTTTCCTTTCCTTTCCTTTCCTTTCCTTTCCTTTCCTTTCCTTTTTTCGTCTCGTCTCGTCTCGTCTCGTCTCGTCTTTTTCTTCTTGTAGTCAACACCTACCATTGAGTTCCACATAAAAATAATCTACATTTGGCAGAAAAATTAAACAATTACTTAAGTGCATAAATGGCAGGAGAAAGAAGAGAGAGTATATAGGAGGTGAGTAATGGCCTTTTAATTGAGTAAAGGTCCATCTAGGAACCTCCTTAACAGGACTTGCTATTAAGAAAGGTTCCTACTGGCCTTATCCAATGAAAAATGTTTTCTCAGTTGGAATTAAGTGGGTAGGAAGAAGTCCAGTGACGTTGGACTTGGCGCTGCAGTATGATTAATTAATTCAGTTTCACACGGTGCTCTGCTAAAGAGGTCCAGGCCCAGTGTTGTACACATCGTGGTGGGGTTTGACCACTGCAAGTCTGCAGAGACACATTTCTGAAGAGATAGTAGAGAGCTGGGTGTCCAGGCCCTGCCGTTTTGGAAAATTTTGGGGTCTTCTGTGTCTGTGTGAGGATAATATTCCCACCAAATCACACAAAGACCGAATGCTGGTCACATGTTCTGATTGTTACAACCCAGAGAGGGTTGAATTTTGTTCCTGGTTTAATGTTAGACATTATTTGGTTTTTCATAAATCATTCATCTCTGCATCCTCTGTCTGTCAAACGAGAAATGTCGTGTTACCAGCTCCACAGAAACAGTCGTTTAAAGCATACCATTACTTTTATTTAGAGCTACAGAATTCATGAAATACCTGCATATACTTGAGCCATCTGGTGGTGCCTTGACTTGTAGTTATTTATTCTTATAGACAGGGAAGTTTTAGTTTTTGGAGGGGAAGGAAGAGGGAGTCTCTGCAATAAGATGGTTACTACCTATTGCGTGATAAGCAGTGTGACAGACAGTTCTTTCATTTTCTTCTTTTGAGAGGAACATAATTCAGAATCCAGAATTGAAAGGTATATTAGAAGACTCCTGTGAATTAATTTCCTGTGAAAGAGAATGACTGAAAATGGGTAGAACCTTCTTCCCACTGGATTTATTTGTTACAAATAGGAGTATATGAAATAAAAAGTTGTACAGCTTCTTCAAAACTGTAGATGGTTTCCAGGCAGAAGAAAACAGAGGACTTGAGTTATAAACATTACAGTCAGCAGAGGGAAGAAAAACCGCTATGGGGAATATTATTTCTTTCTTTATTCTAATATTTAGTATTTTGCGTTAGGAAAAAGTACCTCTTATTGTACAACATACAGCATCTTATTGGCATGGGGGTTATTCAGCACATTATGCTGATTTGGTTTTCAAATTGGTTTTGAACCAAATGACATCTTTTCATTAGTATTTATGGGATTTCTCTCATAGCACCAAGGGTGAGATTGAGAAATGACTTAGGCAAAGTATATTTGGGGCAGTAAATATCCACAGTGAACTCCGACTGCTTCCCTCTTCTCTTCAATTCACACCCCTGGTCATCTGTGTTTTCGCCCACATTTGCTCTTAACACATTGCTCTCTGTTCTTGTATTTCACATTTTACTGACCAGCATTTTGTCTCATACCTTAGTTCACTTGGTGGCAAGTAACTGTATAAGAGCCCATAAGCAGTATTACTCAAAAAAAAAAAAAAAAAAAAAAAAAAACTCTGGAAATCTAAAGAGGTAACTGTGATATTTCTGTCTTTTAAATTATCCCTTCTTTTTCTGCCTCCCAATTGCAGCTGAAATGTGAAATGTGTTGCTTGTTTGTCGCAGGGCAAGCAGCTGTAGATGTGATAACATAATTGAGAACAAACAGGACCCATTCTCTCCTTGTTATCTCTGTGTGTGTTTTAATATTGGATAGGATTTATGATGCACTGTGATTTCTCATCTGCGACGCTTTTTCGGGAGGCGCCCATAAGGCCAGAGCTGTGATTTGTACTCGCGTTGAGGCTTCTGTTTATGATTCAAATGGCAGCGACTGGAAAATCCCACTTCAACACATGTATTTTACTAGGTCTATAAAAGAAGGAAAAAGAGAGGCCAGGCTAATGCTTTAATGTGCACAATCCATGGTGGATGCAGAGCAACTGAAATTACTCTTGCTGAGATAAGACTGTGCTTACACGGAGCAAAGTGATAGTAAAGACAGCTCATTCAAACCCTACTGAGAACAACTAATCAGCCGCACATAGTCTCAGGTGCTCCGTCTTCCCAGTCAAAGTGGAAGGGATCCAATTAAGAGTGAGAGAGGCTGCGCTTTAATAACTTTTTAGTAGAAGGAAGAAACATATGGAGTCAAAGTCTATTGCCAAAGAAGGAAAACAGCAGAAAAGAACTGTGATGTCTCTGAGACCTCCAAAAATCTACCAAAATATAGTCTCCAGGAACTCCTTTTGTGGGCAAGAAAGCACAGGCAGGCATGTGATCCTGCCTGAGGACAGAAAAAAGGATTAACCGATTATCTGAGGTGCAATCCATCTTTGCAACTTTCCTGATGGCAAGGTTGGATTTCAGCCTTAGTGATGCTGTTGATGGAAATAAATGCTGCATATCTCCCACAGCTGTAGAATGGCTGCACCCAACTCCACCATGCACCTCTGAGTGAGGATAGAAGAACTTTGTACCATTTCCATCCTTTCATTATGGTGAGAAGCTCAGTGACCCAGGAGCTTCTGCGCTTCTGTGAGTAAATGGTTTTAGTGGAAAGCTTTAGAGATTTGACAAATAAGGGCTATTGGGACACAGCAGTTGGAAAATAGGATTGGGATGAACCCGGGATAGAGACCTGGACTATCTCCCTGTCCCCAGGCAGCATCACCTGTAGGGAAGTTTAGGTGTATTAGTGGAAGGCAAGGAAGAAGGACAAGTGGTAAAATAGGTTTAAGGTTGTATTATCATTAAGCATCTGTAGTATATACAGTTGAATTGTCTGGGTTATCTGGCATCCAACATATACTGAGCCCAGTGCCAGCTGTGCTTGCTGTATAGGGAGGAGCACAAATCATATAATCTCTGCCTCAGTTTTCCTGTCTGTATAGTGGTGATGATTTTTCCTTTTTTTTTTTTTTGATATCCTTTTATTTTCAGAAAATAAACTTCTAAGTCTGTTGTTAAGGAAAAAAAAAAAAGAAAGAAAGAAACAGCCTACCAGCAAACATAGGCAGCAAAGATTTATCATCTATGTAAAGAATTTGATAGGTGAGGCTGAAAAAAGAAATCCTAACAGTAAATAATGTCATAAATAGGGCTTTTCATAGCATGCTTTCTTGGCAACAAAGGTATGCCAATAATGTTTAATTAAAATAGCAGGCAATGACGATCAGATTAAACAGGGTGTGTACTAACATAATCTCATGTTCTTGCACGAGAACCTAAAAAGCATATGACTTGAAGATGACAACTGGGAGCAGGGTATTTTTAGCTAGAATTGATAGAACTTTTTTCCACTCAATTAATTTCTGCATAATATGGAGATGAAACATTTGCTTTTCTTCCCATCATCCCATCATAGCAGGAACGAGTCATAATAACAACATTTCTGGCACAAAAATATGTTTGTGAATGTTCAACAGTGTTTATTTTAGGGAAAGAAAATGCACTTCTGAAAGATACAGAACATTAGTCATTTTTTGTCCAGGATATACTATAGATATATACATACATTTTTGTGCATATGGACAGAAGCAATCATGGTCCTTTGGAGGAAAAGAGAAGGAAAACAGAGGTGGAAGAATAGTCAGTGTCATGGTGTATTTTGTCCAACAGTGGAAATGATGCTGAGTTTTACAATCATAAAATTGTGTATGAGTATATGTGAAATGTTTGGGTGCCATTTGAACTGTCTTGCATGTTCCTAATAGGTGGGATGTAGCCTGCCTTGCAAAAAACACACCTGGAAGTACAACAGAAGCTCCTTATGATATGACAGATTACATCTTGTGATACTACACTAGGAGTAGAAGGTACAGGATGATATTCTTTGAAGTCAGTGATAGTTCAACCATTGATTTCAGTGTGTTTAGAGTGTCACTCATAGAAAATTGGATGTCTGTGCACATTTTGGGGGTGGCAGGGATATCTCTGACATCTTTTTATGAATGAGCTCTCTTGAAAGTTTTTTTCTTCAAAGACTGTCTAGAATAATCCACTGACAGTTCTCTGTGGCTATGTGGCCGCTATGTGGCTGTTAAGGATATAAAATTACAGTTTTTAGCATTTGAAGTTTGGAATTTTTATAACTATGTGAATAAGCATGTAAAACTAGGGCTTCTTCTCAAGACTGATTTTTTTTCAGAAATGCCTCATATTCCAATTGCCTTATGAACAAATGACCAGCTAAAATTTGATTCACCCTATTTTTGCCCCTTTTCTAGAGGTGTGTTGTGCAAATAGGCGCCTTCTACAGATGCTTGAAGTTTGTGGGTAAAGGTAGGTGAAATGAACTTCAACCACCAAGCACAGATCTGCTACTTGGTGAAAGTCACCTTGGACAAAACCAACTATTCTTTTTTATTTTAAGCTAGCATTCTTAAGAATGAGCAGATGCAGTTATATGAGCTTGCGTGTTTAGGTGAAATATATCCGTAATTGCTTTGTGAGATATAATTCTGGCAGTCTGAGCCAGCTGAAGTTCCCTAATGGTGTAAGTCAGCAGGTTTGGCGAAAAGATTCAGTTATCCCATTTCCATCAGTTCCCCACTTTGCAGGGAAGAATTTTATCTATGTGCTGAATGCTATGAAATTACTTGAAGGGAAATGGTTAAGGTGAGAAAATTTATGTTGCTCTGCTGTATTTTTTTCCCTCTCACCATAATAGTTCCCTTTTGATTCCTCAAAATACCTGGGAGCTTGTAGGGAAGTAAATGCAAACAATCATCTGCCACGAAAACTATTGTTTGCTCATGTTAAGCTAACGCATTTTAAAGACGTGCTTGTATTTACCATAAAACATGGTTTTGTTTTAATTTATAGACTTCTTTACATTCATACTCTTGTACCCTTAAGGGCCATAAAGCAAACCAGAAACAGAAAATATAAAATGATAAAATATATCTTGGGTCCATTTGTGTCAAAATTACAATAAAATGAGGAAATATAATCAGCTTAGATGTTGTTTTGCTTTTATTTATAAAGGTTACTCTTCCACTCTATGTTCATTATCATCATAGCAGATGCTAAACCACAGAAGCACAGTGAAGCTGTACCCTGCCTTGACAGATTACTATCTAGTTTTGAAGGAAGGACACTTATTTTAAAACTAGTTCTATAAATCATTCTCTTAGTCTATGGTTTTTTGGCTCCATTCCATCATTATTTTTTAATAAGTGCATATTCCTTTAATTTCACGCCTTTTAGAGGATCATTCCTCGTAAATGGATGAAAGGAAGAGAAAAATTCATGTTTGAGGCCAGTTTTGCTTCTTTATGAATGGTATATGGAGCTCCCTACATTAGAGCAAAATATGTTGAACCAGATTCAGTCGTTTGTCGAAAACCAGTGAGATTCATTTTTTATCAGTAAAATTTGGTGAAAACTAGGAAAGAGGAGAAGGAATATCAGAAAGCACCAAGATCAATGTAGATATTCTTCTTTTAGCACTGGAGTCCATCTCAGACTGTCTCATTTTTTTTTCCTTCAATCAGAGAAACAGCCCAAAGG
This sequence comes from Tinamus guttatus, assembly GCF_000705375.1. The sequence continues at coordinate 136,635 of NW_010587627.1, read as the reverse complement.
CTTTTCATATTGGAATTGCTATTTCTATAGGTCTCTTAAGGACCTGACAAATCTTGTTGAAATGTTGATCGAATAGCCCTAGTTTGGTGCATTGTAATATGCCCACAGTTTTACAGTATGTGGTTTATTGCTGCATACTGTGTTTCTGTGAAGCAGTGTCCAGTAAATAGAAATGCACTACATCTTAATAAACTCTCTCTGAAGAAAGTAAATAGCATGCTGAGACTCCTACTCCATCCCAATGCAAAACATTTTGTGACCAGGGTCACAAATGCAGTTACTAAAGCACTGTATTTTTAAAGAAAAAGCACTAAAATCCACCTTTTTATTTTTGATTAACAAACCACCCCTTGTGGTATGCAAGGATGGTGTCAGAAGTACTCTCATCTGTTTATGGCTAGTTAAATGGATTAATTATGGATATATTAATGATTGGATATATTAATACATCATTTATCACTTTTGATCTTCTATAGCATAAACTTTTTTCAGGTTGTTAATACTAATGTAATTTTTGTTAGTTGTTTTTTGTTCTCTTTTTTTTTTAATTATTGCTGTGAAGTGAATGCCGCTCTCTTTCTCGTCCCCAAATAACAGAACTGCCTTATATTCTCTTCCTATAAAAATACATACTAGTATATAGGGAGTGCACTAGGGACTAGGGAGTGCACTCAAGATAGTATTATTTCATACCCACAAAAACATTTGATCAGCTTTTCAAGGAATAAAATAATATTGTGATCACAAAAGCTTGTTGTATTATAAATGCAGTACACGTATGTTAACTAAATATGACTTACAAGAAGCTTATGAAGTATTAGGGGATTAGCCTTATTTTACAGATCATTAAATGCAAAAAAAAAAAAAAAAAAAAAAAAGATCCCATATAGACAGAGTAGCAGAGTAATAGCCTACATAAGTCTGGGAAAAGACATTTTTTATCATTAAGGTTTGACTGTTGCTTTTGGAACTGCTGGGTGAAACTTGTGAAAGAGAAAACTCGGCCCTTTTCTTCAAACACTGAAGACAGTATATACTTTGCAACATGACAATAGGAAACACAAATTTGGTTATGTCAGGTTACTCAGTTTGACCCAGTTTTGGTTCAAAGGATGAAAGGATGAATTTAATTAGGATAATTTTCCAAACATTAAAACCTAGTTACTATGCTATATAAGATCTGGAGAATATAATGTCTCATTTAAAAGTGATGTAATGCAGATGTGGGATAAACTCTCTGCTTTTTGCAAGTGACAATTGGTGGATTTTAGTGATAGGCAGCACAATAGTTCTAAAGCATTATATTTTTAGATCAGGAAACAAAAAGCAGATATTTCCCACTTAAGTATATATTAGGAAGTTTGCTTAACAGAATATTTTTGCTTTCTTACATTACATTTGGGTTCAGTGAGTAAGAAAGCATTTCAAATTAGGAGAATTCAGCTCTACCACAAAAGACTACTTTAAGGTCCTTTTTCACAGCAGAGTCAACTTTTACAGCGCTAAATGTTTTCTAGAAACAAGTACACCTGAGTGGCATTAGCTGGACAGATACTGAGATATGTAGACTTGTGCCCAGCAGGCTGTTGGATTTATAAACTCACATTTTGCTCATGAGGAATACACATCACTTGTTTGATATCTTAAATGACCTACAGGATTTGCAGAAATCCATTGCAACGTGCAGTGTTGTTTGCTTCTGAGTTATTCTGCACTATCAGAGAGCATCAAAAACATCTGATTTTACACTGTAGATCTAATGCTGATGTTTATCAAAGTGTCTTAAACTGAGGGATTAGGAAAGGTTTAGGAAAGAAACAGTGAATCATCTCACATCTTAGTTGAGCTGCACGTAGGAAACTAAGACGGCAAGGAAATATTTAGATGTTCTCAATGTGCCTATAGCTGTATACGAACAAATATATCTCATTCTGCATTTTGTACCTGCTATTTGAATCTTTTCATTGCCTTTTTACAGATGACCTTCTAACCTATTATGGGTGAGAAACGACTTGTGGGTGACAGGCTGAATAAGACTCCTGTCATGTCCGTGTCAGCTCCGGTTTGCCATTGATTACTGATTCATATCAGTAATTATCCGAATAATATATGAAATAGCCGTACTATGAAACAGAGGTATAGATCTAAAGGCCTTGATAATTATGAATTTGTTGTGGTTTTGTTTATACTTCATTCATAGTATCTGAAATGTGGGCATATGTTTCCAGAGGGATACATTTATGCTTTTTTTTTGCTTCACAAATGCAGAAAACAGAAGGACAGAACTTACTTTTGCAAGATGTTGAGTAGTCTGAGTTCTCACTGATTTCACTGGGGAAGACTGCAGAATTGAACCTGAAGAATCAAAGTTACAAAAGGACCTAAGGAAAAATTTCTTGACAGTGAGGGTGACAGAGCACTGGAACAGGCTGCCCAGAGAGGTTGTAGAGTCTCCTTCTCTGGAGATCTTCAAAACCCGCTTGGACGCAGTCCTGTGCCACGTGCTCTAGGTGTCCCTGCGTATGCAGGGGGGTTGGACTAGATGATCTCTAGAGGTCCCTTCCAACCCTAAGCATTCTATGATTCTATGATTCTATGATTCTATGATTCTATGACTTCATAGCCTGGAATTGATGCTTCTGAAAGTCTGTCCCCTGTTCTTATAATAAAAGTAATGAAATGCTTTCAAAATGTTTCATTTAGGGGATTTGCCTTCAGGAATGTGGCAAGTTTTTAATAAAGAGGGAAGTGAGGCTGAACCTTTCCATTGCTTCCTATGCTCTTAGCACAGGAGTTAGCAGCAATATCCTGTTTATCTTTCTTTTTTTTTTTTTCATTCTTTTCTCACCACCAAATAATAACGTTAGCATAACCCTAGAAAAATACCCATAGAGAGGTGGTAAAATAATAATGAGAAAAACAGCAAGTTTTGTTTAATTCTATGTCTGCATGATAATACCAAAAGTGTGTGAAAACATACATCAAAAAAATCTATTTGATGGGGAGGTATGATTAGCATAAAATGGACTGAGAAGATACCCATTCATCAAGAAGATAATGAGAAGAATTTTGTTTCCATGACAGAATCCTTCATTGCTAAAATTGAAAAATGAGAGAAACTGTTATTGATGGAGATTATATTTCTATCTTTACTTGATATTCCTAGTGGTTTTGCATATATGACTTTTATTAGCCCCAAAAGACTGTGGGGGCTACAATTATTTCTCTGAAGCTTGCGTACAGCAATTAGTTGCCTGTATATAGTGCTTGTCAAACGAAGATTTCAATGTGTCTATAGAGTAAGCCTCAGTACTCTCCAGTTTCAAGGGGCAAATAAAGAAAGGACCTCAGACCTATAGTCCCCCTTGAAATCATACATGGGCAGATTATGAGCTGGTCAAAGAATTCTGCAGATTTTTGTCAGGTCTTCTCCCAACTGGGTATGCAATGCCCCAGATGATGAACTACTGTCAAATATTTATATTACATTATGGTGCTACCACAGCTCTGCTGGAGTGGTGATCTCGAGAGGTAAAATTTGTATGCAATGGTATGTTTCCCATTCTACTGAGTTCCCAATCCAAGCTGTGAGGTTCACTCAGAAACATATCTGACTGTGTAGTTTAACTGACATTTAATGGATCCTAATAAAAAATCAAAGCCTTGGAAAACTAAGCTTCCTGTAATTTGTTTAGTTGACTCCCTGCAAGGTACTTTGACATTTTTGCACACTGATGTGCTTCCATTTGGACTGAATATTCACTTTTGTAGCAGTAAGATATTAGACAGCTCCCTTCGCTGACAGTGGAGGAATTTCTTAGATGGAAAAAGTTTTTGCATGGTTGCACCAAATCTCAGATTAAATAAAAGTTACATATTTTTTCTTTACCTATTTTTCTTTTTTTTTTTTTCATTTAGAAAGCTATTGTCTTTTCTTACTAGTTAAATGCTCTTACTGATTCCCCTGTTTGTATTTCATGACTCAGTTCTCTTTTATTTCATGAGGGAAGTGCGGAAGTATATTTGGTGTTAAAATAATATGTGCTTTAAGTAATACTCATCACTGTCAGCTCAAAGCAGAAAAATAATAATGCAAACCAGTAAGGTGAAAATAAAAGATATGAACATAGGAGGGAAAGGATTTTTTTTTTCTAGACTGCTCAGTGCCCTAAAATAGATAAGTTGAATTTATTAGTCTTGAAATTCAGTTTCATCATCATTGTATTGTTTAACATTAGTATACAAAATAATAGAATACTGGATATTTTGGATTCTTCGTCTATTTTTCTTTCTATATATTTGTGTGAATACAGTTGCTTAATTTATATACATGTATATAGACAAAAATGAGTTCCTATGCAGGTGTATATCTTTCTATGCATGAATATATTTATGTAAGTAATGAATATCTTACAGAAAAAAATGTACTTCAGCCTAGAAATTTTTCTTAAATAAAGTTCCATGGGACCAGTTATTTTCCTGTGAAACATTTTCTTTGGTTAAAAGAATAGCAAAGAATCATAAACAAATTCTTCACCAAACGTATGTGAAAGATATGCTCTAAATTCATAAAAGTGAGGAAATATAGACAGGAGACAGAATTATAGGAGGAATAAAGTAGAATCTTACCTTCACAAAACCACAGCATGGCTGGTATTGGAAGGAAGCTTGGAGATCATCTAGTCCAACCTCTCTCCTCAAGCAGGGTCACTTAGAGCAAGTTGCCCAGGATCATGTCCAATCAAGTTTTGAAGATCTCCAAGAATGGAGACTGCCTGGTCAACCTGTTCCAGTGCTCAATCATCTTCCCAGTGGCAAAGTATTTTCCTTCAGACCTTGTAGACCCTGTCTACACAGACCTACTAAAGAACAATACATTTAGACAGAAAGAAAGAAAAAACAAAAGGTGGAAACTGGGTATTTTACAAGGACTAAATCACTGCAATCTCCAACTGCAATTGTAATCTGCTCTTATGCAAATAATTTTAATGAGGCATCATTTGCTGAGTAAGGATATGCCATAATGAAAGAGGTCTCAACATGTGACATCTTTAGCCATAGTAAAGTTCAATACAATGCCATGAATACTTTGATACCAAGAAGTTTCTATCTGCAAAAATTTAATAACAGTGAAATTGAAAAGTACAGCCCTTTTCTGGAAGAAGAGCTTTGTGATATTTATCTTAAAACCTTGCAATATTTATAACTGACTGATGGAGAGTCTTATGGTGTTACAAAAGTAGGCAGTTAATGTGAGACTAACCAAGAACAGAACACCAGTAGCCTGATATATCTGCCACCGAAAAGATGGCACAAAGAGAACCTTGCAGATGAGCATATATTTAAGTGCTGCCTTCAAATTTGTGTGATATATGTGATTTATGTGATTTGAGACTTATATGCAATCTGTTATGCTAATATATTTACCAAAGTTTAAATACATTCAAGATAGTCAAAAAGGACATAAAATTTTATCTGTACACTGAAGAAGGTTCGGACACAATTATCATCCTGACGTGTTTCTTGGCTGTTCTTTGCGCTGTTGGAAGCTGCCTTTTTTGATGTATTTCATCTGTTCTTTTTTCCTGAGAGTATTTTCTTGACCCGAGACTTACATTCAGTCTCCGTTCTGTCTGTGCTTTGATCAACTCAGATTTACTGAGATGCTCTTCTTGGGGGGGAAGAGTTAATGACAGTTCTTTATTCAAGTATATCAAATACATCCAATCCTATTTTGGTACTATTTTATCAAATAAGAGAGATGATCAGCTTGTCTTTTGTCACAGAACAGCTCAGTATTAATTCTGAAATGTGAAATTTATCTAGAAGTGTGTTGGTTTACAAGTAACTAGGTTATTACTGAAAGTTAAATATTTGAAAGTTCTACTTTTTTTTTTTTTTAATCAGCTACTTTATGCCTCAGTCTCATTTCTACCATGTCTATGTTTTGACTACCATATAGGTGTAATAGTCCTATTCAATTTCTTTTTCTTAGATTGAATCAAAGGACTCTGGTTTTATTTGTCACCAAAGGACTCCAATAAGATTTAAACTCTTGGGGCCTAAACTTATGAGTCATGATTTTCACTAGTAGAAGTTCGTGCTCTGTTAGAAACACAGGTTTCCCTTTGTGGGTAGACTGAAGAAATCTTTGATAGAGATTTTTTAAAGTTGATACATTAAATTTAAAAGCTCATGGGCATCAATACCTATTCTCCATACAACAAATATCTAAGGAGATGGGGCAGAAGTCAAATAAGCCATACTAAATATTCTCTTTCAGGTTAACATAAGTGAATTGCTTTTCAAGTGGAATTCATCAGGTCCCTGGAATATGTTCTCATGTAGAAATTCCTCCTGTTGCTTTGTATTTCTGCTTTTAACATTTTCAAAATGTTAACTGTCTTGATTTGCATTTGCATCTGTTGATTGAACATTTGTTCTGTTTATGTGCAGAACGGTTGCATTTTATCTTCTGTTTTCTCCTTGTAGGTTTTAGTTTCATATTTCTGAGATATTGTTATATGTGCTTAATTTTTAAGTCATTTTACATATATTTTCTGTAACAACTTTTTCTACTGTTACTATAATTTGTGAAAAAAATATTTGTCTTTTCCAGCTCATTTTTAAACTTTTCACCTCTTGAACTCTTAAGTCACATCTTCTGACAATGACTGAATGAAATGTTGTCTTCATTTAAGAAAATTATCTCATGCAGTCACTATGCTGAATTGAAGTTGTTCCACAAAAAAAAGAAAGCAAGAAATTTATATTTTAGCAACACTTCTGATAAGCAAAATATAATTACAAAAATCCTTTTCTACTGACCTGTGGGGGAGACTTAAGAAAAAAAGGGTCCTAATTTTTAGTAGAAGTGTCCTTTTCTGTTCTCCAATATTGCAATCTCCTCAGAGTTCAATGGGATTATATAAACAGATATATTTTAAAAGTAATTCATGTTTGGAAAAATCATTTCTCATCTGTATTTTTCCTTGTAAATTAGTTATTTACTGTGATGACTTGTTGAAACAACAGTGACTGAAAGATTTAAGCCTGAAATGGGAGGAGACACTTAGATACTTTCACCTACATGCGTATATAAATACATATATATGTATATGTTTTATGGCAGAAGAACAAAAGTACTTCTATTTTTTATAGTGGGTAGTAAAATCACCAGCCCAAACTCAGTTATATAAGGTAAAAAAAAAATCTAGGCAACTTGTCAATGTGAGGTGATGCATTTTTACTCTTGGAGATGTTGAATACCCACAACTTTTGTTGATAATTCCCCCTCTGAAAACTAGGAAATATATGTAAGTACATAATGCAAATATAATTGCAGATTTTGAAGCCCACTCAAGAGTAAACACTAGGCTTTTATGAGACAAGACGCATACCTTCTACACCACCTAACTTTAGCTAATATATGAGGAGTCTGGCTACCATAGCCTGTCTCTGAAGATACTAAACTCAAAACCAGTTACATCATAAGTGGCCTGAATTGTGCCCAAAGAGCACCAAGAGCATCAGTTCTCCAATATCTGCAAAAATAGCATGGGAGGAGTAAGATCATAACTTAGTGCTTATAGTTATGTACAAGTAGGTTGAGGGAATTCAGAACCATGGGAATCAAGCTGCCACTTCATGGGACAAACCTGGTACTAGGAATCATTTTGCAGAGGTCATCTAGAAGGCTTATTCTGTATTTGACCCTGTCTGGAAGCAGTATAAATCAGACTCAGGCAATTTTGTGCTAGATAAACATGGCCTGTTTCTAGACTTAGATATATTTAATTGTTTAAATTTGTGAGTTATCATTAAATTAACTGTGAATGAAAAGACAAAATGTTGAAACTACCCATAGTCCCTAAATCCCATAACTTGTTACTTTTGAGTACTGTACTAACAGTATAGGTACTATCTTACCTTTTCATACCTTTATTTTCATTTAGTAAGACTGCAAGGGAAGCTAGATGATCTTCAATGGCTTAGATATCTAAGTTACAGGGCCTTGCATAAAAATTATGGTGGATATACATATGATTGATTACAGCATGTTGTTTGCATTGTATTTGGAAATGAAAATGTAGGAAGGAGGGAATTTCAATAGCAAAGTGGAAATGGTTGTCATCAGGATTAATGTTAAATGATCATTCATGTCTGCCTTATCTCATGCTAAGTTTTCTTTAGTGGAATTTTAATAATGTAGACTTTATTGTGCATTATGGTGATAAGATCCTGCCAATGTTTAGCAGAGCTGGTTAATTTACAGGAGCTACTTTAAAATGTAGCTACTGTAGTAGCGAATTAGTCCTGATGGACTGATAATCCACCTTTTAGGATATTATTTCCACAGGACATAGATCTTCATCTCTCTTCCTTGTCTGTGCCCTTGCTTTACAGCTCCTAATTAATCAGATGTAAAAGGGAAACTCCTTGGTTTGCAGATACAAACATTTTCACCATGCAATTTTATGAGGTGATCTTCAGGGCAAATTTATTATTTTGGCTTGTAAAGCATTCCTACAGAATTTTATAATATATAAAGTTTACATGTAAGTCTAAATATCACCTCTATCTGCTATAGCCCTGTTTGGAGAGAGCATTTCCCTCTGCAAACATTTAATGTATTTACTCACAAATTTTACCATCAAGCATAATTTTCCATCCTTCTACACATCGCAAATACTGGAATTGAACTGCTGAAGCTGAATGTGGAAGCTACTTAGCAATTCTCATCTCCACAGTGTGAGAGTTCAAACAGAAAATAGGCTTGCTTCTTGTCCAATTTCAAGGAATATTCAAATATTTTCAGGTAACTGTCATTAGTTTCATAAAATTTACTTTATTTTTTGGCACTGTCATTGCTGTTGTCATGAAACAGAATTCTGCAACCTTCTTGGAAGATTTTTCTCTATATGGGCCCCCATCCATTTATTAGTACTTTAAATAATGCATTAAGAAATGTGACTAACAGCTTGGAACTGAATTCTCTAGTTGGTTCTTGTATCGCTCTCATGTCCACCAGCCACAGTGAAGGATGTAAACAACACTGAGATGTATGGATTTCATATCCTTACACTTCCTTTGTGCTCACATTTCTGCACACATTCAAACAATAAAATTTTACTGGCACAAATGTTCACTGCAAATGAATCTCCAAGCCTCATAAACCATAGGCATCTGCAGAAGGTGAGATTTAAATTTTCACAGGAAGGCGCTTGGTGGGAAGCCCTTCCGTGTTCATCCATTCAAAGAGCAAAAAGACAGGAACGTGATACAGTTTCTGATCAGAAGTGATAAGCAACAAATTTAATCTCAAGGATCCACACTCAATCCTCAGGGTTAAATTCTGGAAAAAGACAATTGTGAAATATATTCATATAGCATCTAATCTAATGGCCCTTAAAATAAACATAAAAACAAATTGAAAATAGACTAGGCCTATAGGTTCAAAATCAGCAAGGTACACAAGCATATGTGAAGTCTTACTGTTTTTAGGGAGACTGAACAAGCATTTGAATTTATGCACATATGTAAATACCAAGTTGCTTTGGGGCCAGAATAAATCAAATCAAATAAAGGGTAGCTCACCTTCTGGAAACAAAAACAAAAACAAAACAAAACAAAAACAAAACAAATCAAAACAAAACAAAAAAAAAGGATGCTTTGCTTAATATATCTTGTTTTGTAAAACACATACTCCAGTACAGGGAGCATTCAAACAGTTTTCTGGAGACTTAGTGTTAGCAGGATGCAGTAGTCATTTTAAGTGGCAGAGTACTAGATACCATCAGATAACTTCTCAAAATCATTTGTTTCTTGCAAATGACTATTCTCAATCACTCCAAAATGTTTTTGTGAAAAGAAATTAGAAACCTTGTCTTTCCTGTTCCTCTTCCAAATGTAGAATAAAGCAGGTATTCAAGAAAACATGCTAGCCAAATGAACGTACTTATTAGCTACACATTGTATAACTCCATGCTCCACACCAGACTCTGAATATTAAGCCAATCTAGAATACATTCTACAAACATTTATTTTATTTACGGTGTTTCTAAATCTCACTGATATGTTAACCAAAATGTGATAGTTTTGGTTCCATAAGTTGATAGGAGCTAAGTGTTATGGCTGCAGATAAATTGTCCTGACCTTTATAGGCTAAATATGACTTTAATCTGAATACAATTCCAGTAATGGTTCACTTGAACTGTTGGCACAGATGTTATATTGTAATAAGATAGAGTATACAGAAACTTTTCAGAACGGTGTGTATCTAAGGAATATGAAAGCTGAATTAGTTTTGGAATATACTGCTGAACATGTGTTTTAAATTACCTAAGCACAAATAAAAACTGCAGATGCACAAGCAGTGGGAAATGGAATTTTGTAGTAAGGACTAGGTAATGAGAAAAAAATGAGGAATGGGCAGAGGCAATAGACTATTTTAATATTGTAATTTTATAATGAAATTTTAGTGTTTGATTGCAAATCATTGCTTACTTTAATATTTAGTACTTTATTGTCTCTATACATAAAATGTGCCAGTTTCCCAGGAGTTCATTAAACCACTTTTATTCTCAGAAATATGTAACATTTTTCTTACTGGAATGTTTCATTTCTCTTTACATTACTGATTTTGCCATGGAAAGATATGAAAATGCAGATTGTATTTTAAATCAGAAGTATATTGACACTTTCCCTGCTGTTTTCACGATAGTTAAAGATCTTTCAACATTCCAATTATAAAATCCTAAATTTGATATCTTACCCTTAGTCATTTATTAAAACAAATCCTAACTTTAATTGAAAAATAACATCATGAATATGAACTCAACTTTCCCCTAACATATTTCTCTTGTAACTTATCATTTCCTTGATGTACACATCCAAATATTATCAGATCATATCTGTAGAAAGCACTGAAGTAAATGGCTTTATTCCGGTGTAAAAATACAATGATCAGCTGGGCCCTGATCCTGCTTGCCTTGCTCTTCTGGGAAATAAGTAAGGAAGATGAAGACAAGTAAAACATCAAGAAGAAGATCAAATGTGAGACAACATAAATGGCCTGAAATTGATTCCTTTCACTTTGGTGACATTTCATTAACTTCAGTGGAGTTTTGGAGGATTTTTCTACAAGGGCAAGTGAGAAGAGAATGGAGATAACGGAGAGAAAATTTCTTCTGTACAGATCCCAATAACTTAATTTTCTGACCTGTGATTTTATAGAGGGAGGAGCAGTACGTTTGCAGCTCTCCAATATAACTCTGTCCCTAATCTCTTCAGTACCATATGACTTTGCAGGTCTTGTATCAAGAATTTGAGGGAAGATCCCCCCAGGAATCTCTGGGGAAAATCCTAGCCATACAGCAGTCCATAAAAAAAAAATGCCCATGTACAGAACTTCTGACCACTGTCATGATATTTGCTAAATGAATGTAGTCTTCGCTGCAAGGATGTGGAGTTTCTCAACTAAGATTAATGAAAAGCAGTGCCAATACTGGGCTATAATAGGGACTATCCCAAATATTCATCAAGAAAAGGTGAACACTAAACCTTTCCTAATTTCAAAATCAGACTTCAGCATGAATGAGGTCAAAAGTTCCTGTTATTCTTGTTATTATGATTTTATATTTAGGTTATTTTTTTCAGAGAAACATAGGAATTTAGGGCATGAGTTAGCTTGCAGATTCAGATATCTAAATGTAGATGTGTATACATGAGAGGGCTGACTTGAGGCAATTGCTGAAAAAAACAGCCATGTGGAGATATTTTAGATTACCCAAGACTCTCCACAAACTTAGAAGATGTGACAGAGGAGCAGTAAAAATACACACCCTCCGGACTGCAGCTACAGGCCGTGTGGGATGTTTAAGTGTCAAATGATGCTCGATGCTTTTGGCAGCTGAAACGCACCCTAAGCTCCTATTGCAGGCAACAGAGCTCAGGTTGATAAAGAACTACTCAGTTCAGTCCAAATATGCATAGTCAGTGAGGAACTAATTGGTGTTGTAATCACCTATATGTACAGGGCTAAGTGTAGAGCATCTTAGGCTGAGAGCTAAATCCTCTTTTATTGGATAAACTAGTGTTGTGGCAATGAAGAGAACCGGGTAACACTATTGCAGCAGATTGTAAATTGCTCTATGAGTACAGAGCAGCTGATATCAAGAAAAGGGATAAATCAAGTTACCTTGAAAACAAACAAATAAGATGCCCTGTATTTGTAGCTTGTAATATGTGCCACTTTAAAAAGACCTGATACCAATACTTGTGTGCAGCTGGTGTTTCTGGCTTATAAAATCTGTCAGTTCTATTTTGCTTTTAAAATAAAGTTAAAGAACTCCTTGAATGACACCTAGCCAGGCAGCATCAGTGAGAAAGCAAGTTTTATAGTCACCTAAAATCCATGAAAATCTGTATTCCTTATAGAAACATTGATGCACTTGCTGGTGAGAAAGTGGAGCCCTAAGGTATACCTATATTATTTTATGAATGATGCATGCTGTAAAGGGTGGTTGAGTACAAAGCTGCCAGATGCTCTCTCTGACTTTAATATTTGTGAATCATTTGTGCATTCTGATGGTTGAGGTGTAAATGACAAAATTCTGGAACAAAAAATAAAAACCGTTTTTGGCCTCAAATGTGCCTAGTGATTGCAACGATACAGCATTACATTAACTTTTAATGCGGCTAGTTTTGATTTGGGCATGGTAGACTTGTATCTTGATTCCACCTGTTGTTGGCATGTGATAACGCAGCCTCCCCCTGCACACCGACCAAGACGGCCTGTGTGCAATTACTGATCTTGTGCACATCGTTCAGTTTAACTCATCTAGGAGGAATTGTATGGGTTTGTGAGCTGAATGCTATGTGGAAAGGTCCAAAATCTTCTTGGTCTAAATAAAAATGTAAATATGAAGTAGTCGGTTATTATGGTGTCATCTAGAAACCTCAACAACATTTTAATCCCTTATGCTCTTCCTTATATTCCCTTTACTGAGTAAAAGCGGAAATTCTGAAGGTCTTGCAGTTTAGACATAGTCACAAAGACTGAGATGTAAAGGAAAACTGAGATGGAGATGTTCACATCAGCTATCCATATATTTTTCAGGGACTGAAAATATATAATATTTTGATCAGTAATGCTGATGTAGATGTAAAATTGTGGCTGATACGCAGATGAATTTACAGATGACAGAAAATTTCTTATGTCAGAAAAAGAGGGGGTACACCAATCTCATGATAAATCTGTTTTACTTGATAACATTGGACCTCACAAACATAGTATGTGTCAGCACAGCTGAATAATCTTGGAACAAAGAATGGAAATTGTGTAGAATATGAGACTGCATGTTGGAAATCTGTGATTTATATGGATTTAAGAGTTACAGTAGCCAAGAAAATCAAACTTTTTGTAAAATGATGTGACTATGATTCTTGATTCTTGATGTGTAAAGCAGGAAGTAGTTAGCTGAAGATGGAAGTTAATAATAGCTTTGAACATGGTATATGTGAGTTCAATAATGGAATACTCTGTATTTGGTGAGTGCTCTGTGGTTTTAGCAGGATATTAAAAAAACTGAAAAATGTTCAAAAAAAAAAAAAGCTACAAATAGAGGGATTAAAAGACTAGGGGAATGCCATAGAGTGAGAAACATACTAAGTTCAGTCTCTGCTATTTTCACAAGGAGATTGAGAGATGATTTCATTGCAGCACATAAATACTGTCAATGAAGAAAAGCCAAGAATTAAAGGACCTTTCCTCTACTCAGGTATAATGGTCAGAATTTAGAACCAGATGAACAGAAGTTCAAAACAGGGTGCAAATCCTTAATATGGAAAGTAAAGGTAGCAAACTATAAAAGCAGTGGTATCTCCTGATATCTTCAAGGTTAATGAAGTAGAAAGTGACTGCTTTCATCTGAGGATAACTCAATGACATTTTAATGGTTTGACTGGATGGTCTACCAACTTCAAACCTGATACTTTCAGAGTTATGAACAGTGTTTGGGTAACCTCTTCCAGAGTGCTGTAAAACAGAAGAATCAAAAGTTTCAACAAGCAGTCGGTAGGTCCCCAAAAATACAAACACAGCTTTTAACTTGATTCTAAAACAAAAGCACCTGAGCATTACAAAGTGTAGATGAATAGTCGCACACATTTTATGGCTAAGACCACTGACCTTGACAGTTTCTTTGCTTTCTTTGTATACACCACCTCTAGTAGTCTTAATTTTACTTTCTTTGAAGGGCAAAGATAGACTCAGGAAAACAGAGTAGGCATCCTCTGAGACTTCGATGACATTTATATAGCTTTATATCACACATCTGCTTATAGTGTCGGGGGAGACGTATAGTTTCCATGTCTAAATATATTAGTCTCTAAGTGTATATCAGAAAAAAAAAAAAAAAAACACTGTCTGGAGGTACTGCAGATCCTAGGTTCAGAAAGAAAACTAATGAAAAAGAAGGTTTTGATAATTAAGTAAAAAAAAAATTAAATAGGGCATGGCAAAATATATTAGGAAAATGAAATCTGAAACCGTAATGAGATAGTTTGTTTATTTTGTTTCCAGCTCAGTTTATGAATCAGATAGTTTTATGGATAATATAAATAGGCTCAAATGTGGTTTTGCATGCTTATCGCCATAACCTTTCAAACATACTCATTTTTACTTATATCATTAATCATAGTTAGGGATGGGCAAACACAAAAGGCTACAGCTTACTCATTCTGAGTGTATTCAAAAACATGCTGATTAATTTTTGGTTAGTTTACTCATACTCCTTTATAAGTTACAATTACTGATTTATGCATTGCAAAAGACAAGATTGTGAGGATAGACAAGGCTTGTGTTGTCATTCAAAAGCATTTGTCCAAGCATCATTTAAGTAAATATTTGGCAAGAACTACATAATATTTTATGCTTTCAATTCTCTTTTGGGATTATTTTTTGTGTCAGTGAGATTTGATTTTGGACAAATCATTCACTGCAAATTAAAACTTTTTTTCATATAATATCTATTTATAGACTGTAAAGCCAGAATGCTCTATTCTTAACATTTTACCAAGCTATTCCTGTATTAATTCCCCCAAAATTCCAGTTGAACTAACTGTTATTTTAAAAATCTCCTAATCTTGGTTTTCAGTTGATGGAACTGATTATGCTCTTAAATAAACTTTTGAAAAGGTTAATTAACCTTCTTATCAAAATATGCACCTCATATCTTATGTAAATATATCTGTCTCTGTGTACCAGACATAACGTTTTGTTTGTACAGTGTTTTCTTTTGTCAGTGTAGACATTTCCCTTTCATCCATATGGTGCATTTCCATAGAACATGATCAAACAGGACTTCATTCTATGCTTCTGTGTGAGAGACACAATTGCATGTAGATGATAATATTGTATATGACAGGAGGATTGTGAAGGTTTGTTCTTACCTTTTGGGCCTTGAAAGGACAAGACAAAATCTGAAGATAAAATATTTATACAGCTGCAGAATTCACATCTTTCAACTGAGCAGAGACTGAAGGAGAACTACTTCAAAAACGCATTATCAGCTTTGCCTAGACCTAGCTCTAGAGACAGGCTCTAGTCCAGCTGTGCACCCACAGAGAAGCAGAAAGGGCAGTACCTCTCTGAATTTTATATTATTATGATATATTTTATATTATATTACTGTTTATACTTATTAAATTAAATATCATAAATATTATTTATATTAAAATAAATAAATAATTAAATGGTAGAATGTTCTGGTAGAAGTCTGGAAATGTATACTGTGTGCGTATTACATGCTCCGTAGGAAAGTAAACCAAGAGCAGAGCAACTACACAGAAGTAGAGTTTTATGTGTAATCTTTCTACAAAACGTTTCTTATCACATACACCAACTCCCAGCCCTTTTTGACTATATTAATATATAAAATTTTCACTTTAGTTTTTGAAATAGTGGGTTTTTTATTAAATTAACCTTTATTTATTTGAAGAAGAGAGTGTGAAAATAGAGTAATCCAAGAATAAACTGGAATCCTTGAATTCAGCAATGAACAAAATGAATGAACAAAATTTTCTGATTGACCCGAAATGACTGTTTTTATATATTCTTTTTATTTCTAATAAACCAAACTGTGTTATTTTTTTTCTTTTTCTTTTTTTCCCAGTTTATTCTATATTACTGCTACTGAGTTCAAAATCTATTAGTTTCATACATCTGGTCAATAAAACATAGAAATGTATAAAGCAGACTTTGGGCTTTGGTACAAGGAACTGAGATCTTATTTTCTTGATGATCATGAGGCAAACTCTTCAAAATTAATAGTAGTTTAAGTTCTATTTGTTTTAGTACATGTGTGATGGCAGGAGGACATTTGTTTTTGCCTTTCCTGATGGTAAAGTGATACAAAGTTAGGGATATGAAGAGCAGGATAGCATGTACTATATAGGTTGGCTCTCAGTATCAGTTGTTGTCAGCTTATGAGGAAAAAAAAAAAAAAAGAGTAGTAAATGCAGCATGGGAGCTACCTAATTCCTAAAATAGAGCTTGAAGAGGCAAGAGTTTGTCTTTCAGCTTATTTATGTTATGCTTTTTGTAGCAGAATAATAGATTGTATAGAACTCAGATGCAGAAGGTCTAAGAAAAAGATTTTGTTTTTAGCTCTCATTTAAGCTTCCATTTATAAGCTTGTCCAGTGCTGATTGATTGAAACATTTCCACCAAGTATACTCAGTTCGTCAGCATGAAGATAGTTTAAATTATGCTGCCAGAGGCAGTCTGCCAGAGACACAAAAGGACCAATCTCTCCCCACCACAGAGAATATCTTAGTTTGGCAACAGAAATAACAATAATTACAATCATTCCCAAAATACTTGTGAATATCTAATTACTAACAACATAATTGTTGCTAATTTCTATTATTATTTCATGAATTTCAAAACTTAGTTATTTATCAAGGGATGAAGTATTTGATCATTTCTGTCTGCAATCTTTGAACATGCATGTGATTTCTCTTAATTTCACTCTCATTTATATTTAAGTCTCCTTTCTGCAATGCCTTCTTGTAAATCCTCAGTTTATTTCCACCATCAACTAAGTAAGTAACTCCTTTTTAATTTCATTTGGGAAAAAATGCCCTTTGGCATTTTTGCTTTGTAACACAATGACATACAGTTTTGTAAAAATTGTGAATTAATTACCCAAATTCCAAATTATGAAAATACTGATATCTTATTGTGATTATTATCATTACTTCTGAATTTAAATAAAAATAAAAAGTTCGTTTAGTGGAAAGGGTGTTATTTCCATGAATCAGACATTTTAAAATTATTACAGCAAAATGTCAAAATTCAAAGGTCTGACAGAACTCAAAGGTTTCAAAGATTCCTTTGAAATGTCTTACGCAGGCCTAGTAAATAAAATTAATAAGTAAAGTTAAGACTAATTTCCTAACACAATCCCCACACCACTTAATCACAACGAGAAGCTGTTCCCCGAAGCCCTTCTTACATAAAGTCATATATTATAATGGAATTACCTTGTTGCTGCTTCTGTGTTCTTGGCCAAAGGCTAAGCAAGCAATGCAGATGTGCAATAGGAAGCAAATAACCATCACCGATTGCAATATGAAGGTGACTTTATATGAAGTGAATTAGGCTTTCAAGATCTCTGTCTGATAGGTCAAAATGATCCAAAAGAGGAAGACTAAATGCATGTAGAAAATTGGTTTCATACTTTGCCCCTACTAAGACCTCTCTAGGCAAGATCTGAGTCCTAGCAAATGAGAAAAACTTTTTTACTTTATGTCTTAGCAGGCTTTTCTCAGAGGATTTGGCACTCCAGAATTGTCAGTCTAGTATCTGTAACCAGAATTTAGCAAACGCAGAAAAAAATATATGCTACTCATCTTTAACACATTATCCTACATTTCAGCTATGAACTTTTACACTGCTTCACTCTACTTAGATTACTTATTTCTTTTGTGTTTTAATATCTCACTTCCCCAGCTATTCACCCACTGCCAGCTTCTTTTCTGTATAATGCCATAGGTGAACTGTTTTCATTCGCAGTGTTCTTAAGAACATTAGTTTGCAAAGACTCCTCAAAAGACGGAATTATGCAGACAAAAAAAGAAGTCAGCAGCACTTACAGGAAGAAGAGATTACACTAGATGTCTTCATCCTGACACTTAAATGGAGTGTGACATTCTTAAAATATTAGTCAAACATGGGCCGTCAAGAAAATAGTAAAATATTTTGTCCTCTATTTACACAAAGAGATGTGTAGATGAATAAAAGAAGATTCAAAATGAGGAATGACAGGGTGCGATAGGAAAAAAATCTATTAAGGCAGTAATCCTATCATGTGAAGAAAACAGTATTATACTTTATAAGAGATGAGGGTTTTTGTCTGTTGTGTGAAGGAGATAAAATAGAAAAGCAGTAAGTACTGCATAATCTGAACTCACTGTTCAAGCTATATACTGCTGGTTCCCCGGCAGCCACACAGGGATAAACAGCACACGTAAGTGTGTAAAGGCTTCCTTCATGAGCATTTAAAAATATTATGCTGCGTAACTGTAGTAAATAATAAAATTTACTGCGGTAAACAGAATATGTGAAATCTGGGCACATGCTATCCCTAAGAATAGAGGCATCAATCTAATCCTGTTCAACATCAGGACTGGCAGATTCAATTTGATCCCACTGCACAAAATATTAACTGAAATATTTTAAAGGAAAGCAGTTCAAGCCTGTGAAGATCTGATGTGCTTATTCTAGTTTAGTTTTATTTAGTTTACAGGTACAACTAAGAGACAGTGGAACGAAGAATCCTTCCCAAATTAAGCACTCTTTCTCATTATCCTGATCTGCCTCTTCTTCACAGAATACCAGTGACTTCTATTTTTCAGTGACTGGACGTTCTTACCAGATACTAAAGCAAAAATGTTTTGCTTATCTGTTAAGATGCTCAACCTCAATTCAGAATTTTTGAATACTGTCTTCTTCATATATAGGGAAATTAACTACAGGAATATGCTTCCCATATTCCTGCTCTGAATATGTCTACCTTTAGCTTCCAGCCATAGCATCTCATTATACTTTTGTCTGCTAGATCAAAGAGTCCTTTTCTCCAGAATCTTCTTTAGGGGTTAATACCAATCATCTGTAATTATATAAGTTGAATTTTGGTGCTATTGAAGTTGACTTGATTTTTCATAACTTTTTTGACTCTTACACTAAATGAATACAAGAATGTAAAGTTGAAACACCTGACAATTTTTATTTTTATCTTTCCATAGGTTTGGCAGTCTCAAAGATTGCTGAAAGGTCTGGGTTTTTTTCTTTCGTGACCTTTTCTGAACAGTTGTTTTTCTATTTTTTTTTCCTGAGGCCTTTATTTATTTATTTATTTTGTCATAGCCAGTGATCTTGTCGTGTAATAATGTCTAATATCATCTTTGTTCAGCCTGAAGTGGTACTCCACCCTGAGAAAGCAATGGAATTCAAAAAAAAAAAAAAAAAAAAAAAGTCAACAAGTCAATTCTTAAGATCTGGGATGTAACAGGATTTTGAAAATATTTTACAGTTAAATTATGTAGCTAGTTTGGATAATTTCAGCTTTAAGGAAATGCTTAAAAGCTGACTCACATTTGCCATCCACTTCCTTGTCCTTTCGGTATTGCTGTATGGGCAGAAAAAAATGAGCTCCATGCATGATAAATGACATAGGTGACGCTCTATAAAACATGCAACGTGCATTGGGCTATTTGATGTGTCTGACAGACCAAGAACGATTGTTCTTTGGAGGAGTGGAAAGCAGACCATGGCAAAATTGCAATTGCTGTTGCATCAAGAAAATGGCACACCACAACAAAGGGGACTTTTGACCTCATGTCTTACACTGGAGAGGATAATTTTAATAAAGAAGTTATTTAGATGCTTGGATAGTTTTCTTCAATGTACTTTTGGGTTGATTAATAATGCTTCTGTCTTCTACCCAATGGACATCAAAGAGCATTTGAAAACGTGAAAGGAAGGAAGCACAATCTCAGAAATGAAGCAAAAAAAATTGGAAATTTTGAAACAAAAATCTGGAAATTTTGATTTTGTCCAGAGCTTTCCTGCAGATTTTAGTCTTAAATTGGACATATGACATATTTGCTAAGGCTTCAGCTGGACAAAGTACTATTCATGAGTATTATATATACACAGCCTTTAGGAGCTGTGCATAAATGCAGAAATAACCCAGAAATGCTGACTCCATTTTCTTGGAAGACTTTTTTAAATGTGTTATCATAAGAGTTGTGCCAAGCAACACATTATTCTAATTTTTCACACCAAAGCAATTGCTAATTTCTGTCTTACAGATATCTGTCCTCCTAGTAAAATATTAAGTAGCTCTCCAAAGACTTTAAGGTAATTCATATTTTTTTCTCTTATCTACTTTCTATTTAGGGATGGGAAAACATGGGAAAAAATAAAACAGCTCCTGTTAGGCAAATGGAGGTTATACTAGTATCTGCTTCACAAAATTAGGATTCATTACAAAGGCCGTGTTTTATTGAAACTAAGATTAATGCTTTACAAAATAGGAAGTTTCCTATGTTCATATTTTCAGCCTGGAAGGATTTTTTAAGGATCATTCTGGGTCTTGTAGTATTCCAAGGTGCCCTAAAATGTACGTAAATGACACCTCTGTCTGCTCTTTTTAGGCTATGTCCATTATCATGGAAATTTCCATTATCATGGAAAGTTCTAGAGGAGTCTATGAAACGTAAGAACAGAGTCTTGGTGAGTCAGGCAATCTGCTCCTTTGCTTTTTTTTTTTTTTTTTCCTTCCCTAAAAATAACAAAACTCTGGATAGATTTTATTTTTCCAAAGCATATTTTTAAAGCACTTGTCTCAGAAATTTTGAAAATTTTGAGATTGTGTTTCAATTTACAAAAAGCCTTTTTACAAAATGGCTCATTTTAATCATGGAAAGGAATAGAATAATGACAAATTCAATGATTCAAATGTATTCCCCTTAGTGTTTTGTTTTGCTTTTTCCTTGTGTTTTAGAATTCAGAAAATCCGGTTAATTTTCTTGGTTTTCTCTTTCTTTTCATTTCCTGTTATCATATGAAGTCAAAAGAGCACACTACTGAAGAAAGAAAAGGAATCTGTGCTTAAATTTGTTCCATTTAGAAGGAGAGGCAACTCTTAAAATTCTGTCAGGAGTATCTGTTTGAGTCCCTACAAATATTCACATAGTCAGTCGAGATAATATAGGTCATGCTGGGGGGCTTTGTGAATCCACATCTCTTAATAGAGCTGTAAAAATAAACACACTCTATTTTCTGATCATATATATAGAATACTATTTTACCTTTTCTCATAGGTTTTAACTATTTTCTTTCTTTTTTTTTTGGTGTGTTATCCATCAAATTATGGCACGAGTGAAAAAAAAATGACTTTTTAAAATTCTTCACTATTGCTGTAGCATATGTGCAGAAATACTGATCACCAGGTGTGCTGTAATCTAGTTTGATTTGCCTGGACTTTCATATTCTTTGCCTGCAGTTTCTTTTCCTTCCATGAACAGTATGATGTGCTACATATTGAGTGCTATAACAAACAAACAAACAAAAAGAAAAGCAAAAGCAAAAGCTCTCTACACACCTCAAATGGACCTTGTTCTAGACTTTTGCTGTCTTTGCCACACTCAGTCCTTCTGCCCCAGCAGGAGGTGACAGGATGACCAAGGAGCAGCAAGTGTCCGGCAGGACTGACTCTTTGCTATTTGGATTTGCTGCTCCTAGCTTCCTTCTGCCTCTCTAGAGCTGATTTTACAGCCTATATGTGATGCTGGACTGAACATTGGTCCTTTGTGTTTGGCATAAATGTGCAGCTCTGTATTAAACTCTTACTGAAGCATCCATTTAGTCTAATAGTGACCTTATCTACTTAGCACAGCTTTTGTCTCTCTTGATAGTCTCTTCCTCTTTATGTTCCAGCAGAATCTAAATGTTATGATTGCTATATTGTATGATCAATATTCATTTGCATGATCAATATTCATTACATGATTGGGAGTCATGGGTCAGGGCATCCAGTATCACGGCCCCTGCCTTATGCAGCTTTCCTTACAGAAGGGGTATTACTTTCCTGGAACTGTCATTATTTTTTCTAATCTTATTCCTATCAAGAAATGGCTGCTTTTTGTTTCTCCCAGTGAGGAAAATGGGGAGGAGCTCAGGCAAAAATCCAGAGGAAAACACAGCTTGATTTTCCATTTAAAGGTATTACTGGAACTGAAACCAGAAGCTTGTACTCACTTTAAACCATAACGTTAAATTCTTGTTTAAGCAGTTCTCTTCCTATTGAGTGTGAGTGAATCTGTTACATGCAGTTGCTACATACAGCAGGAGATATCTGTCAGTGTGATGTGTTACTGCAGTGTCCTTCCATTTTAACTAAGTATGTGTACATTACTATTTCCAATTCAGTAGTGCAATTTTTGTTGACAATTGCTGTATCTGTTATGATGAATATTGTAACTCTCCCTTTAAAAAAAAAGGAGCACTTGACTAAGTATGCATATAGTAAATATAATCTCACTATCTAAATTCAGTTTAGCAAGCAATCACTCATTTGCTTTGGCTATAGTTTAATGAGAACTATGAATACTACACAAAAAGTATTTGAATCTAAACTATAGCCTTCCAGTGCTTTTCACAGGCACTGAGAGCAATTAGTTTATAATAGAGTCATATAGCAATTTTGTTGGCACTTTTGCGTGTTTTGGTACAGGAACAATTTCAGCTACTGAAATTACTTGCACTGTCAAAAATGTACAGGTTTTAAGCTTTTCCTGATGGAAAATGAAGTGAAAAAAACCTAGCAGTCTGCCCAGACCTTGTGGTGGGATACAGAACATATTGTTCTGTCAAGCATCTTACCAATTTGTCACAAAATTGGTATTGTGCTATTTTGTGAAGTTTCTTGGTGAAATATTCCTGCGGCATCCTGCGCCACCCGCTGTGTTTCTTGCGGAGTGGAACCAGTTTGATGTGTCATGACCATGTCACCCAAAATCCTGGAAGTCAAGCGATAAAACTTGTTTCTCCATCATGACCCCACACTACTGATGATCTCCTCTACACCAGCCTTCATTTTTTTCCAGAGGTGAGAACGTGCAGTGTTTCTGTGAGGTCAAGCAGGCTCAATGTATATGTATTTCTTCTCTCAGGCCTTTCTGCAGTTTTCTCATTCCATTTCATGAGCCTGGTAATGAGGAGAAGAAACGAGGCGGATTTTAGCGTATATCAGCAAGTTTCAGGGTAAGGTAGGCAATTCCATTTCTAACACATCCCTGGCTATAACATCTTGTAGCACAGAGAACATTTGACTTGAGCTATGTGGAGGAATTCGTTGTGCCCCAGTAAATTCCATGCCATACAGTAGATGAGGAGTGAGAAAGGTAAATAAAAAATAAAAATAGATAATAATAATAAAAAGGGCTTGGAACAAAACTAGAAAATTCATTCTGTAAACATTTTCAACTCCTTTTTTTTTTCTCTTTTTCTTTTTTCAAGCACTGTGAGCAAAAGGCTTTTTATCTGAAAAAAATGTAGTAAAAGCTAGGCATTAGGAATGAATGCATAAACTGGCATTTCATTCAGTACTCACAAAGAAAGCATTGCATGCATTTTGAGAGCTCATGGCACTTTGGAAACTAGCAGTGGAAAAGATCTGGAGTATGATGGAAGAGTCAAAAATTAAGTAGAGCAGACGATAAAGTAATAAAATGAAGACATAAGGGATGTTGTAAGAATCAACAAAGTGGAGAACCGAGAAACACATGAAAATAGATTTTCAACTGAGACACACATCTTCTGAGGGCAATCTTGGCTTCTACAAGACCTTGGCCATTGAGATTATTTCTCAAAGATGACAAAAAACGGTGAGGGGAGAACTGGGCTTTGATATATCTAAAACTATCTTTTGGAAATTGATAGCACTTATTTGCAGTCCACCTAGTGCTGCTTAAAGACTACACCACTGATGCTACAGCAGCAAAGAGAATTGTTATAATCTCTTTTCCATCTCCTTGAAAGATGGGGCAAAATGGTATTTAAATTACAGTAAGGAAAATTCAGGTTAAATATTAGGAGCAAAAAGACTGTCAAGGCTGTGAGACACAGGATATATTGACTAGGCAAGTTGTGGAGCTGCCAACACGGGTTCATTTTGAACAGGTTATTCAAACATGTCTTAGGAATAACGGAAAAAAGAAATCGATCCTATCTTAAAGCGAGCAGAAGGAAAGCATATGACTTTTGGCCCTTCCAGCCTTATGGTTCTACATTTCTGGATGATCCGGGATGAGACAGAAAACCTTCTTTTCCCCCAGTGAGCACAGAGCATAGAAAAGGCACAGACATATGCAAGACAAACAGGCAACAGAGTAATGTAATTTATTCTTCAGCACTTCCCTGCACACAGCATATCCTCGTCTGCCAGCCAAACTCATTCATAGTCCAGGATGATCTCCTGCAGCATTTCATCTCCATGAAGAGCCACTCTGCCTCATTTCCTGCTGTGGAAGAAAACGCGAAAAGAGAAGATCTGCTCTCAGCTGTTCTCTCGTTATTGTTTCCTCCTACAAAACAAATACACAATCCATACAGGTCACCTGGTATGATAATACTGTGTTTATTTTTTGCCAATTATCAATTTCTCAGTATACAGAAATGCCATTTCTGCTTGTTTCCTATTCAAAGTTTTAAAGATATGGTCTCTGTCTCATAAGTTCATGGCTACTATTTGCTTTATGTATTATGTCTTCATTCGGGTGTGTTTTCCCCTTCAGAAGTAACTTATGCACTTTGGGCATTCTGCTCGCCCACACTAGCAATTTTAGGCACTCCTTTTTGCCATTTTCTCATGTCCTGTCTATCTTGATTGACCACATAGGGGATGCAGGGCCCCCAGTTTAGTATTTTACAACATATTTAAATTCACCATCAATACTATGTGCTCTGAATACAGCACAAGTTTGTGTAAGTTTTTACTAGAGAATAAAGCAGTTCAATATACTTATGATCCCCAAAACACTCATTGGGTAAGAATGTTATTGCCTTCCAAGGGACTAAGTGAATAAGTAAAAATTTCTCACACGAGCAAGCTCCCAGTCCCAGACAGTGATACCTGCTGCTCTCACAGTATTTTAATTACTCTCTTGGTTGTATTGATGGACTTAAGTGTTAGGATTACATCTGTGTTCTCAAAGAGAGGAGTGGGGCTGTGACTTGGCAGTTCCTGATTCCCCAAGCACCCCTGCTCCTGCCTTCCCATATGACTTTGGGCAAAACTTGTTCCTTAGTCTCTTCCTTTACCTAACAGAGACAACAGTAACGATGCAGAACAGTTCTGTAGCAAAAATACACCTTCAAAATACTTCCCCCTCTTAGGATGGAAAGGACTAGGTAAAGTCTAAATGACTAATAATAAGAAAGTAGGAGGTGAAGGGAAGTCAGTTTTTAATTGCAATTCATTCTGCACATTGGGTATGTGGGGTGGGTGCAAGTAGGAGAAATTCTACCTAAAAATGTGCAAGAACTATTTTTTTTTCCAGCAGAATTGAGGGCTTCTACCTTTCCTGATCCAGAATTACTGCAATTGTTAGAAGTAGAGCACAAACTTTAAAACATACTTAGTGTTCACAAATTGGCTGAGTGTTTGGCTTACCATGTCAACGGTCCCACTCTTTTACCATCACTTAAAGGCTAGGACCTAGCTATATTTCAGATGAGTGAAAAAAAGAAAAAAAAAGGCTTGTAATTCCAGTCTGCAAGTAATATGGTAGTACTTCAGTACTCACAGGGGGAACGTTGACTCAGTACTTACTGTTATTCAGCTCTAAATCACTACCTGTATGACTGATAAGGGAACAATACCTGTGGGCTGTATTATAAAGGAATGACACACATGACTGCACATCGCAAAATGTATGAATTCAGTGCATAGAGTCAGGAGATTTTACCACTAATTCAGAAAGAAAACAATCTATGGAAGCAGTTCAGGCTTGAAGGCGGCCAGTTCCTTGGCCAGTCTGCAAAATCACAAAAGGAGGAGAAGAATACTTCTTGTACTTGGAGAGTATTTTCTTTTGTTTTTACCTGTTTTTTATACCAGCAAGCCTGTTTTGATCACATTCTTTCTATAGAGCTGTTCTTCCCACAGTCACTCTGTATCTGGCTAGTTGCAGATGCTGGGGACAATTCATCAAGCCAAAAGAAATGTCAGATGAATGTGACTTTGCAACTGAAGCTGTGTGAAAGTCACACAGCTTCAACGGGATGTGTGCACGCACCGTGTTTTGGTTTGCATGGATTCGTGCCCTCTGAGCTCCAGGTTCAGATAAATCATCAAAATCCACTCCAGATCTCCCCATTTATTCTGGCTTCATGCTGAAAGAATTGAAAACACTAGGCTTATGTATTTGAGAATCAAAAGGCATGACTCACCCCTACTTTATTCCAGTTTTATGCCATTTCTAACACTACTGATTTCAGTGTTGGCCTGATTTCAATAAAGTTAAACTTAAATAAACTTAAAATGATACAAGATTGAATCAGATCCCTCAGGCTTAAAAGACATGCATTACAAATGATATCTGTTCAGTGACCTTTGTGAAATGGAGATTTCAGTACTGTTTCTATTTGAGGGATATAACACTCAAACCATCACAAAGCACTGATACTTCCCCTCAGCTCTTGTAGCAGTGACAGAGATGTGCAGAAATACTGCCTTTTCCTCCATTAGGACAAGGATAAGAAACAGCATCTTAGATCTTGAGATGAGCATTGCTGGGGTTATCAGACTGCCTTCTGCCACTATATCACACAAAAATGTCTTTTATACCTTAAAAAAAGCCTTTGTCTTATAGAGATGCTTGGTACCTCTGCCTTGATTGATAATAATTCAGCAATTGCATTGGTTTCTACTGGCAGCTTAATGAATGCCTTTGGTTTGGTCTTTTCACCTTTCAGCTCTTTGACACACAAAAAAATCTCCTTTGTGGAACATTTGAATCATCATTTGGAGATGACCCCTTCTTTCAGGACTGACAACAGGGACTAGCTGGCTTCAGATGTCAGAAGAAGGGGCAACTTCGCAGCCTGTAGCACATTACCTCTATTTTCAACGCATGGAAGCAAGCTAATTCCTATTATATTTGAGGAAAAAACATGTACAATGTCCTTAAGACATACTGACATACCCTTTCATTTGGTTTCTTAATAGCAGTAAGATGTCGTAGTATATAAATGGTCACACATGTAACCAGCTGATTTTCTCCCTTTTTTCTTTAATATCTTTTACAATTGAAGACATAATCAGCATTGGTTTGGGACTGAAAGCCTGCTCTAAGTGAACTCTCTAGGAAAAACTTTATGATTTCAGGGTAAAATTATCCCAGTAGCTCTAATAATTTATGAAACTTTAACCACTTTGCAAATTGCTAGCATGTTGGACTAGGTCATATTTTATTGAGAAAAACCTAATTTCACTGTCCACAAAGAAAAAAACAAGCTATAAACCATATTGTTATGAAAGATCATTAGTACCAATGATCAAAGTACGTTGATCCTTAGTAGATCAAAGTAACTAGTGATTATTAGAAAGATCATATAAATATAAAGAGTGATAAGCTAGAAAGTAATCTTTCCTTTTTTCTCCATATGCAACTGTTGCTTCAATTGCTCTGTCATTTCAACATCTGGAGCATAAATTAACTTTGTATTAGCATATATCTCAATTTTCCATATTCATATTCATCCTGAAACATAAGTTGGAATCATAAACACAAGTTAGCATCATAAATACACTTGAGTCATGTAGCCTTAACCCTAATTTTTAGTCGTTTAAAATACGACTGGCATTGCTGTAGTATTTGTGTGAGTCCACAGAAAATTGGGATATATCATTTCACTCAAAAATATGCAATGTTTAAGGAATAAATTTTAGTTGTGTGAAGAGAAGGCTTTTTGTAATGAAGTTAGAGCTGCTGAAAAGTACTGATTTGCTGGATTCTAACAGCTGCCTGCAGACAGTAGAATTTCACTGCTGGTATGTGCTTCCATAAAACAGTAAGAAAATTATCAACTTCAGCCTGGTGTTTGTCCTCATCAATAAAAAGAGCAGCTGATATTCTCTTACTTGGTAGCTGTGGTATTTTCTAGGGATGTAAGAGTCCTTTAAGTGACTGTGAGTAATATATTTGTCACACTGAACAGTACAAAAACGTATCCAGAAACTTGCTGTGAATACTAGATTTCTGTAAGCCGTCTGCTTAACTTGACAATGAAGTGTATGAAGTGTATGTCATCATTATGACAAAGTTAATTATTTTCATATATTTCTTGAAAGCCCAAGTCTAAAATTTTTAAATGTGAAGGCCGAAAAACCTAATAAACTTTCCCTAAAAATATAATTTTATTTTGTACTCTTTATCACTTGTTTCTTGAGCTAATATCTCCTCCAGGGCTGTGCAGGAGACATTGCAGATCGTAGACACTGCTGTGCGAACTACTTGAATCTCTATGCAGATTTTAACTAAAAAAGCCATATTTCATGAATTGCAGGTTAAATCTATCTCTAGCATTGTCTGTGTCTGGGGGATACAGCTGATTCTAAGGACTGAGGTAATTTTTCTTCTTGAGTATCTTTTTTTTTTCTTTTCCTTTTTTTTCTTCTTACCTATGGGAACTAATAGTGACTATTTTCACATATCTAAGCAACATTATAATCTAGGGATGCCCCCTTATCTTTTTTAATATTAAACAGGTTGCAGTTAGAGAATACTTACCTTTCAAAATATAAAATTGTTAACTACAACCATGTATATCGATTATTTCAAAATAGTTTATTTCCATATCATCTTGTTGGATGAAAAGCAATTTTAAAGAAGTATGAAGCAAATTTCAAATGTCTTCCAAAAAAATGTTTCAGACAAATGAGATGTCTGCAACAATGCAAAATATAACTACCTGTAACACTGAGATGTAGTTTATATTTCCTATGAAAAATCTACTGGATTTCCAGGAAACATGGTGAAAATCAAATTGTTTTATTTTTCCTTCTTAGGCAAAACCTGATTAAAACATGTTTTAACTGCAATTTTTCCATACCCTTTTAAAGATTACTTGCTTTGAAAAGTACTTTGAAGTATTCTGATGAAAAGCACATTAAGCAGTAGTTGAATATTATTATGAAAACACCAGAAAGGAGGTCTGAAAAACATTTATTATTTCCTGACATGTTCTTATGGTGAAGAATATCAAAGATTTTTATTTTCATTTGTCTTCTATTCCTTGAAAATGTCAACACTGTTAATAGTGAAAATGCACAGTTTAAGTTTTCTTGCCTATGTTTTTGTCTGTGGCAAACCAGAGATAACCATTTACTGTCTATAGCCCATGAAATTTGTCGCCTTTTCCACTTGATTTACACACACAGCTCTAATTATAAACCATCTTAAAAAGAAAGTGTGTGAGGCTGACTGCCAGAGCTTTCAGAAAGAGCTTGTCATAACTCAACAGCCATTTCCAAAAGTCATTTCCAAAAACTTAATTTTGTTGGCTTTAAAGACATTTGTACTTTAAGATTTAACTTTCAGTTCTACATCTCTGTTCTAGAGGGGAAAAAAAGGTGTATCATAAGCTTTCTGTACTAAACCCACTCGCTTTCCAAAAATAAAATCATAAATATTATAGATGGTAAACTTTTTAATAGTTTTTACACTTGCAAAGTCTAATAAAAAAACACTTAACTGCAATTTTCTTCTGGTCATAGACCATAAATTGTTGTGGACAAAATTTTATTCTTTAAAGAGAATCTGTGTGTGTAGGACTATCTCTTGAAAATAAGATTGTAATGCTAATATCTATTTATTATCTGGATACCTGGATATCTATATCTTATTTTCAATAGGTAATAAATAATATATTACATTTATGAGTGTATAAACAGACACACACACACACACACACATATATACGAAATGCACAGGTGCCTAGATAAATAGAGCTATATCTAGAAAATTAGTATCTCTCCTGGCAGATGTCACAAAGATTCATTCTTCCATGAGAGTTTTGAAGAATCATAAGGCAGGTAAAGACCCTTTCAACTTCATCAGCTTTATTAAACAATAATTCAATCTCTCTGGAAAGGATTTGCTCATTTTGTGGAGCTGAGTTTTCAGAAAACTGTTTTTGTTGCAAACTAGTATCTCCCCAAGATTACTGAACTTATAAAGTGCCAAATTTTATTTACACAAGTGTTGTGATTTATGTTTCCATAATTGTCTAACATACTGATTCGTGGACCAAAATACCCACAAGTGTAAGCCAGTTCTCAGTGTCCTCTGAAGCCTCTTTGCAAAAATAACCTAAAAAATAATGTATCATCAGTCAAGAAATTTTCCTTGTGTTCTTAGTTTTGTCATTAAATCCTGAGGTGTATTAAATAATTAAGTGGAATCTGGGTATGTTTCTACAAAAGTTTCTACAAAAGTTCCCCAAAAAAGTTTCTACAGATCTTAGACTTTCTCAAATACTAACAAAAATTGCTATGTGTGTAAGCTATGTATTTCTGCCCTTACAATAGCTATTGAGTATTTAGTTTTCAACAGTGAATTTAACTGCAGGAAATGTCTCTACCTTAATACCGTAAATAGCTACTGAGAAGAAATAAGGTAGCATGTAAGGAACTGGTCATTTCAATTATGTGTTGCCACTTGGTAGCTCAAACAAGATCAAAATCTTCTATTCTGAAGCACAGAAACTGGTAAAAGATTGACCATATACAAGACGGAAAGGAGCACATGCACCTTGAACTTACTGGAGTAAGTTTTCTGTTCATATGTTCTGCATAAAGGAGATATATCTAAAATTCCTAAAAAGATGCAGGTGACCTAAGACTTCAACAGTGCTTGCTTATGGAATTTTGATGCAAGGCTTTGATAGTAAAGCATGAGATTCAGTTCTTTTAGACTCACAAATAATTTATGTTTGAAAGGATCTTTCATCTGCCTAGACATGGCTTCCAGGAGGTTTTATTCCAAAAGGATTTTATTTTATACATGTCTAACTTTCTTGGCTGGCATTCTAGTGAATCAATCAAATACCATACAGAATTTAAAATTCAAATTTCTTTAGACTGAGCTAGTAACTGTAAGATTTTTCAGATTTTTCCCTGGATGCCGAGGGCCTGAGAGAGTACATCTAATTAATCCTGACCAGTGGGTTGTGCAAAACTCCTTGAAGTCAATGGAACTTCTATCCAATTATACTGCAGCACAGTTTAATTAATATTCTTCATCCAAGGTGTCAGTGTGCATGCATGTGTATAGATAGCATTACCTCGGCCTGCCTAAGTGCCACAATTTCAATATGGGCGATTCATCTTCAGTGTTCAGGTTCAATTTCAGTTATTTGGTAGGATTTACAAATATCTGGAAAGTCTGAGCTGCACTGGCATAATTCATGCACCCACATCTGCCTATGTATTATAAATGCTTATCTCGAAATAGATATTTTTCCTTCTGGAATCACCTGTCTCCAGTGATTTTAGACAGTTTTGAGTACTAGTTTAGACTAAAATCTTAACTTTTAAGTGGCTAAATTTATGCTAAATAAATCTATGGCCTTTGTACCCTCATTTTTAAATTAGTAATTTAATTAGTTAGATTTAATTTGTAAATTTAATTTAAAAAGTTAATCAAAATAGTAATTCAACACTTTTGAACATTGTTTTGCTATAATCCCATTTGAAAATCCCAAAGAACATCATTAGTCATTCAGCATTTTATGGATGAGCTAAACTGATGATAAACTGAGTTTTAGAAACCCAAAATTCTTGCTCTGCCACAGATTTCTCGTGTAACACTAGAAAACGCATCTAATTTCTGATATGTACTGGACTCAAACTCTTATATTGCTTAGAATATATGAATGGAATTGTGTTTCTTCACAATTTAATGTAGTGGATTGCAGCAGTCATTAGTCTTGAAGCATTAATGCAGCACTACCAATTAACTGTGCACCCTAGCTCACTCTTTGGAGTTATATGGTCTGTCACAAGCTCTGCTTTAGCTGCCAATTTTCATTTGCCAATTTTCATCTTTGAGACCTACCTGGAGTTAACCCACTTCAAATTTGGGCTTCACTTTGTCACTTGTCTTGGACCAGGATGTTAAGCTCCAAATTGCACTAAATTACCTTTTCTGGTCCAATTAGAGTTAGGCACCTACTCATCTGCACTCTTAGGGGGAACCTAACCCAAGATCCTGTTATCTAGGAGACCAGCAGCTGCAACAGGAGATTTAGATACCAGCATGTTCAAAAGAAAAATGTATCAGAGAGGATATAGCAGAAGCAAATGCAAGCAGCAGACGCACATCTGACTTCTAGCAACACACAACTTATGTCACCCATCCCACTGAAATGCTAACAAGTTATCACAGTGCTTGTCCTTTCTGGATTAATGTCTTCCTCAGCCTCAGGCCAGGACTGGCATTCGAAATATTTTCAAAACCTTTCTCTTCACAGTCCTTTTGAACAAGGCTAGACTATTTTCTGTTTTCTTCTGAATGCTTTAAAGCTTTTTTTTTCAATTTTTTTTCCCCTCCTCATCAGCCGAGCCAGACATGAACTCACTAACCAGTTCACAAAAAACATTTTCCTATTTCAAACATCCACGCAATAACCTCTGCAGACAGCAGTGTTTTCCAGCCTTTCCCAAATGCGTGTTATGTCTTTGCTTATTTCTTATACTTTCAGTTATCAGTGTTCTAATTAATAATCCTTCCTTTCCAAAAAAAAAAGAAAAAAAAAAGAAAAAAAATCCATTCAGTCTAAGTGGGCTAAGTGCTATTTATTTAAAAGCCTCTGGCAGCTGAAGCCTGGATTAATCTTCCAGCCCAAATCAAATCATGTCAGCTCAAATCAGCTTCCCTGTGTAATCTGATTTTTGAGGGAAAGTCAGCTTTTCTCCCTTTACGTGACCTATGATAGCAGTGTGAGGAAGGAGCCTGGGGTCTGAGCGTGCAATAGATCTTCAGGTGGTGGAAAGTAGCAAAGTCCCATTGCTTTTGCTAGACCTCTTTCGATTTTCATCACCCAAGATATGGTTGGAGCTTTTTAATCCTTTTTATAGATCATGAATTTGGAAAGTAATAACCCCCTCCCCCCCAAAATCTTCTCATTTTATTGTTTTCTCTAGTATTATGGTTTGGGTATGCCTGTTCAAAATGTTAGTTGTCCTGCATATTTTTAAGAATAGCCATATAAATTCTCATAGTATTTCTCCATATGTATGTTCTTATATTTAGCTCTCCTGTTAGCTTCTTTCCTACTTTAAAGTATTTATTTCACAAACTTTATACATAAGAAAGCCTATGCAAATCTCCATTTAAAAATAAAGTCAGTAAGAAGCTTGTGAAAATTACAGTAAATAACAAATGTTCCCACAGATAGATATTGACTTTACAGTGTGATTAAATTATATCCATCTCCTCTCTCTCTCTCTCTTTTGAACAGAACTTCAGTCACTTTGGCTTAAATTCCTATTTCCAGAGTAATGCTTTTAACCAGTGACAATTGCTGATCATCATTTTGTGCTTTAACTAGGCTAATGCACGGCTTGTAAAATTTTTCTTAAGCAAGTTGTCAAGCATGGTACTTTCAGGGACAATTTATGTTCTGATTCTAGTTTGCTTTCTGTGTATGGAAGTCTATTCTTAAGCTTAATGATTTTGTTAGTCTGAACACGGAGTTGCTGATCTGATCTATACTCTGCTCTACAGACTCAAGGTCACTGTTACTTGAATATCATTAAACTAAATTGCAGCCACCAAAAAAAAAAAAAAAGAAAAAAGAAAAAGAAAGAATGCAAGGGAAAATACCAGTATCATAATGTTATCCAAACTGCGGAAATACAAAAGTGGCAGAATCATAGGGAGGGGAAATTCTGCCTTGGGCAGCTATGTATTGAGTTTTTGCTTTACCTTTTTTTTTCACTCCCCCCATTTTTTTTTTTTTTATTCTATAGGAGAGTGCTAATTCCAAATTAGAAAAAAAAAAGTAGCCATAAGCTGCTTCATTCCTGGAAGTAATTTTTTGTCATGTGTTATAGCATCTCTGGCAAAAAGCTAAATTGGCTTTTTCATTGTAAGTGAACATTTTTTTATCTCTCTGTTTTTTTAACTGTATTCAGCATTTTGACAGGGAGAGATAGTCCAGTCAGTGGATTACTCCCTGGTATGCTCTGTCAACTTCCCTGCTTTGCAACAGGATTCCTGTTTGCAGAACAGCTTAATCATAAAAGGGAGTTATTTAGGGTTGAATCCATAAAAGAAATTAAAGTGTCAGGTTTGACTCCTACTTTCAACACATACGCTCAAAATTGAGGTGTTCACACCTCCATATGTCATTCCTCTCCTATGTTTCTTAAACTAAAGGTCCACAGGCAAAATGACTTTTGATGTAGAGCTTCTATAGGAGTCTAAATTCTCCACCTGAGTATTTCCAAACCCACCTTATTCAAGGTGCAAAAGTTCAAACCGATCTTTTGTGTCTGTAATACGCCTAATCCCTCTCAGAATCACAAACTGAGATTTTAATGCCTCTATCATTAGTGCCAGGAGTGATGGGAACAAAATCTCATGTAGGATGTGGATTTATTGACTTTTGTCTGCCCAGGGATTTGGATGCCAAAACTCCTATCTCCTGCAAGTTTCCTCAAATCATCAGCAAAATAGCTATTCCTGCATCCGAGAAGGATAGATATGCTTTAAATTCCCTTAATGAACTACTTTGACTTTGCACAAAATCACTGTAGTTTCTCTAAGTCATCAAGCAATCACATTAACATTACAGTGCAGCCTAATGATTGAGACACTTAAGTTGGAAAGAAAGTTAAGGGATTCTAGTGTCTTCTCAAGTATTTTATCAAATGTATAATGGAAGGTTTTCTATAAAACAGACTCCTAGTCTTCTGGAGTAACATAACATTAAGACAAACATTTTAGAATATACTGGAAAGCTCCAGACTGGAATATTGTTGATACATTTTTGTGCACCAAGTTTTTTCTTATTCTTTCTCATGACCAACACTTACATGATCTTTTTATGATATCAGATATGAAAATAGCACTTAAACAGCCAAGAAGAAGTGTCCATTTGGCAAAGACATGCACTTCAGTCCCATGGAGGCCTTCAGAGTCTATGTTATTCCGCATCAAAGTTGAGGATAACTCAACTTCCTCCAGTATTTTCCTCTAACCAACAGTGGCTTGTCTGTCCTCTAGAATGCTAAAGTATCTTTTAAATTGATTCATATTTTTTCCTCTCTAATTTATATCTAATATTTTATTTTCCTCCTTAATTATATGCCTGTTCTCATTTACCCATGAAATCCTGACAGATATCCAGATTTACACTGTAAAGTTACATGACTTCTGAACATGGAAGAAATGCAAGGTAAGAGTTCAGGTTATTTTAAGAGTTTTGTGTGTTCTGAATGACCAGCATCAGGCCTGGGATATCCCCCCTTAGTAGGGACACAGCAAGTCATAGGCACTGGTGAAGACATCCCTCACAAAACAGCACGCAGTTAGGGCACTCCTTGACATCCTTAATTAGTAGATATTAGAAGATTGAGTTCTTAGGTGTGGTCCACCATGAGACAAGTGAGCTGACAGAACAGAAAGGCTCACCAATGCTAGCCAATGCAATTCCTACTGGAAGCATCTAAACTTTTTGTGTTCTGGCTCAATTGCCCTGAGGAATATTCTAGTAGGAGCTCTAAACTATGACAATAACCTTTGAACAGGGTGTACAAAGAGTTTATCCATTAGTTTCCCTGGAAACTTAGCAGAGACACTAGAGCAAAGAGTTTTTGCTAGGAAGTGCCACTCTGGATCCGAAACCCCGCTGTCTGCACAGTTCTCACCATCTGTAGGTTACTGCTAGGTTTCCTTTGGAAGCTCCATCTGCTTCCACTAGCTTCCATGACTCATAACTACACAATACTCTGTATTTTTAACATTAAGGCTTCCAAATGGAGATAGTTGACTGATGTATTAAATAAATAAATAAATAAAGGAAAAATAAAGCAATTGCATACGTGTATAATACGTACATTATTGCTTTATAAGAACAAGCAAGGCAAAAAGACTGATGAGCTACTCAGGGAAAAATCATGACCTCTACTCAAATATCTCCATTTTGCTGTCATTCCTAATTTGTCTATCTACTAACCATGTTCTTGAATCCCCCTCTCTTTCTTTCTGAGGTAATCGATTCCTACTTTCTCCTTTCTTGCAAGATTTCTGGCTTTGCATTTTAGTATGATACTTGTAAAAAAAAAAAAGATATATTTCCTCTATTGTTGCCTTTCTAGACTTTGATTTGTTTACCCATCCAGCTTTAATTTTGATCTTTCTTAGGGTCCATTGTTATTGATATCAGGAAAATTCCTGAGTAATGCTAGACCACAGCAATAAGAGTAACAAAACTAATCTTTGATAACCTGTGCAGGTACCAAATTTACTCCTATTCCAATTTTAACTTAAAAAAATACTTACAGACATACAGAGGAGTAGAATTTCACGACAAGTATGCACTTAGGTCCACAAGGAATCTCCATAATTTTACCTCAGGTTTTTTTTTTTCTACTATATCTGTAAAAATGGAAGTGTTTTCATTTAACATCTAAAGTGAAAATACTTGCATTTAATGAGAGCAATGATGATCATTTAAAAAAAAATAAAGAAATCAGATAATACAAATCACATCATATTTCCCAAGTTTCCATTGCAACTATGGTTATTTCTATTCTAATTACAGGTGGAAGCAATTAGATGCTCTCTTATTAGTCTAAATAATTATTCACCTCTTCAAACCTTGTGGAGTATCTGGTGAAGCAGCATATATTCTCTACAAATGTGAAGTGACCGGCACGAAGAGCCCTGGCTGGAACATGATGAGAAATGTAATGCCAGAAAAGGCCCCAGATCTATATAAATTAACGCAATTAAGGCTCACCGAACACTGCTTTGGACCCAGTGTCAAAGCAGATAAACAAACTTCCAGCAGCGTGAGAATGTGTAATCAAATAGTGTCTGGAATTCACCGCGAGATGTGCCTGTGCTTCAGACACAATGTCAAAATCATTATTTTGTCTTAGACACTTCTGTTTCTTTATACCTCTGCCTCCAGCTCAATAATTTATCCATCACACGTTTAGAAGAACATAAGATAAACAATAAAAAACAGTGCATAGAAATAGAACAGCTCTGCACAATGGGAATTTAAACAGAGAAATAAAATAAACTGTATTTAAAAAGGTCTTATGAATTATAACTCTGATTCAATTGGACAGATATTATTAGCTTAATGGAATATTAATAGCATATTCCATTTATGTCTCCCTTTGTGTCCCAAAGGCTACTGCTATGTTTTCCAAAGGGTTATTTACTAAGAATGCAAAATGCATCTATTTCTGGGATAAACGTCCTGCAGAAATTAGTAAGAAATCCATCATATAAAAATTGAGTTTATTAGAGGAATTCACCACCCAATTCAAAAAACTGGTATATAACAAGAATACTGGGCATGACAGACTGGTTCATGTTAAAATAAACAAACCTACAAGCCAATAAATATGCAGCACCACCCAAAGTCTCTGTTCAACATTTTGGGAAATACTGGAGAAATTCAGAAGGCCACCTTATATCTTTTCACTGTTTTCTAAACTTTTGCGATGCCTCAGTGATTATATTGAGAACTACCAAAAATTCATATAAAAGATACAGACTCTAAATATATGATTAGCCATTTCATTTTGTCTTCTCATTGTTACCCTTATTCTATTCTTTCTTATTTCTTATTCTCCAACATATACTTAAAAACTCCCAGCAAAGGCCTTCTCCTCTCATCTGATCACATTTTACTTTTTTTGGTATGTCTTCTTTCAGCTCTTTTGCTGGGCTCCAGCAGGGAATCTGTAGGAGAAAACATGTCAGAAAAAAAAGACTAAAATGATAATGAAGTCATTTTTTTTCAGAAATGCAGTGCATAATAACAAGAATAAAAACATTGGTTATCATCCCTTCTTTTTTCTCTTGCATTTTCTTTTGTATTTCTTTGAGAGTCCTTTTAACCTATGCCACTAACAAACTGTTTTGCTGCTTCTTTGCAAATGCCAGAGAAAGCTTGACTTTTTCTTAAGGGTTAAACTGACGGAATCCAGGGACTATAGGGTTAGCTGCTGAATGTAGTTCTTCAGGGTATAAATTTAAATGTGTTTTTTCCTTTTTTCTAAGTATAAGAAGGAGATATTATTCAACTACATGTAGAATATTATAACCTTCCATTTAGCTGACAAATACAATGCATCTTCCAAGGATCTAAAACTCCTTTTAGATCTTTCAGTAAACTGTTTCTAGGTCATCTTTTGGTTAAAATAAGGTGAGAATCAGTTTCTGGATTTAAAACTTTTGGGTTTCATATGCCTTTCCTCTTGTCCCTTCCACTTGCTCAAAACCTTCGAAGAATTTTAAACTACCAAAGAAGAGCCCACAAAGCAAGGAGATGAGTCTTCTGTTTTTTTTAAAAACTTTTTTTTTAAGTGTAAACGCTATTTTTCAGCAATTTCAGTGTGGAATACAGAGCACTAATATTTTTTCCCAGCTTAGAATAGCTGGCCCAGCATGAAGAGCTCAGCACCAGGTTGTTCAGCACTATTAAAAGGAGGGTAAGCAGATATATACGGTTAAAAGGCAGGTATATATAAGGCAGATGATAGAGTGATACAAGTTGTAGCTGCCATTAAAATCAACAAATGTTCAAGCCCTGCTTGAATGCAGCTGACTGTGCACTCAGAAGAGCCGACAGCAAAAAGGATTAGCTCCATTTGCAGGGACAGTGGGGTGCATCTGTTTGCAAGGCATTGCAGGAGGAGCAGGATGACATAAAGAGCATGTACTTGTTAATTATAAAAAGGATGATGCCAGGGAAAGGAATTAGAGTATAGACACTAATTACTTTCTTTTAGATGTTTGCAAGCAGTGAGTGCCATAGCGCTTTGGAAGAAGAGACTGAAAAACACGTGTGAAAATAAAAGTTTCAGAAAAGGAAGAATTCTCCCACCCCTGGTCCTTGGCTTTGAAGCTAGAGCTTCAGGTGATGCTTTAGTCCTGGATGAGGCTGTTGAATTCACAACTCTGGAGAATGAAGTTCTCGTTTAGCCTGTAAGGTTGGTGTAAAATAAGCAGTCATAGTAGCAAAAAGAAAAAAAGTGCAACTTGTTTTTAGCTGTATCAAAACTCATCTGGGAAAGCTTTCCCAAAGAATTAGGAGCCCATGACAGATAGACGAAATATCAGTTGGCTCTGCCACTGGGGGGGTTCAAGATAATTCTCAATGTGATAGTTTTCTTCAGTTCTGTATTACAATCTGTGGATGCTGTGATTTATTTGATATACCTCACATGTTTCTTCGGGTGTTTTTTTATGTGGGAAAATGTCATCCTTTTCTGTTTTGGTCCTTTAATCCAGCTCTGTACGTTTCTGAATGACATGTCATTTCACAGTAAAAATAAAATGTTAAAACAAAACATGTGTTTAGATTTTTTTTATCAGATCCTGTTCCTTCTCCTTTCCCAGTCCCTACATTAAAACAGCTTAGGAACAACAATTTTTGATGAATACAATCTGTGCTCAAAACATTTTGCCCCCTCACTGCTGCTAGATGAAGGGTTGACTACAATTTATGTACCTGCCCTGAAAGATGTACTCTCTTTTCATTATACAACCAGGGGAAGTGACCTACTTTGTCAGTAGGAGACATATCTGATGTCTTAAACAAAGCAAGAGTGAGTAGAGCCAGAAGAACCGCTGTGCAACACTCCTGTTTTCTGGATACAGAAGGCAGGTTTTCCGGATACAGAGGGTTAGATGGCTATCAAGTGATTATTGTGGTAGAACAAAAGCCTTCTGTAGCATTTCTCCATTTTGAAATTGTGCCTATATACTTTTTTTTTTGGATTGAACCAGAGTGGATTGATTGAACAAGATCTTGTGCAGGGTCAGGCCCTGTAAATGCTGCTGCAAGTGTTATCTTCCGTATAAGATGGAAAACTAAAGTGCTGCCTGCAGTGGTTAACAAGATACATCTGTGATTTCAGCTGCTTAGGTGAAAAGCATGGTACTTTCTCACGTAGCGTCAAATATGCATTGCATGGAAATGGCTTTGACCCATGCTGTAACATGCAAGTAACCTGATGCCTCTCCTTATATTGACTTGCCATGGCCATTAAAGGCTACTGAAGAGCACACAAAAGATACTTGGACAAAACACGTTTTAGTTCCTTGCATACTGCATAAATACATTTTCCTGTATTTTAGCACAATGCAATGGAACATACATATGTACGTTACATCTTTCTCAGCTGAAAACTCTAAAAGCCTGACAAAAATGTAGTCAATGATACCAAAGCAAATTTTCATTGTCCTATTCCCTCTACTTTCTTCCTCGAGACATGATTCTACATCATATATTAGATCTTAGCACATAGAAACTACATTGTCTATAGCAAAGAATGTTTTTGTTGTTTTTTTCTCTGGGTTGAGAGTTTTATATTTTTAATATTTATCTGGCTTACAAACTCACCAACTCACAAGGACATTTATGCTCCATGTTTCCAAAAAGGTTGTTACAAAAAAAATCGTTTTGTAAGCCAGGACTGAGTATCAATAGAGGTCCTTATTTATATTACAGTTAATATTATTTTGGTTAATTTACTGTGATAAAGTATGGATGCTCCATCTATTGTGTTTTTCTACAAAAACAATATGCCAAAGAAAGCCAACATGGATCC
The DNA here is from genome assembly GCF_000705375.1 of Tinamus guttatus. The sequence continues at coordinate 95,695 of NW_010587627.1, read as the reverse complement.
AAAATGCTTACAGTTTATGCATCAGGATAAATTTGCCTCAAATTTTAGAGCCTGGCTAACATACATATATACACACTTCAGCAGCCAAGCACATTTATAAGATGTCACTGAAGATGGGTCTCCATGTTGTTGTACTTCACTATTTCCTGTTTTAGGAAATCTGTTAATTTTAAAAATATCTCTTTGTAAAGGACACTCTATTAGCTATATAATGATGTGAATAGTGCAGTCAATTTACCTTTTATATAATACTAGTAATGCGTTTGCAGAATGCTGATTAGCAAGAGATAATTAGCTGAGGGTGTTTCAACTCTCAGAATTAAGATACAGTACTGTTAAAATTAGGAATTACAAATTAAATCTGATCCAGATGTTGAACTGTCTGATGCTACCCTTTAATTAAAACATTTATTACAAAGATAGCAAAGGCTATGATAACATTTCAACTTGAGGGATAGCTCTTTAGTGACCTCAGCCTTCCTGGCTATGTGCCAGATGATTTTAAGGAGTGGGGGGAGGACATGAATAATGTATAATGTAAAACAGATTCTTTTAATATCAGGTACAATTTCTTAGAGTTATCACTCAACCATTGAGAGTTAGTATAATAATAACGATAATTGTCCAGTCCTGCAAAATTGTCCTTTTCCATTTTTTTATTTCACATTTCTAAGCTTAATATTTAGAATGAAACTACTGTTTTTTATAGAGGAGCAGATACCTCCAGAGTGGAAAAAAGAAGCCATCTGTGATAGGAATAGCATGTCTAAGAAGTTTAGGTCAGAAAAAAATATAAGAAAAACAGGTCAGCTACAAAGAAAGAAGATATGTGTCTGTCCAGATGCTCTGCATCATACTACCTTTGAATGTATGATTATTCTGGTTTCCTCTATTGGCTATGCAAACAATCAAGGAAATACAAAAAAAAAAAAAAAAAAGTAAGGATTTGTATACAGTAATAACTGTTTTATCACTGAAAACAAAGATCACATATGTGTTTCTGAATGTCAGCGGATTATAGGTTCAGGAATGTCAAGATAGGAAAAATTAAATTATTTATTTTTTTCTCCTGCCCTCTGAAGATTTCTTCCTGTGTTCTTGACCACTTTCTGATATTAATTTTTAAATCCATGTCTTCCTGTGATTTGTCCCGGCAGACTGTAGCATCACAGTCACTGTACTTCCCACCACGGAGGCACCACTTGGGTTTGAGAGCAGTGCCATGAAACGGGGCTCTGTTTAACACAAAGAAATCAGTTTGCAATGAAGAAGTGCCACGTACCAAGCAAGTGCCTCAACTCTGATTTCACTGAGATTCCTGCAGAAACTTCTGCAAAAAGCATAGCGGAGAGCACCAGATAGCAACCTGCCACAGTTTTCAAAAGTTGCTAGTAGGATTAAAGTTGGGCACTTAACTTTAAACTTAATTTTTCAGAAGGTTCAGTGTATTTTGAGAATAACTCCTTTAAACTTCTTACTTTACGCACTCCAGACTCATGAGTCACTTGAAAAATCTGGCTAAGATCTGTAAGACACTAAATGCAAAAGGGTAATGCATACTTACTCCAGATGCCTTGAAGAATATGAAGGTAAAGAAAAGGAAAGAATTAACTAAAAATGGAAATAAGATCACTTTGATCATTAAACACACATAGGAAGGATAATTATGCACCCCAACATAGCCTTGCATTCTGAGAGTGATCAAAATGTTGTCTTGGACTGAACTTAGGAATTAAATGTTAATGGCTAACAACAATAAAACAAAATCTTAAACAAGGAGCACCACAATTTGAAAGTGTCAAGAAGTTAAAATGCAGATTTGTGTTGGCCTGAATATTCAGTAGTCAACATTCAGATTTATATATCACTTACTCTGGTGTAAATTAGGAGTAACTGAAATCTGGAATGAACAGTTTCCTTTTAATATAACAGTGCCCCTACACCTAATATTGTGTTAGATGGCAAATTCACATTGACTCCTATTGAATGTCATCTTCTGAACTGCCAACCTTACATCTCATAGGACATAAATATTAATTGTATTAAAGCCATTTTGGCATACGAGTCTTGGCGAGATCAAATCATTCATCGTACAGTGAAAGGATCTGCACAACAGCCCAAGGGTGCAACTGGTCATGAAGAAAAGCCTGAAGCTGAACAGCTTATTATATCTTGGAGGCTTGCAATTTCAGCATTTCCACATACTAAGTCTGGAGACTTTCTGTAATTCAATGGAAATGATGGGGTCAACTTTTAAAGCAGAGACACAAATCCTATTATCTCTTCCTGGGACTTTGTGATCCATGCATTTGAACAGAGTGGGCTTCTGTCAATAAATAATAAATAAACACAGGAAAAGATATCACCTTCTATTCAGAAAATATAAAACTAATAGAGCTTAATCTTTCTGGTATTTAAATACCTCAATGGTGTCAAGAGAAGTATGTGTGTTCAGCTTTGCTGAAGAGGAAGAAATGAGACATGTTAAACAGATACTCAGCATTGCTTGCAGAGAGATTAGTGAATGGTAATGCTGGAATTCACAACATTGAATTCACTCCAGTGGAAGCTGACAGATAACACACAGGTAACTTTAATTTAAAACTATTAAACTGAGCCATAAAACAGTGTTATCATTTGGAAAACTGATCCTGAAATGCGCACAGCCTTGCAGGAGGTTAAGCATGCTTGCATCTCAAAACTCAAAACTTGAAGATCTAAACTTCGACATAGAAGTATCTATGAAAACTCTTCCTGTGTGTATCAAAAGCTGGCAAATCACTTAATACTTAAATGCTAACTGTTTTTGTTATTGTTGTTTGTTTGTTTTGTTTTGTACCCAGGATTAGTCCTCTCTTTCCTGTCTTGTTCTCTCTTGAGTATGAACCTGGAGATGCTATGGTGATGTCCAAGCACCATGGTTTTGTCCCCTACTATCTGCCCCTTGTTCATAACGCACTGGTCATGGTGACATTATATTTCCACATTTCTTCTCATTTTTATCACTTGCTGCAGGCAAATTGGTTCTTTCTGTTTAGTGAGGAGAAAATACCTCTGTTCTTGAGATATGAAGATAAGTTAGGGGGATTGTCTGTTCTGATGGTGTATTTGAAGCCTTTGCTGCTGCAGAAGTGCTGAGCTGTGAGTCGGAAATGCAACTGGCTCCACTTTAAACACTACATAAGTTTAAGGTACAAAACGAACAAGTTTTTAAAAAATGAAGGATTACAGTCTAGCTTATAAAGTTGGAAACTCACCTGAATAAGAAACACAAAAATGAATGCTTCTGTACATTGACAAGGAAATCTCTTTCCGGCTCTGATCTTAGTTTTTTTGCATAGGAGGAGAAAGTTAAAGATTCTCCTGTAAGGCTTTACTTCCAGAGTACTTCTAATCCCTGAATTTCCAACCCTGGGTTTTGTGTCATATTTATATTTTTATTTTGGCTGCTGGCAAATGTAAGCTAAGTTTAAAAGCATGTCTCTCATTTCTCCAATAATAACAGGGACTTTTCTTACAGGGGTCTTATTTTTCTTCCCTTTTCTGTTTTTGTTATGCAGTATCTAAGAGAATAATAACTGAAAACACTACAACTTATGTGGGAGTAAATTTCTTACATAAGTAAGAGCACTTAAAATACTTACTCTTGTACGCTTCATTTCACTCTTCTTTCAAAATTAAAGTTGAATTGGATTTACACTCTGACACCATAATTCAGTGTATGTTTATTTTTGCAAAAAAAAAAGTCAGTTTTACAAGCCATACTTGATAAAAATTCTTAGTGTTGTGCAGCAGTTTATCCTTTGGGTTAACAGAACATTATACGGGATTATAGATGCCACACACATGTTCATTTTTCATCACACCATAGTTTCCTTTCAAATTCCAGCTGCCCAGGTGAAATCCTATAACTTTCCACCATAGAAGAATCCAAGCGGGCAGAGGACAACTGTGGGCTACTTCTCTTCCTGGCACAAACAAAAATCCTTTATCACTTATGTCACATCTGCCATAAGTCACTCATGTACCTGAACTTGGCTTGATACAGAGAAGCCTTCAGGCTGTTGTAACTGATTTTTATGAGCAGATGGATGCTGGGATGGGACCAAGACTAGATGAGTAAACTACAGGTGGCAGTAGAACTAATTATAGTTAGTGAGATTAGTGCAGAAATTGAGTGCAGCTTAAATGGAAGTACATATTTCCAAAAATCTTATTGGGAGATAATTCACAAATAGATGAATGCAGTGATTAAATATTGAACACGAAATAATTAGTCACCAGATTCTTTCTGAACATGTATTTTAGTCCTTGAATTGTAGATGACTCAGTTGTTCCTTAGAGAAACTTGTGAATCTCACTGAATTCATCTTGAATGGAAGCTTTCCAGTATTTTCCTATTTCATGATCAGGGCACACTTTGCATGGTGACTGTCAAAACAGGAGACTCTGGAAGTGACTCAGGTGCCTAAACTTAGAGGTCTGGTGACATTCTACAGGTCCCAGAGTGCAGAAAACCTGCACAGGGCTTGTGATGTGGCACCGGATTGGTGGGAGATCCAGGATACCTGTATTTCTTCCTCCTTGTCATTTGTGCTCACGTTCAAATTGAGTTTTAGTCAGGAATGTCTCAAAGATGTCTAGGGATCCTGTGGAAACGGAACACTGGGAAGAGGTAGCTAAGGGAAAAATCAGAAGGAACATACTGGGTGCAGCTACTGTGATGGACAGCACTATAAGTCTGAAGGATGGCGCTTGTGAACTTGTTGGGAAAAGGATAGCGAAACCGAATTCATGCTGTGTATAAGAACCTCCAATATTTTTCCCTGCAGTGAATCTTCTCTAAGTCGTAGAGCTGTGGCACATTTGCATTTTTCATTAGTTTAGTGTCATGTAGTGCCATGTACCAAGAAATGACATTCAAGTATATTATTCTCCATGCAAGTAATTTCAATAAGATAAAGTAATTGAGGCAGGAAAACTAAGCAGTAATAATTGGGAGGTATTCTGTCTTTTTTTATCTTAAGAACAATCTTACAGTGCCTGCCTTTGAACCTTCTGCATGGAGGGTACACACAGAAATGCTCTCATGATCTGGGGAGCCTGGATAACATTATCTTTTTCTACATGGGTCATCCCAACTCAAGCTTTAGATACATTTCTTTAAGTTCTGTTATTTCTTTAAGTAAAGTTAGCAAAGCACAGCTGCAACAGTCTCAGAAAGAGCAAGTCTCAGAAGGGTCTCTGTGAATGCTGAGATATTGCAGACCAGATTTTGGATATTTCATGGAAAACCTTGAGGTTCCTGTCTGAAGATCTGAAGAGAAGCTTTCTTTTTTGCTATTTTTGCTTATTTTCTTCTGCTTAATTAAATGAAGTGTAGTCTGATAAGACACATCCTTCCTTGGTATATCGTCTTTTCTTTGTGGAGAACAAGTGGGAGCAAGTATGTACACAAAGGAGTAAGTCTCAAAATTGTTAATTTGGCTATGGGTGCATTTTAAGCTCCATATTTCTGCTGTGTAAAGAAATCCAAGTTAGGAAGGCAAACTTAAATCCAGTTAATGTAAAATTAGGAAGAAAGTGAACAAATATAAAACATATCAGAAATTGAATTCCAGAGGAATTCTTTATTTCACTCACCCACATCCCATTGTATTTAAAAAAAGATATCTATAAAAGTATTTTACATAGAAAATAAAATATGTAACAAACACCTCCTCATATTATTAACTAAAAAATTCTTTCTGATAAACAACATTTGAATTGCCGTATTTCAATATCAAAATAGCTTCACACTGTCAGTATTAGAACACTTTTACCATCTAAGTAATTAAATTGTGTCAGCTACAAAAAAAATCTAAGTTCAAATATTTCAGGTTCAAATGTTTCATAAATTGATCATTTTAAATTCACTCTTCCTGTGTTTGTCTTGTGTGTTTGCGGTTTTGTCTTTGAAGGTCTTATGATATTCTAAATGCAAAGTTTTCATAGAAATCCTTCTAATGGCTTCTGAAGAGCGGGGCAATCCATGCATTAAACTGATGTGACCTCTATTCACTTCGGTGGGGGCTTTTACTATTTTGAGGAAAAGTTTACTGTTTGAAGTTCAGTTATGCTGACTATAGCCGACTCAGTGGGATTTGGGTCAAGTCCTAAAAGAAACTCTGGACACAAAGACTTTAGCAAATCTTTATAATCCTACTAAAACCAGAATTTTTTAGTTAGTTATCCTGCATGTGACCTCCCTCAGCTGTTAGCTTTTTCATATTGCAGATGAGTAGTCAGGGGAAAATTCCTCCTGCAGGCATGTTAATACCAAAACTTGCTATTTCTCAGAAGGCTTAAATCTGCAGGCTACAAGGAAAAGGCTCCATAAACAAAGCTCAAAACTGCCTGAGGTTCCTTTTTTTAAGGGTACATGGGAGTGAGAAAGATCCTCTGGGTCATTAAGAACAATCCTTTCCTATCATCCTCAATTAACAGTGCCTCTAAGACCTCACATCATATGTACGGGACAAGAAGAAAATAATAGAATGCAAACCCAAAAGGTGGAGAGCACAAGTAAACAACCAGAATAGAATACACTTTTCAGGATCTTTGACTGCTATGTCAGCACACTGTCAGCCTACTCATAATCAATTTTTCATAGTTACCATAGCAAAATATTTCTCATGCTTCATCCATATCCATTGATGCTGCCTGTAATGTGATTGGGTTAGACATTATATCACTATTAAGATTACTGTTTATATGCTTTTGAATTGTTCAATATTGGCAGCTGCCAGTGACAAAATGCTACTTTGGTGTGTCCAGGTATCGAGTCTGGGAGAATATGTTGCATATTCCTAAAGTTCAAACCAAATGAGGCTAACAGGACCACGTGCATAACAGAAACAAATCCTACATTAAAAAATCCCATGTACACCATTATAAAATCATCCATCAAGCTCTCCCATTCATTTTTAATAAGCAAAACAGAGCCAAGCAATTAATGTCACTAACTGTTATTTTCCTTGTAAATGATGTATTTTGTCTTTGAATAGTGACTGACTTGCACTAATTTTCTTTGGAAAAAATAGATCTCTTTCTACTGGGATGAAGTTCAACTCACTTCCTATGAGCATTAAGAAATGTCATGAATGTGCCCTGCATCTTCTAAGAAGGGAAAGCACACTAAGATGTTTTCAACATCAGTTCAGTGAAAACTAGACCTGCACAGGTAAATTAAACCAGTACTGTTTATTAAAATGGCATGAGGTGCTCTGGCAAGGGTCAGATGCATCTGAATTAAATTTAGTGCTCTAAAGTATAGTCTAATCTTACTGTCTAAGCTGCTTCCATCATCAATGAGCATCTCCAAAAGCAAAGCTGCTTTTTATTTCTCTGCTGAACAAAATAAATGGGAACCTTGACAATCTATTCAGTCATTTGAATGTGATTTCAACTTGTTTATGGGATCCTAACTATGCAGAGAAAAGATACAACTCAGCTAAACAGATATCATGTACTGAGGTTCATGATATAGTATACTCATTCAAAGAGCTCCCTGTTTTAAGATTTTAATATACTTAGCCTCCTCTTACTTCTTCCTTCCTCTTGGCTTTATTTGTATTTTGAAAAAGGAGGCATATTCTAATGACCCTTTGATAATATCATTGTGGGAAAAAAAAAAGGATTTTTTCAGCTTTTCTGTACAGTAAAAAAAAAAAAAAAAAGTAACTAAATTTTGTTTACTACCTCTAAGAGATTTCTGTTTAGGTGGTTGATTATCTGAGCACTATTCTGATTTCAGCTTTTTTTTTTTAATAAATTCATCAGTTTTTCAGCTGTAAAAGAGCATCAAAATTTACTTCTTTTATACTACAGAAACACTTAGCTAAGTCAAATATGGAACAAGCCCCAAGTATCTTCATATATGTTGAGATATATGTCTCATATTTGCATATGTCTAAATATATGAAAAAAAATGGATGAAAACTATGGTTACCTTGTTCTCAGAGGTTAATTTCATGTAGGTGTGTACACCTCACAGAAAACTGTGGCTGTGCTGGATCAGAAGTGATCTGCTTTACAGCATCCTCTTTGAGGACTGTTGACACCTGAGATGAGAGATAATCTACCTGATTAGGTGGGGCAAGACCAACTGGCTGCCCGGCCTGGTTGAGGAGTGAGTTAATCTAGGAATCATGGGGAAAGGGGATGATGACTCACAGTTAAGCAGGTGGTCAAGGTGGAACGCAAAAGGCAGAGAGAGATGGGGTCAAGAGAGACCCCATTTGCCAATCAAAAAAATAGGTAAAAGTATAGGCAAAAGTATATGAATACAAATACACATAGTTTGGGAAACAAGCAGGATGACTGAGATCTACACATGTGTTCACTGAATGTCATTCAGATAACCTGATCTGATGGGACACTGAAAGAGTTCTGCACTGTGCAGATATGAGTTGTATAAGAAAGTCAGGCGGGGAAGCTGGAAGTCTTTCATATAAGGAGATCTTCTAAGGGATAGATGACAATTTGGTTGAGATTTTGTGAGTCTGGATCACAAGCCTTCTTTAAAGAAATAAAGCAAAGCTTTGGATCACAGATGCTCACTCTCATTGAGGATTTCCCTGACACTTGCTGGAAGGGCAACACAGCAGGACACAAGCAGTCAGGAAGATTTCTGGGATGAATTAAGGATAACTTCCTGATATAGGAACTAAATGGGCCAGCCAGGTGTGATGCACAGCTGGATTCACTGAGAAGGAGGACCATCTTTGATAGCTTTGGCAGTAGTGAGACCAATGAGGAGAAACTGAGGGAATTGGATCTATTCAGTCAGGAGAAAAGCAGGTTTTGAGGACACATAGTAGCAGCTTTTCAGTGTCTATGGGTAGTTTATCAAGAAGACAGAACCAGACTTTTTGAGGGTGTGCAAGGTGGGAGGATAAAAGTGGCATAAGTTGAAACAAGAGAAGTTCAAACCGGATTGGAGGGTTGGACTAGATAACATCCTGTTGTCCCTTCCAGCCTGAATTGTCCTATGATCCTACAGTGGAGGACAAGGAGTTAGAGATTTCTAGGCTAGGATAAAGATACAGATTTTGTTTTCAAAGAGAAGATATCTCAGTATTTCAACACATTCCATTCCGTTGCTGTACTCATTCTGCAACTGAACACAAATGTTCTCAAGGCTATCCAAAGAGACTTGTAAAAATAGGCATAACTGTCTTCTAAGGTACTGGATTTTTATTTGGATAAGTGGGTTTTCAGGAACATATATGTCTTCAGACATATCCAACTCTATATTGGTTTACTCAAAATGTGTCCTCTGAACTTGCTAAGTTCCTGATAAAGATGACATGTAAGTCCAAGAACGGCTAATTTTAACTCATGATGAGTAAGTTCTAAGATCTAAAACAAACCTGCTCTGTCTCATCTCAGACATACTGGAGAATCATGCTGCTGAGCTCAAACTCGGGAGAGAGAAAATAGAAATGATGCAATCAAATCAGAAGGAACAATCCAAGACAAAATTTCTGAAGAGAAGTAAGAATAAGTATTATTTCCTTCTCGTACTAAATACCTATCTGTGTTGAATGTTTGATTAGCAACCAAGCAGGGTGTTTCAATTTATTTATTTATTTAATTATTTTAACCTAGAATATTTTGAGTCTACTTTCATGTGCCCCAAATACCACGGCTGTGACTTCAAATCATTTTAGAAACAGAAACTAGAGCAGACTGCAAATCAGCTTTCTTGCTAAATAGTTCCTGCTAAATAGTTTGCCTATTTCAGAAAATTCTTTTCTCTGTGTCAGAGCATAATTAGCAGAGCAGCTCATTCTGAATGTTCTCATGCTTATGAATGAAGGAGTAAATGGTGAGAATATTCTGATTCTCTTTGCTGTAATCCTATACTTTTTATTTCAGTGCATCACTATTCACATTTTTAGTCAAAAATCACAACGGACTGAGATTTGAAGGCTATGATGTGTAGTTAGGATGAGGTATTTTCTCTCAGTATGCGCCTCCATTACTGATTTTCTGTATCTATTGCCTTGACTTTTGTGATATGACTAATGCACTGAAAGCCTCCGATAGACACTCTGTAGCTATTCCATTCCTGGTAGACCAGGAGGATCTATTCACCCTGTGAAGCATTATTTTTTTCACATGATAATTCTGCCATTACACCTAGACCTTCATTTGCAAATAGAAATATTTGCAAGTTTAAATAAATTATGACAGGTAATAGATGATACTGGTTTCCAAACTCCATTAATAACCTTAGCTAGTGTTGACTGCACTTTCTCAGGTTGGAGGGTTACAATCTCAGATGGCCCTCAGAGTGTAGAAAATTTAAATGGCAATTAAACTTATGTTCTTGTCCTGCCAGGGGCACCTGAATAGGATTGTTGCCACAGTTTTATCTTCCAATAGCTAAGTGTCTTTATTCTTGTAAGCTCCTTATTTTGTAAAGACTGGGGAACACTCAGGCAAGCTAAGTTACTATTACTCTGATGCCCAGGCTGCTCTCTTCTGTGACAGCAAAAGTAGAAGCTGGGAACAGAGGGCATGACTAGAAACAATCAAAGCATCACACCATAAATACATGGCAAATCAGCCGTTAAACAGCTCCTCACACACATTTCTTCCTGCCTCCAAACACGGAGACAGCACCAGCTGTAACCCAATTAAACCCAACAGCTCACAGGTGTTCAGTGGAATGACTGTAACATATAAAACACTTTTCTCTTTAGGCTTCTTTAATGTTTTTAGTATTTATAGATTTCATGCATAATAATAATAATAATAATAATCAGTGACCAAAGGAGAAAGTTGTTCAAAGGGAAGAAATGATGCAAGATACAGTTTGGAAGGAATTATAATATCTCTGGAGACAGCCCCATATTTCCTGCTGCCCCACTCCATGACTCTCAATTAAGAAATCAGGTATTATGTATTCAGGCTGAAGACAGGCTACATACAGCCTGCCTGTGAAAGAAGAGCATGTATTTAACAGAAGCAGCATGGGGTTTGCTCAAACAGTTTCATAGTCGTTAAAAATATTCCCATGTCAAATGAAAGTTTTCTCTTTCACATAGCCAGTGTGTGCTACAGCAATTGCAGATGCTGAGTCCCTTCCATTCTTGCTACTACACTCTTGCAAATCAGGCAAATTCGGGGTTCTGTGTGTGTTTCTTATAACTTTTATTGCTTAACTGGTTGTATGCATGTGGATTTTTTTTTGTACAGCTACTTACCGACTCACCTTTTACTCTCATATTTTGCATCTACATGGTGTATAATTGCCCATAAATTTCATTTAAGCTTCATAGAACTTAGGAACAATGCAAATAAAAATACGTTTTTTATTCACACTTTAACAGATAAAAACCTATTGAATCCTATCATTTTTCTCTCATTCTCTCACCCGTACATGGTATCATCCAGGATTTGATTATATGTAGTGGTCTGTTTTGGAGAGCGATAGTATAGAATCTTCAAATTTCTGTAGGCTGATTTTGAACAGAATATCATGGGGTGCCCCAGGGCTGGAAGGAGGAGGATTTTTAACTGTGGTATCATATTATTTCTCCAGTTGCTGGTTCGCAGACAAAAAGGAAGATGGCAGATGTTGCTTTATAAAGCACAAGTGCTGGCTGATAGATCACTGGACTGGCAGACTTGGCTGAAAAGAAAAAAAATGCCTTTTCTATCTGTGCCTGGTCACTTATTGAGGACATTAGAGTTACATTCTGCTATACCAGCCTCGAAAAAATTAAATAGTAAAAGGAAGTGTGCAGTCTTCTGGAGGGAAGAAAATCTGGTTTTTGTTTGTTTGTTTTTTTTTCAGCACTGACTAGGCTTCTGCCTGTGACCTTTAGCAAGTATTCGAAGAAAAAGAAATGGAAGAGCCTTCCCACCTAGCCAAGTTATCTCTGGGAATCTTGTGTTCCTGTACCAGCTGTGGAGGAAGATAATCAATTACCCTGCAATGGATGCAGATGACAGGGACATAGAAATTTCTAGGGATTCTATTCCACCTAATTTTAGGCTTCTAAACTTTAGTTATATAGGAAATAGGTACTTCTGGAGGATGACTCATTCCATATCGCACAGACAGCTATTTTCAAAGGAATTAATTTCACTTTTTGAAAGAGGGAGGCCAGATATGCATATCTTAGACCAGATGTCTTTTAGATATCTTAAATTAGAACACACTAGAAACTTAATCTATTGACATAATTGTTATGGTACAGAATATCTTTCTACTGATGTTCTAGTTTAACCTTCAGACACTGGAAAGCGAACCACTGTGAGAATATATTTGGTCAACAGAAAAAAAGTAAGTCTAGTAGATCGTAATAGTCCCTTTGGCCTTAAACACGAAGATTTAGAAGCACCTGCAGCTGTGTCACTGAAGATAATTATAAAAGACATTACAGCAAAGAGATTTTATGGACTTTTCTTTACCAGCCAGGTATTTGTCTGCATGAAAATTCTACACATGTCATGAAAATTAAAACAAACAAAACGCTATTCTGGTAAAATTACTGGTAAAAACTACTTCTGGTAGATACTCAGACTTTCAAGTAAATTGCATATGAACAAGAGATTGCTCTCTTGTCTGACATTTGCTGCACCTTGCACAATGAGAACCTAGGGTGTATGGGAATACAAATAAGTACAAATGTTAACATCTGGACACATTAGCTTACTGCAGTATCCATTCTTCAACCTTTTCTCTTTGGGCATCAGTACTCATTTCAAATCAGATATGTAAACATATATCCATGCTGACGCTGGCTCTGCTCTTTTATTTCATGCTGTTCCCATCATCTGGCATAAGAGCATTATGCTATTTATCTCCCTTCACTGTTAATAAAGGAAAATTGTGCTCTCCAATTTACGAAAATATACACTTTTCAAAAATATGCTAGACTGATAGGGAAGAGAATTGAGAGAAGAGGAAGTAACCAGTTAAGTAAACACTTTAGGATAGATTTTTGGGAGATCTAAGTACTATCCTCTCTCTTTTCAGCATAGATATCTGAAAATAAGTTTTCTTGCTAAAAATCCAGTGATTTCTGTTGTTAATATGCTTCTAGCTAATCACCCAGATCCACTTATAAATAATATATTGTTAATAAAAGACTAGCAATAAATAATACAAAACCCTTTCAAAAAGGATAAATTAACTTTAGATAGAATTTATTAACTTTATAGCATGAGAAGTTTTTATTCTAAATTAAGACACTTTCAGCTGAAGGGTCTTGCAGCACTTATAAAAGCAAAAACCATGGACCAAAACACTTATGTTCCATGAAAATTTTGCAAATTTTTTTTAGTCTTCAATGATTTTAAATGTCATAGAATTCTCAAATGTTTTCTCTGAAGGTCTCTTTTCATATTAATACTTCTTAAATGTGTTAAAGTTGAAAAACAGTTTGCACCTTAGCATGCTGAGGTGGTAAATAAGTTAAAAACATATTAGAAAGAAAGAATTTAAGCCTGGATCTCTTTCGCTTTTTCTCTGTAACAAATAGTTTCAACCAATTTAACCCATTCTGATAACTTTATCATATTCAAAATGCAAATGCGAAAGTGACTGTATTCAGTTCATACTACAGATTCCTGCTACTTTCATTTTGTGTCACAGAGGTATAAAATGTTACCTTTTCTTAATGGCTTAAAGCTTTGGAAGCTAAGATTTGGTATTATGACTGCTTGTAAGAAAAGATTTCTTATTTATTTATGGTAATATTTCCACACATGCTTAATCTGAAGTGAATTTCAGTCCTGTTGAAATCAAATTAACTATGTAGAAATCTAGAATTAAAATAGGGACCTTATCTATATCTTTGAATTTCTTTTATAAGAATAACCTTAATATTCCTTTAAAATTCCCTGCAGTGATTACTGCCAGAAATATACATAAAAATCAGATACATGAAAATATTGACAGTGTAACGAAGTTAATGCTTCAAAAACTACTGTTAAGAAACAGTTGCCTGTTCCACAAGACTCTTCTTTAAGTATCTCAATAAAAGGTCTAAAGTTATGTGAGCGGAACACAGGCCACTGACTGAAATTTAGCTGCACAAAGATATTCCCCACCCAGCTTTCCCTTCATCTCTTAGAAACACACTTTCTTTGTCTTTGTTAAATCCTATTGTTTGCTAAAATGCAGTATTTTGCAACCTGTGGAATTCTATAAGCTATTTCTCTAATTTCCCTCCAATTCCCGTTTCAAGTTTCTTTGTTAATAAAATACTTCCTGCATCGTGTGCTTAATTCCTTGGAGGATTTCTTGACCTGGGGGATACGTGTGGACAGTCCAACATAATATTTTGATGCTCTAAGATGAGGGGAAAATAGCTAGCCAGCTTTTTCAGAGTGAATGAATAGAATAGGCCATTTGATTTATTCCATCAATTTCGCCCTTCAGGAAAATCTATAACAAAAAGCAATTCAGATGACACGAATATGTATCGTCTTCAGACAATTGTCTGAGGAATTTCTGACCAGTTGCAACATGGGTTTCAGGTTTGTTTCTAATAAAGAGCAAATGTTCTACTGTGTATGCACTATTTCCAAACACACTCAGTCTTTCTTCAGTTAAGTAACTACAACATCTATTCTGAAAGGAAAAGAAATGTTTTTGCACCTTTGTAAGCTTATTTGATATAAGGAAGAAAAGCAGGTCTGCTTAGTAGCTGGAGGCATGGCTAGCAGGCATCACTGTTAAAAATAATTGTAGCCTTGCACGTGGTTTTGCATCAGCTAAGCAATTACCCTTTCCTTTGGCTTCTTTAAGTTCAAAGAATTCTAAACAATGGTGTGCAGAGATTTGTCCCAAGGTGATCTGTTTATTACAGCATTCCCAGAATGCTGTGTAGGAGAGACTGCAGAAAGTCACAGCTCTGCAAACTCTCTATAAGGGCCAGATTTTCTCCTCTCTTCTGCTACAGAGGCAGTATTCGAACATCTTGCTTTTAATGGCATTGCCAGTCAGGGCTCTTGTAAAAACCCTCATATAATTTAATTTCCCACCATACAATTCTTTGCTGATGCTGCTTCCATCTGGGAAGTTAGTCCTTTGACTGATGAAAAGGAAAAGTTGTGAGAACCAGGAAGTTAATCTGAGTTTTTCTGGGTGTCTTTTGTATCTGTTTTGAGGAAAGAGGGAGAGTTTTGTTTTGTTTTGTTTTGTTTGAAACATCTAGGCTGAAAACATCGCATGATAGGAATTATCTTACTTCCCCAAGTGGTTGTCCAGGCACCTTTATTATTATGGCAATATATAGAGGACATATATATGCTTATGTGGAATCAAATTCAAAGTTGGATCTACAGCTTCTATTGCAATATTTAAAATGTGATTTCCCCCTCCATAAAACAGTAATAACTACAACAAATGCAACCATAAAAATGATCTTTATAAAGACAACACTTCAACAACAGTTAATATATGCACAGTCTTCAGAACAAGAGTCACAGATATGGAGAAGCAGGGAAATTCCAAATATCAGTTTCCAAAGGGGTGTCTCATTTTCACTTAAATCTCCTATTTAAATTTCAGTCCTTTGTTGACAGATCTACTCTAGGAACTGTGCTTAGCATCCTCCTCAATATCACCGTTCATTATCACCTTCGTTTCCAAGTTTATGTCTGGTCTAGCTGGTACCTTCTCATATAGAAGCGGCTGCTTCTGAATGGCCTGCATGCTTTTGGTCATTTGTTTCTTTCTTTTGCATACTTTTTTTTCCAATCTTACTTTATCATTTTTGATGTAAGGGGAATAAAAATGCACACAGTATTCAAGATGTGAACACCACAAGTAGTTTCTCTGTGGCTATTTTCTCTTCTGTTTTCAATTTCCTTCCTAATAATCCCTTAAATGACTCCTTTTGGCTCACCGTAAAATGCTAAGATATTTTCACTGAGCAATCTCAAATAACTCTAAGATCTTTGCTTTGAATATTAATAGGACTCTTGGTTCAACATACTTCAGGATTTTTTCTCCTAAACTGAATTTCTTTTATCACTGTTTATTTTTCATTTTCTATTTTATTGTCTGGACAGTCTTCCCTTTTATGACTGTGGCTAAATTATCATCAGTAAAGCTTGTCACTCACTATCCTCTATCCATCTCCTTATTTCTTATGAGCATAAGGAAAGGCAGAGATTTTCTTACAGATCTTCTGGGATTACACTGTTAACTTCCCTTCATTATGAAAACTGTAATTATTTCCTACCTTTTGTTCCTATTCATTAATCAGTAGCTAATCCATGGGAGGACTTTTCTTTTTATCCCACGACAACTTAGTTTCCTTTGAAGAGAAGTGTTTTGAAATCTCTTTGAAAATCCAACTACACTATTTATACACGAGTTTGAAAAGCATATTCTTAAAGGACATATTTTATATATGGGAAAAAATGACTTTCAATCTGTGTTTTTTGTTCTGTTTTGTTTGTGGCTGTGCATCCTTTATGCTTTGTTTGAAATTTTGATACTATTCGTACGAAACTTCATGAGTATTATAATCTTTGGGGAATACAATTTAATTAATATTCTATTCAGTATCGTGAAATAGTCCATGACTGCTTCTTGGGACCATATTTTTGTGATCTTACTCTTATGTTCTAGTAAATTTATGATTTTGATTTTTCTTTAATTTTATGTAATATTCCATGAAATTTTAAGAGGATATTTCCTGACTAATTCATGAAATATTTCAAAAATATTTCTATGAAATTTTATGCCATTTTTATTTATGGAACTGCAGTGTTATATTTGGAAACATGCCTGTATTAGACACTTCATTCTGAAGCATATATAAAAACATAATTGATCACTTTTCACTGCAACTACTATTTATTCTTAAGTGAAAACATTCAAATAGTTAATGTAAATTGCTTTCGATTTCTATCTTTCTCTCTACTTGATTTCTCTTCCCATAAAAAACAGAAGTTGTTGTAGAAGGTCATTAGGTCATTACTTAAACTTGAGAATTTAAGGGTGATTTCTAAGGTTGTGTGTCTCTTTATCTCGCTGTTTTTTTATTTATTTATTTTTATCAAGAATGGGCCAGAACAGAGATGGGAAGCTGCTTCCCCTACTGTAAGCTAAAACAGGTTTTCTGAATGCCACAGTATGGGTTATGCCTTACAGGAGAAAAGTAAAGAAGTTTTTCAGGCATTTTTCATGGTGGCAGAGCAAATCCTCGACCAGTGGGATCAGAAAACAGATACTTGTTTTTCTAGAAAGCCAGAAGGTGGTTAAAAGTTATCCTGAGAAGTCCCTCATTGTCCTTACAAGATGCTCCCAAATTTTTCTGTCTTCATGTGTTAAAGCTTACACTCTGAAACATTTCCCTGGAAGAGTTTACCCACTGTCAGAAAACTATGCTTTGTACTGCATGAAATGCCTACATAGATAGCTTTAAAATACATATGGTGAATAAAATGTTGATAAAATGGTATGAAATATACCTTGTGCAGCATTCTGAAATGTATCTGTAATGTATGAGATTAAAATACTGTGGAATAAATTTTACACCATTCTGTGATATGATTTTTTGAACAGCATCTCAGAAATAACTTTTATGAAAAAAGAATCTACAGTGTATGTGGCGTAGATCAACAGGAAGAAGGACTTGGAATGGGGATACTGAACTGCATATTCCCATAACAGTAATATGTTTTGCAGCTGAGACACTAGCATTTTGTTTGGAGCAAGTGGGTAAGGATGGGAAAAACACTTTAGAAAGTTTATCTGTGGTATCAACTCTTACGTACTAGAGTCTGAAGTCTAGAAAAAAATTAATGTTAGCTGTACCTCTAAATTTAAAATAGAGAGCTTAAAATAAAACTTCCTTAATGGCCACAAGAGAGATACTTTCTGCCTGAAGTGTCCTGCACAGGAGAGACAAGATAAGCATCAAATTGCTGTCTCCAAGTTGGTGTCACTTGTTGCCTGTATCTGCCCTGCGTTTCAAGGAGACCCTCGCGGGAGATAAGGCCTCAGAATG
This sequence comes from Tinamus guttatus, assembly GCF_000705375.1. The sequence goes on along the minus strand of NW_010587627.1, from coordinate 77,666 downwards.
AGTGTCACAGAATCTTCTATCTTCATTGCCTTTGTCATTATCCTCAGTGAAATGCAACTAGAAGGTGGTATATCAACCTAAGTATTGCCACTTTTCTTATTACATGGATAGCTGGCAGATGTACCACCTGAAAGGCATTTCTTTTTTTTTCTTTAGGTCATTGACTTCTGATATATTCCTCTCTCAGCTTCTTGACCCAGCAGAGCTCTTTTTTTTATCCACACGTGGCTCTTCGGTTGTTCCTTCTGTAATGGCTTTAAATATTACTATATTCCAATGATTCTTATCCAGACTTTCCTATACCTTCATAACTGTCCCCCTTTCCTGCTGGAAACAAGGCCATCTTCGTATTATTGGTCCAGCAAACAAAGCTGCAATAACAGGACTGTATGGCAGAGAAGTCTTTAAACAGAGATTTTGGGACAATGTAAGGCAGGTTAGTGTCATTAGGGTAGGGTCTGCACAGCATCACACAGAGGGAAACCAAACTAATGCTAAGTGGCAACACATCCACATAAACTTTAACTTGTAGTAACTCAATGAGAAGTCCACTCCACTTGTAGCGAGAGTTTACTGGTCTCCACAGGGTAACCCTGAAAAAAAAAAATCCTTGTATTATTTTGTACTTTATCGTCTTTTAATTCCACTGCATTTCACATGTTTTTGAGACAGAAAAAGACATCATACCATCTTTTTCTAGATTTAATTGATATAGGTCATATTCTTAGCTGAAGCTGGTGGAGCTAAGTTCTGGTCCCATAAACTTTGAAAGCCACTATTTCCGCTTGCATTTGCCAGATTCCTATATTTAGGAATGAATCCTACTGTTGAATCACACAAGCTGAATCCTGTTCCTAATCTTTATAAAGTTGTCATGCAACTCGCAGCATAAAGGTAGATGTTTAGTTCCAATAATTACCCTATGTCCTATATCGTGTTGACAGGCATGACACACTATGGTGAAGCTCAGTTGAATTAAATTTAAAAGAGGGACATCACAGGGTTAAATTGAGCCTCCCGCTGCCGGGCTGGTAGCATTGCTTCCTATGAAAGTCCACATGGGGCTAACAGGTGAGGATTGAAATGATTCCCCTCTTTGTGGAGTGGTGGCTGGAGAGGAGGGAGGGTACTCCAGGGCATCTCAAACCCAGTAAACACCTTCATTTAAGCTACTGAACTGTGACACTCTTTTCTTAGACAAAGTTCCATTTTATAAAATGGAAAACACTTCTGAATGGGTATGTCAAATTAGCATCTTATAAAGTCAAAAGCATTCCTGGGTGAGTGTTCCACAAACGCCTGAAGTATTAGACTCCCTAATCCTACCGTTTTCTGAAAATTTCACCCTTACTGTGGGTGACAAGGCACAGCAAATGTGTGGAGACAAGAGGGAAAATAGTCATGCACCTTTGCAGCATTTGCATTCCTCCCAGGTAATATTAATAAGAGAATGAAGCTCAATGTGTGGTCTGTGATACTGTGCAGCTGGTCACAATGCTGCTTCCATCCTACTGTAGAGGTGACACCAGATGCTCTGTGACATGCCAAGCTCACGCAGGAAGCATTTTGCAGAGTAGGACACTGCAGCGAGTCTCCAGATATCCAAACCATCTCTGTTTTCCTTCCTTCTAAACGACACACAGGAAAACTGGGAGCACCAAAAGCCATGCACTACTCTCTACATACTCTCTATGTAGAAATTTATCCTTATTTTTTCTTTATTATTCTGTGGAAGAGGGATGAGCTATGTGTTTGCAACAACTGGTATGCTGCTTGCATACAGCGTTGCATTTACTACTGATCACCTTTAATATAAAAATAACTTTTTTTGCAGAGAAGTATCTTCTGCAAGAGTACTTGTAAAAATATAACTGTAGATGCATTCAAAATTCAAACCACCAGAATCTGTACTAGAGGCTAAACATTTTAATTGTTTCAATTTTTGAAGGTACTGCAAAGCACTGCTGCCTGTAGCTGCTTCTTTTTGAACAAATCAATCATTTCTGGAGGTAAAATAATAAAAAATAAATGCCTCTGTCTTTCCTTAAATAACCCAAGAGAGATATGGGTGAAAATGAAAAAAAAAATCATGCCTACCCAGATTTAGACAGTAAGAATGTATAAAACATGAATGCGCTATACAGAGTGAGTTTAGGGAAGTGTGTTTAATCTTGGAACTGATTGTTAACTCAATATCTGTCTTTTTCACTTGCCAGACTGAATCAAAAATAGCATCTGGCACCATATTCATGTGGTGACAGATAATACCTCTGTATTTAAGCATTTGCTAGTCTGATTTTTGACATAAATGCTTCCTGGATGTGTTTAAGGTGCACTACCTTAGGTTTAGATTTCCCAGGAAAAATGGCATGGCAATAGTGACTGGTTGGCTTCTTTTCTGAGTGAAGAGGAAGGCACTTTCATTACCTGGCACCCTGGGCTCCAATGCAGACAGCATGTCTTTATCCTGAAAATAGGCTGGTAAGGCAGATATATTCCTGAATTTGCAGAATGCATACTGATAATCTTCCACTCAGTTGTTTTCTGTGAGTCATTCCTTGTAACATAGGAATATTTGTTTTGGAATAGCAGGTGGACAGGAATGCTGGTTTTGTACTAAAAAGTAATGGACGTTACCCTCTCTTGGCTTGTGAGTCAATCTGCTCATAGATACAGGATGCTCAAAGAGTTTTTAAAAAAAAAAAATCTGTGGAGGGACACTGAGGTGATGTTTCTTGTGTTGTTTACAGGGCATTTTTCTGCTGAAGAGCACTGCCTGTAGGCTAATGAAAGTTGGGCACCACTAGCACAGATAGCCTGGAGACTCATGAAATTTAATTGACTTCATAGAAGTCTCTTAGGATCAGTCTATATTAGAAAAGTTTTTCATGGGTTTCAAGGCAATCAAAAGACAAAGGGTGTAAGGCAATCCATCCTGTCTGTGCTTAAAGTTCATCAGAAAAGTTCCCCTTCCACCTTTAAACAAAATGAATGCTCCCCTGGCAGCTGCCTCAGGACTCTTCACACTGGGATGCTTGCAGTATTTTCTTTTTCTTTTTTTTTTTTTTTTTCCTCATGGAATGCTGATTTTAGTCATAGACTTTGTTTCCTGCCCATAGTATGGGCCATAGAACAGTGAGGAACCCCTGGGATGCTGGTAGTTATGTTAAAATAGCAATAGGTTTCAAATGAAAAAAAAAAAAACAAATCAGCACTACCACTTTGTACCCAAGTGTTTCTGCAGAGTCTGTGACTTGGAGTTATAAAGAAACACCAGCTGAGGTGAACTTGCTGCTGTACTTTAGTGAAGAACTTTCCTGCATCTCCCTGGGTGTCCGCCACTTAATCGCATAACTGATTTCATTTTCTATAAACTTTTCCCTGTTTAATGTTGAGTTTTCTTCGGAATACTTCCAGAGAAAGCAATTTTGCAAACTCCGCTGGCAGCTAATTTCAGTGTCTAAGCAGAAATAAAATGATGAACCTTGAGAGAGTGCATTTCTAAGCTTCCAGATGAAAAATTGTGTTCTAAACTGGAATCATTGCATCACCTGAAAGGAGAAGAAACAGCCAGGACTACAGAGCAAAATCTAATGCAAAACAACAAGAACTCACTGAAATGCATTTCTCCAAAGAAGATCTTTTATCGTGTATTATATTTTCTTCATGCACAAAATGTAAATACATGAGGAACACAGTAAAGCATTCAAATAATATATTCCCTTTGCATCAGTCTGCAAAAATAAATAGCTATATATATTAAAAAAATCTTGAAAAGAAATAAAGCTGTTAAGAGAATAAGTTACATACTTGTCATCTAGACACTTTCAGTGCTATAGTTAATGAACAGGGAACAACAGCAATACTCTTTTCCTTTTTCTATCATAGCTACGGACAAGAAAAGAATATAAATGTAAATTGAATTGAATAAGTTCTTGCTTAATTTATTGGATTAATTTAAAAATACACCTCGTAATGACTTCTTATCCTCCGAGAAGTTTCAGGAGCTTTTAATGCTTAAAAGGCCAGATGCTGTACTGAGTGTATATTTAGGCATAGCAGGTCTTACCAGATGAAGAAATAACATCCTTTTGGTGCCTCAGAAATGCAAACACGGGTAATTTGCCTGACATTTTAAAAATTTAATTCAGGGTTCTTAGGAAAGAGACATAATCATCAAAGAACAGCTCATTTTCCATCCATAGAAATTCTTTAATGGTTCTAAATACGATGAGTACTCTGAGAAATTACTTGACTCACAACCATGAACTTTTAACACAATTAATTTAATTTGTAAATTGAACAATATGTATCATTAATGGCTCGCAATTTCCGATTTGCTGAAAGGTTTCCACCTCTCATCCCAATTGCTTTGGTCAAACTATTTTCTGTGTCTTTATGTAGCCTTTAGGTTCTGTGCACCTCCCCCACCTCAACTCCCACCTCAACGTTGTACTTAATACCTGCTATTAGTGAAGGCACCAGTCTGACTCAATAGTTATTCACTCATGCAATACATGCAGCAGCATCCTATATTCTTCACCTCAGGAGGCTGGCAAATTTATTCTATGTTATAGAACTATATGCAAAGGTGTTTTCAAATGAGATAGCAACGTAAAGTATACACAAGCTAACCAAATTTTCATACACATGCTATGTATTCAGATTGGTGCCTGCTCCACCACTGAATTAGGACTACTTTTGGAATCAGTGTTAGAAAGTTCCTTTAGAGCAAGGCATAAAGTGGCATGGGTGAGATTTTGAACAGCTTTCTGAGAATATCAGATGTTTGTGAAATAAAGAAATCAAATGGGTGCAAAGTTCTGTAATTTTTAAGGAACTAGTCAAAATTACCTAGAATTGTCAAGCATTACAGTCAGCCATGAAAGCTAGGCAGAAGACTCTTGGGGTACAGTCATGATGGAATACACCGGTGAATAAACCCACTGAATATCATTGCTCTGTGCTCCAGGGGGGATTACTTCTGTGCTCCAAGAATTTAATCAATGATGCCCACATTTGAATGTTTGTGTCATGATTACAGGGTTGCAGGACCCAGCTGATCCTGAAAAGGAGAAAGTGGTAGCTCTGTGAGGCTTGAAAGAAAAAAGAGTATTATGGATCTCCTTAGAAGAATTACTCTTAAGTGACTGTTCTGGAACAAAAGAAAGATAAAACTGTCCTGTCGAAATATAAAGTAGCGATGTGACAATAAATATTGGCAGCCTTTAAGAACGACATACCTCAAAACTGTGCAATATTGTGAGTTTTAAAGGGATTTTGATGTTCTTTACATGCCACAGATGGGATAGTTCAACAAGATGAGGCAGATGGTGTGACATTCCCAAGAAATTTTGATAACTGTGATTCATTATTTAGGAGGCAGTTTTTGTTGAAAACCAGGCCTCCAAAGCCTGGGAGAAGATAAGCAGAAAAGGCTTCCATTTAGCACAGGAAGCAATATCCAATCCAGTGGTTCATCTCTTTGACATTGCAGGATGATGGAAGAGCTGTTTGAATTATTCCTGCAGTTTTAAAAGCTCTATTTTTTTTTCTAGAGGTCTCCAAACTAAATATGTTCTTAAAACTGTAGCCATTACAACATTTCTCTTTGTATTTTACATCACGTGTGAAAAAGTTTGAGAAGGACAAATTCAATAGACTGAGGACTGTAAAGAGAGTAGGATTTGCAGCAAATTATGCACAACTGAACAACAATTCTTTGAGACAGTGACTTAAATCAACTTGGCCTCTAATAAAGAGTACACATTTTAAAGCTGAATGCACATCACTATAGAATGCACATAAAGATCTGAGGGTATCTATTCCTGAGGCACGTTGGACCCAGAATTAAGTGATGTCTAATAGCTGAAAATTTGGGAATGAAAAATATGCTCTACTTGGGCATGATTTTTTCACTGAAATTATTACAGATTTCAAAGTTATAAAACAACAGTTGGGACTTTTAATGTATTAAGAAACTCTACTGTAGAAATATTTCAACATATACTTCAAAAGAAGAACACAAAACAGCTTTCAAACTTTGAACTAAGCAAAAGGGAAACAACAGTGAAATCGTTTGCTATCCTTTTAGTCTTAAATGTTGTAACAGTTAATGATCATCACAGCTTGTTTGCTTGTGGCAGTCTAGTGTTGCTGTGACTTTATTTTTTCCAATAAGTGATTCATCAACACTGCAATCTATGACTCTACAGAGAAATTACTTGGTGTATGGGTGCAGTAGTTAATATTATCAGTCAATCAAACAGTCTTTCTAAGTTACTGTTGGATTTAATTCTTCTATCAGAAAAGGTTTGTTTCATTCTTAACTATATTTTAGTGCTTGTATATGAGCTATACAATGGGGATACTTTGTGAAAAAGTTAACTGACACATTGATATTGAAATTAAGTATACTTGATGGACTTTACACAGAGATAATTACTTCCAATAAATTTTATTAAGCACAAATCAGATTCAGGCTCAGTAAACTAAGTAATCAGGTGCATTGAGTGTTACGCTAGGAAAAAAAAAAAAAAGTGAGATGAAGGGGTAGCTCATGAATCTGCTTGTGATCCCAAATTCTTTCCATCTGCAAAATCTCTCTGAGGTGCACGGAAAGCAATTTCAACACAGTTTTGACATCATCTTACTTGAAATAAGGTGAACCACTGTAAAGTTCACCACTGCACTTATTAGCAGTAAGCAAGACCCCCCAAAATCAAGGCAACAATAGCCCTTGGAGTATTTAGGGAGTATTTCACTCCACTTATGTACAAATTTTCAGCAGATAACACCTTCTTCTGCAAGCTCATGAGATTGGGTCTGTCCTTCCCCCAGTTCTTCATGAAACGAAAACTTCCAGGTTATAAGTTTTACCAAAATTGTTATAGGCATTAAAATTCAAAGAAACTTTGACTGCTGAGTTCGGGAAGCAGTCCCGATTATCATGTGATTTTTTTTGAAGACCCTATCGCATATATATTTCCACCTGGGTAGGGGAATATAGTGACTGGTTTGCAAATAGACAGGAAGACAATGTTCCTGACCTAATAACTTTACAATTTATCAGAGAAAATCCCTGTGCATTTGTCTCAGGGCTATATAATCATTTAGAACCAACTAATTGCTTGTTTTCTTTCTTAAGAAAACATGTCTGCTTGTTATATTTGCATGCCTTCATTCAAGTCATGATACTTCCTTGTCATCCTCTGTCATTGCAGTTCCGATCACAGTTCACTTGTTTTGGCTCTGGAAATGGGAGAAAGTGGTAAGAGTCCATCCGAAGTTAAAGAGATGAATTTCAATGCATTTAAGATCTTGTTGGTATGAAACCAACTCATTTAGTAATTAGCCTATCTTGACGTGTCAAAATGATAATGTCACTAAATATTAGTGAAAAGGTCACAGAAAATAAATAATTACAACTCATATTTGGCATTAGAACTCCTATTATATTTGGCATCTTATAAAACTCTATAAGATTTTTAAGTTTAAGTGAAAAATAAAAATATTTTTTTTGATTTTTTTAAGAAAAGTCCATATCTTAATTGTACAGTAATCTGTGGAGCAGTATTTTTTTTTTTTTGTCTTTATGCTAAACATATTAACATCCTGTGGATGTTAATCCTCTGCCTCCTCTCTAAATGCATCAGGTTTCTGGAAAATGTGCTGTAAAAAATGTGACTATGATGTTTTATTTTATAAAAAGCTTTCAAAATTCTAGGACACAGTTATATTCCCATTAGTATATTCTACAGAGTGGTTAGGGTAAGAAAAATAATCAGTTTTACTACATTCAGTGGGACTTATATATTTATATATGTGTGTGTGTGCGCGTGTGTGTATGATTGAAGAGAGGTGTGCGTATGTAAGTCAAATTTTCTGCAGCTTAAATATCTAGTATGTCTGTATGGATCAAAAATACTTTACTTAGTTTTTACATTGCTCTGAAATACTCCTTGTTTATGAATTCTACACACACTGCACTGCTGAAAGCTTATTCACTCCTGAATACTTCTGTTAAATTTTCAATAGCTTGCACGACAGTAAAGGCAAAGCAGACTGTGTTGTTTCTTTCTACTATTTATTGTAGTTTCATCCCATTAAACATACACTCCTGGTCCCACAGGACCCATGAATTCTACTGGAAAATAAATTTTGTTTTCTAATGCAAGAATGAATATCGAACTTTTAATGTACAGCCATGTTAATTAGAAAAGAGAGCTTGGCAAATGGAAATAGCACAGTTCTGCCCTTTATTTTACAGGTATAATACATGTTTAAATAGATACATTCCTGAAAGACTGAAGTATTTTTACCTTGATCTCCTTCTGCTGCATGTACAAATAAGAATTATGTATTCTCAATTTATACTGGGTTTCTCTTACATGATTTACATTAAATTTACATTTAATTTTGAGTTTTGAGATCTGCATCAATTCAGAACCAGTTAATATACCTGCCAAGGCCCTGTGAAAGGAAAGCCTTTACCTAATAGAGGTAGAAAGACTAAAATTGAAAGGACCATGCTAAAATTAAATTAATGAGAAAGAAAAAAAAAAAAAAAAAGAGGAGTCATACTGAAATCTATGATGCCAGACTTTAGTAATGCAGTAAAAAATCATTCCCAAACCATCTTATCACCACAAATTTGTGCACTTTACCAGACTTTCTAATATGTTTTACCAAACTTGTTCTTGGTATTATAGTTGAACAGATGCACTGAATACGATTTCTGCTTCAGTAGAAATAGATGAAAAATTGTTTACCTCCAAAAAAAAAGCCAACTAGTTTGAGTTTAAATTGCAGTTCAGGCTTAGTTTAAATTCTGGAGGCATCAATTGGACATATGCAAGGAAGGAACATCACCTGTCTTTCAGTCAGTAATCCAGTGTTTATGGCACTCAAACAAGAGCTAGAACAGGTAATTCAATTTTCTTCTTTACTTGCAGAGGACTCAGTCCTTGATTTCTCATTTTTCACAAGTGTATCCCAGTTAACTTGCAATATGCAGTTATGCTGTGACTTTCTCTGAAGTTCTCCCAGTGACGATATTCCATTTTTTTTTAAAGTGCTTACATATTCACTGCAACTAGGATTTAAATCCTGACATTCTAGATTAGCTGCTAATCCCTAATTTACGGAGTTATTTTCCTTATTCTTTCACAGAAGCTTAATAAACAGCACTGACTAGTAGACTGTAAAATATGCTTCATGGCATGAGCAGAGCACTCACAGCCAGATGAGAGTATTAGACCTTCTATTTCTAGGTGACTGAATGATGAGGCTGTGCCCTGAAGGGAGCTTAGGTAGCTTTGCTTCTTCTGCCATTCTGGGGCAAGGACCTATAAAGAGTCCTTCACCATTTTGCTAGAGAGCTATAGACTACAGTTCAAGCTTGTAATGTCTCTCCACATTCTTACTGCAAAAATAACTAATCCCTAGAATAATTTATTTAGTGATATGGTTGATCTTTTATCACACAAAGTTTTTAAATTATGCCTCGATGTCATTCAAAGAGTTATGTCTTGGCTGAACCAACAGCTTTTGGCTTCATGCAAGAGTCAGCAGGTGAAATTCGATGGCCTCTGTTAAGCTACAGATATTGGTCCCTCTTGTTCCTAAAGTCTATGATCTATGGAAAATGCTGCCCTGTGTTTATTGTGTGTGGTTATTTATTGTGTAGGTTTTTTTGTCTCTTGCTTCAGAATCCTTGAAAAATCTACATTTTTCTTCAGTGAAATATATATTTAAGGTCTGTGTCAGGCAATGTTTTCTTGTAATTAACATTTCAGTTTTTGTTAATGTAATGGAACTTACAGTATTGGAAGATGCAAACTATTAATCGTAAGGGTTATACAACCTTCTGTATCCAAACAGACGGATCTTATATTACATTTGGTTCAAACTCCTTTGGCACCACACTAAACAAGACAAAGAAAGGTCAAAACAAAGATTTTACAGGTTCATTCATTTGCAGGCTGGTTTAATGAGCTAAAATTAGGAATCTTTCAACAGATTGTGTTTTATGAAGCTATATGAATCTGTATGATATGAAGCTTCTTTGCTATCATTAGATTAATATATACTAACTACATCTTACATATTAATGGAGTGTAACAATCTATAGGATGATCTTTTGAAAGTTGGGTTGTTGCAAGTAGGTGTGAACTGGGATTTAAGACTAGCTCTTCTGTGGGAAAACAAAACAAAACAAAAGCAGTGTTTTGTACTGCCCACTGTGCACTTTTCACAACATAACTATTCACAGAATGTTTTTTTTAAAATGCTGTACAACTCTCAAATATGGAAAAACCATGCAAAAGGAATAATGAAAAAGGGAAATGCATTCAGGGAAAGATTATGGATTTACAGAATAATTTCGGTTGGAAGTAACCTCTCTTGGTGTCTGTTCCAAACCCTTCCCTGAAGGTCTAATGGCTGTTCAGGGCCTTTTCCATCTGAGTTTTCACTATTTCCCCAGATGCTAATTTCACAACTTCTTTGGACCCCATTTAAGAAAACAAGAAAAAGAAAACAAGGCAAAAACAACAACAATTTTTTTCCTTATAGCTTATGGGAATTCTTTATGTTGCAATTTCTCTGTGCTCTCTCTTTTCCTTTCCTCCTGCTCATCCACAACGAGTCCGACCCCATCATCTGCATACTCTACCATTAGGAAGTTGAAGAAAGCAGTGAGATCTCTCATTAGTCTTCTGCTCTTTAGGCAAAACAAATCCAGTTCTCTCTGCCTCTTCTAGCATGTCCTTCAAAGCAAAGCACAGGGTGCCTTATTTTTAAAAGGATGTAGGAATTACATCTCCAGTCATTGCAGCTTTAATGGAAGAATGGGATTTGCAAGACAACTAGAATGGCTTTTGTTCTCAGGTAGGGGTGCCCCACCATATGTCATGAGCAGGGGAGAAAATTTCCATTTCTGCCCCCATGATTGATTGAGGAGGGTTCTGACTGTGCCTTAATTCTGAAGCTGCTATTATGGGTCTATTATAAATACATCTATGAGAATGTATGCCAAATACTGCTGATAATGGCTGCATTGTGTTATTGTCAAAATAATGGCAATAACTGGTCATTTATTGCAGTTGGAAAAGGCCAAGAATACTGTATTTTTCTTACCTCTCTCAAGAGAAGGGACTGGAAATCCAGAAATTCAAGTAGGACAAAGGGATTGAGGTGATAAGTAAAGGGTTTAGAGAAGGATTTAAAAAAGAGAAAAGATTTAAAAGGTACCACAGGGAGCTCCACACAGCAGGTAGGAAGAGACAGACAGCCTTTTGTAGTAGGAAAGCCTGCTTCAGCTGCAGGACCATCCAAGGTTAGTGAAACTATGCTAGAAAGAGTCCTCATAAGAGAAAAGAGAAACAATGATCTTCAGGTATCTGTGCCTTTAACTATGGCACATAGGTTACAAGAAGTTTCCAGCACAAACCTGAAGATTAGGACCTCACACAACCCTATAAGAAGGATCTGACAAAAGAAACTTAACTAGATCTGTTACAACATATTCTGCTACTAGAAGCATGCAGTAATCAATATCTGTAAAGTAGACATAAAGAAATATGTGGGACCAATTATCCTTTACCACATTGCTCTTTAATGCACCGGATAAAGGGATATTAAATTCAGCTGGTGAAAACTAGGGCTAGGCAATTTCAAGCAAAGGTGCAATTTCGAATGAAGGAGGTAACTCGCCACTGGCACCACTTCATCAAGGGATGTGATCAGTTCTCTGCCATTTGAAGTCTTTAATTCAAGCCTAGATATCTTTTTAAAAGGTACTGGTTGAATTCCGCATACAATCAGCTCTCTGTTAAAGATGGACTAACTAAATTTATATGATGTTTTTGAGGTTGATTTAGATTATGACAATTGTTGCTCCTAGTCTTAAAATCAATGAATGACATTCCTTGAGTTTTCTTTTGAGATCTCTTAGGCTAAGAGTTCACCAGATACTTGAAAAAAAAATCTGAAAATATTGCATTGATTTTCATCTCAAGTAGAAAATGATGATGAAATGAAAAGAAAAAATGTCCTCAACAAAGAAAGTGACTTCACTGTTGCACACTTTTTCAAAAGAGCTTTGAAGAAAACAGAACTTATTAACACAGACATAGCAAAAAAAATCACAGAGTAAGAAAAAGAGATTATTCTGTATAACAGGCCTCCATAAGACAGCCATATAAATCTGAACTACAGCTCAGAAAGGTATTTGCTCCACTAAGGGATCTTACACAGCTATTAAATAAACCCTTGCAGTTTTATGAATATAAGGGCTACTTGAATACGTGTCTAGCCAACAGTATTTCATATTTTCTGAAAATTCATGACATCTTCATAAATATTTATTGATTCAATGGTTTATTAAATTAAAACAAGTCTAAATATGGGTTGGGTAGAGAATTTTATTATATTATAGAACTTAATCAGTTAATTTGCCTCAAAGATGACTCTATCAAGTTTTCTAAGCCAAATGTCATGTTCATGCACCTTTTTATTTTCAGGATGCAATCTCCCTTTATTTCAGTGTGAGCAGGAACTTAGACTGAATGACTGATTAGAAATTTGAAAAGAAAGGTGCTAAATTTCACTATATTTTTGAGATTCCTTCAGCTGACTTGAAATTGAAGATTAAATTCCTAGGTCAGGAAGAAACAGTCCCTGAATATGAGGGACTGAATATGTGAGACCTTTTCACAACAGGTCATGACAATGCTTTAATTGCTGTTAAATTTTTGTTTGCTATTCTGTGTTTCAAGATAACAAGTATAAAAATTACACACTAGTGCAATCTGAACTTTTAGTGCATCATACATCACAAAAAGTGACTTTTATCGGGCCACTAAGTAACCACAAAGCTGCTACATAAAGAAAAATTCCTTGTTCTTAGGCCATAGCATGTAATGTTCCATAGAAAACTGCGGACTATCGTTATAGGCAAGTAACCAAGTTATATATATACTGAAAAGCTGAAAAAGATACAAAATGTTTAAGAAATCCAAAGGACCTTATATGACCTAGCAGAAAGTTAGGTTTCATGGTTACAGTGATATGTAATAAATGCCAAAAGGCTCAAGACCAATCCTCAGAACTGAATGTAGTATGATTCCCAGTCCTGTACAGTCTTAAAAATACAAGTAGTTAGTGTTGTAAGAACAACAGTCTTTAGAAAAAAAAAATGTAGATTATCAGTGCTTTGCTTTGTAAAGCATAGTTTTTAACAACTAAAAGCATACAGTTTTTTCCGCTGCCCTTTTTTTAAGTCTAGTGATTCAATATGACACAAAAAATGCACCAATATATAGACAGCAGACAGATTTGTACATTGAATCAAACTGGCCTGTTGACCACTTTAATCTATGAGCTAAATCTACGGTTAGAGTTACTTTCTCAAAGTACTTAATAACTTTTGAGATACAATTGAAAAAAAATACGCCCTTTAGTGAATTCATTATCTTTCCAGCCTTCTTCAGTCTTTCAACTTTTAGCATATATATGCATTTCCCTAGGGTTAAGCAAATGTATTTCTCAATTCCTAGATTGGTTTAATAACAGGAATCGAAGGCAATAACAAAATGAATTCCCAGACCTACACTGAAGCACATGAGTTTTGAATGCTAAGTATTTTGTTGTTTTAAGGTACGAGTTACAAACAGTATCTCCTGAATGACATAAATAAGCTTTGACATGTAAAATGCCTCCATGTTTTCTTCTCAGTCACCAGTCAAATTAAATCATTTTACACTTCTCTTACAGAACACTCGTCAATGTGTTGACCAGTTGACCTCTTCAGAGAATTAATTAAGAAGCCTGAAAGGCAACCAGCAATTTTAGAGGGGACATAATATTAAGTTCTCTTTCATTTTAAAATGTGAAAAAAAACTTTAAAGAACAAAATGAACAACATCAGTGAAAATATCTATTTATTTCCTGATGTGAAATATTTCTAGATTCATATCAAGACTTTATGTGATATTTTAAAAGAATATAAATTGGAATGTAAATAATGAATGGCTGAACCTGTCATTTGTCTGATTAACAACACTAAGGCTTATTCTATATAGGCGGTATTACATTTTCTCTGATTTTGAACTCTCAAACATTTCCCAAATAAGTTATAGCTCCTTGTATGAGTTTACTGACATGAGACTTGATTTTCTTAGCTACCTGTCACTGACCCTGAAGATGCTCCAGCGTTCCCTGGGCAAAACAGTGTAAAGCCATGACTGCATGAACTGAAATGACTAGTAGGCCTTGGGTCACCTCTGGTCTGCCTCTGACCTCAGGTAGATAAAATATGGAGTCTAATACAAAATGAGGAGTCTGCTATAAGCTAGTCACCTAGGCTTTCTCTATTGTCAAAAAAGATCATAATATACTTGGAATTAAACTATATTCAGGTTCCTTTACAGCTGTTGGGAATGTCTAACAGATCAGTTTAGTATAAAACACCAAAACTTTCAGATGGCTAAAGCAGATGAGGAAAGTCTCATTCTTTAAGCCCCTGTACAAAATTGCTTGAGCTGCTTGCAATCAAATGGTTTTAGCAACCACAAAGAAAATCAGAAATATTTCAGGTTTTGTTTTCTCTATTTATCTGCAGAGTATACCTTGTTTTGGAAAAACCTTTCAAAGCACAGTGCATCTGGTAGCTCAAAAAGACACTGGTACGCACAAAAAAAATGGAGCATTTCAAATGACCAGTGAAGCCCTCAGAATGTGGTCTGAACAAACACACACTTTTTCTGGGAGGCTGCTGTAAATGGGTTCAACTATTTGTGCTCAAGGGGACTCTATTCTCTGTAAAGATTTTCTTATTTGGTTTGAACAAGGCTTGGCTGAATGATATCACATGCTACAGCATGATACCCATTTCTGCCTGGTGAGGAGGCTTTGTACCTTTTGGAGACAGACTGCCTTACAGAGAAAGATCTCATTTCTTGAATAAGGTGCCGGAATAGGACCAAAAAAAAAAAAAAAAAAAAAAGGATTCCATTCCCATAGAACTTTTTCAGTCATTGATTTTGAAAACACTGCCAAGAAATAAAATGATAAAAAAAAATAGTTTGGAGACATATTTTGAAAACGTGGGTTAACTACAGAAAAAAAAAAAAATAACAAATTTGAGTGCTTATCAATCAGAAATCAAAATTCAGATCTTTTAGTGGTACATATGACTTTAGAAGAAAGTAGGATACAGGATCAAAAGGTATCTCTGCTTACATCTAGTCCTGCACCTTTTTTATATAAGGGTGTCTACATGATTTAATTTCTATTCTAGATTTGCCAAGTTTTATTTTCAATAGAGTTATGGTGTTTGTACTGAATATGCCTCAATAAAAGCTAGAGCTTTGGTCTTTTGCAATTTGAGATATACTATGTTTCTTATGGTATAAAGGTTTAGTCACTGAAGAAAGATACTTAATATAATACGATCTGCTGCCAGTAAATTCAGTAGCATTGTTTTTTTTCTGTTTGTTTAAATTCATTTAACTGATATAATTAAAACTTGTAGAGGAAGCTTCACACAGTGAACAGCAATACTTTTACGAGTGTTAGAAAATTACATTTGAATGAAGCAGACTTTGATCAACTCCTGGACTTTCAAGTCACCTCTGAACAATAACCATGCCCATGAGATCACATTATTAGGCTAGTAAATGCCTCAATAAAGGTGTTTTTTTTTTCGTGTTTTTACAGGCACTATGTGTGCTGATCTTTATTTATATGGAGTTATCCCTGATTAATTAGAAAAATCCTTGCTATCAGATTTGCAGTTTCATGTTCTTTTTCTTTGCTATTCCAACATGCTGGTTATCATGAGTCCCCTCTGGAGCATATTAAACACTTTCAGCTGATAGGATATAAAAATCTATTATGCTGCACAGAGTGCAACTCCCTCTCATTCCCATCTGGTCTGTCCTTTAACAAAGTAATAAATATTAGTTAGTCACCCAGAGAGACTAGATACGGAAGACAGGCTCAGTTTTATTGTCCAAAGGGAGAAAAGGTAACTATGAGGCAGAGAGGGTTGGACTCATGGGGGTCCTCTATTAATTTGTCCTCCGATGTGGTAGGTCTGCTGAGAGCTTCTCCTTTGATCTCCCCCATCAGGGACCATTTGCTTTGGGCTCAGTTGCCAGCAGCACAGAGAGCCCAGACTTTTAGAGCAGCAGCAGGGGAGATGGAGAGATCACACGAGGCAAAAATGTGAGGCACGGGAAGTCTAGATGAGAGATGAAATGCCCGGGCCAGCTAATAAAAAATAATTGTGACAAAATCAACAGCTAGCTCAATGATACCTCTTGCCTTTATGAAAAAATCTGTGCTATTTGAATCTAAAAAATAATAATAATAATAATAATCTTGTCATAGCAATTAACTAACTGAAAAAAAAATCTAACATTTTACCATTTGGTAAGTTTTGTATTGAAACAAAAGCTAGGCAAGCTTGTGGGATTTAGGGATGAGAGCAGCAATTACATAATCTTTGATCTCTTACCATGTTCTTTATCGTGGACTGCAAATGAGGAGAGAGAGACAGATGCTCTAAAGCAGCTGAACTCTTCCTTCTGAATGGGTCAGAAGTTATCAGCTGAGTTATGAAACGGAGTGTTTAGGCCAAGTCCCGTGCAACCACAAAGCACAAAGCAAACTAAAATATTAATTTAATATTAAACTTCAGGAGCCACTAAGATAACATGATTTTTTTCATGTTTTCAGTGAACTAGGGTAAACTGTTTGCTTATTTAATGTGACTTGGTGACTTGCAATGACCTGTTATGCCTCACTGACTTAACCACTTTCAATTATTTGTCCTTATAAATGTGAAGGACCTGTGAGAGGTTTGAGGAAGACAGGGCTGAGGCAAGAGGAAGGAAAGGAAAGAATGTGTGAGATTTATGTAGTGTTTTATCTCTCATTCTGGAAGTAAGTCCTGAAGTACCGCTTAACAATCAGTTAAAAAGTATAAAATAGCAATCCAAGTAATGATTTTCTTCCAGCTTTTGCACTAATAGAAGCAAATGTCTTGTGGGAAAAGTGTCATGGAATTTTGTTGGGAGACTATCATAATGTGAGCACACCAGTGTGCTAGATGCAAAGGCAGCTGTTAATTTTGGCATTCAGTAAGCTCTGAGTGCCTAGCTTTGCAGCCTTAGAGAATATCTTGTAAAATAGTTCTTCATCATGAAATATCTGAAGGGTTTTTTTTGTGCATGTGTTACTGCATCACATGGCACCCAAATGGTTCCAATTTGGGTCATTGGACAGATTGGAGACCTCAGATCCATAGAACAAACATCTGTCACTTCAACTGCCTTGCTGATAGACAGCTGTAGGAGGTCATTTTCCATCACATGGCCAATGATTAGGAAATGAAGAAAAATAGAGCTTGATGGTGGGATCTGCCAATGTTGGCTGACAAAAGAAAACGAAGACTATAAAAAAGAAATCTGAGAGATCTGAAAAGAAATCTGTTTCTCACAACCCATCAGTTCCTTTTCAACGTTTATACTTTTCCTAGCCCACTTAATGAATATATCTCTCTTCTTCTGTACCCGACTTTTCGATTTCATTTTTGGGCTATACAAATTCTTATAATAATTCCTTTTTTATTGCCATTCTACAAGTCACTGCATGCAACTTCTAGATATTTTCCTATTGATTCCTGCTTCTAAGAAGTTTTTTTTTTTTCACTCTTTTTCTGTACATCTCTGACATTGATCCTACTTCCTGTGACTCATATTATTCATTTAACCCTCTTCACTGTTCTGTTCCTCACTTCTTGGCAAGTCAGTCAATCCTTTTTATTTTCTTTCCTTTTTTTTTTTGTTTGTTGTTTTTGTTTGTTTTTTTTTTGTTTGTTTGTTTTCCTCCATGCTTCTTGATCAGCCATGTTAAAACATAGTCTACTAGCTCTGGATTTCAGCAGCAAAGGTTAGCTGCAACAGGAGTAATGCTTGCACTAACAGAGTCTCTCAGCTTTGTAATAACGTGGTAGATAGATACAATGAATTGTTGTCCATTCACTATACACATGATGTAGAACATTATTCAAAATAGACATGTTCTGTATGTAATGGTAAAATCCTCAAAACTTCCTCTGAATATGTATGAACATTACTTTTCAAATATGTACTTTTTGCGTGTATGTATGTATTTACAAAATTATACAGATCTTTAGCACTGTCGTGACAACTGGGCACACTTCAATTTCCTGGTCCTATTTCAGAATAATGAAAGACTAATACTTATCTTTAATTTGACCACAGACATGTGAAGGAGAATAATAACAGGAAAAAAAAATCACTTCTCCAAGTCTTGCTCTTCGGAAAAGTTAAACTGTATAAGCTGAAAGTTTCAAAATCACATGTACTTTAAAGCAGATATCTGACACAGTATACTTTATCCTGAATAGCATAAGCTTTAACAAATTATAAGCCTATTTTAAGAAGTCTTACAAGTGAAAGTATTAGGCTATAAGTTTAGCTGTTTCAGCCAAGGAACCCTGCAGTAACAACCCGTTGTGTGAATAATTTTTTTCCCTGCGGTTTCCATCTCTAAGGAATCTAGACAATATATTGCAACTGATGTAATATTACAGTTCAAGCAGTTCAAACAACCTTAGTAGAATTGATTTCTATTGTCTTCTTTGTCTGTAAAGCACTCATATTCTTCCTTTAACACCTGTGTCTCTCTTCAGGATTTTAAGGAAGACCAAATAGTATGACACTTATGTTTTATCGCACACCAGAAACTGAAGTTATTGTTCTAGTCAACTTTTTACATACTGTCGTTTAATAAATCTACTGAAAACAGTCATTTCTTATGCATTGAACAAGCTATTTATCTTCTACGCAACAGGAAAAGTAGTCTCCAGAAATCCTATCTGAAGGTTGCATTGAGTCAGATCACGCTTTATCAAGGGAGCATATGATTTAGATTCTAGTCACAGTAGAGGCAAACAGTTTTAGGAGGACTTTTTTTCTTGAATATAGTAGCTAGGAATGCAGTTGTAATGACACCAGGTATATTAATAAACAAATAGGTTTATTTGTTTAATATTTCCCCACTACAATATGTGTAATACAGGTCCTTTTTTTGGAAAACCAAGCAGTACTTTCCTTCATCCTTTCTCCTGGGGACAGAGAAAAAAGAAAGAAATCCAAGCATGAAATGTTAACAAGAAAATAAGAACTGATAACACTAGAAACAATAGCCCTTTTCCTAATAAAATGTTCAGCAACTGAATTTCTACGAGATCAAATACTTTTTCCTGTTACTGGAAAAAAAAAAAAACTGATTCACTTCTGTTCAATTTTCCAATAAAAGTTAAAAACGAAAATTTCCACAAAAACATTACTTTCTAGACATTGGTCATTTTTCCTTGGCTAATCCATCAGTACATTGCAATCCATTCAAATGGGTATTGCTATGAAGAAAACATTAGAGAAAATCACTTTATGATGGCAATCTGAAGTCAAAAGGAGGTGGGTTTGAATGAAAAAAAAAGCTGCTAAACCATTCTTGAGCTGGAAGTTAAGGGAAATCATGGGTAGCCTGTGAGTGTGTAATGTTCCCTTTTGAAAATTAATTAAAAGGTTATTCACCATTCTAGTTAACATTGCTAACAGTGCATGACAAAGCTGCTGGATTTATGATGTGATGTCAAATGGTGTAGTATAAAAACAAAAAACATGAGAAAAAATAGCCTCTTCTCAGCTTGGTTCAGGATAGATGGAATAAGTTGTTTCTCATCCTTCCTTTTTCATTTTATTATTCACATTGGCATTAATAATATGTATTTATTTGTGATACAGTTCTACTGAGTCCAGTTACCAACCTGAATTGTGTTATACACAAGCAGAAAGAGACAGGTTTTATTCTCAAGGGTTTATGATTCAAAGCAAGAGGGGGATTTAGTAATTGCAGCAAAGTGATTTTCCTTCATCTAGCTTTTTGGGCCCACTAGGCTTCACAGGAGGTTATAGTTCTGAGCTACAAACAGAAAGCAAATTCAGATGCATGTTCAAATATTTTCATCCAAACTTGACAAAGCAACAGTAATGTGAATCTTCAAACTGCCCAGAAATCCTCCAAATGTGGGTAACAAGCTTCATTGAATGATCTGCCTAGCTTTTGAAAAGATGTCTAGACACTGTTCCATCTGTTATTAAAATGATTCAAAGGTGCGGCGCTCACTTACTGTAGGAGGAAACCGTGATCCACATTTTTGATTGCTTAAAATAAGTGTACGTGGCCTAATTAAAAGTTATCATAAGTGAGGAGGTGTATATTGGCTGCGCTGTATTTTCTTCAGCCTAAAATAGAATCATAGAATCAAAACAGTTTTTTACCAAGTGAAAGCTATTAAAACCAAACCATAGTAAGATATAACAGAATTGTTTACTTTTCACTGATTGATTGACCCTGGCAAATTGTTGAAAGCCAACCAGCTATGCATGTAGATAATCAAGTGCATAATGATCAGCAGCAAGTGATGAGGAACCAATAAAACATATATGCTTAGAAATAAATGACTTGTAAAGACTCTAACTCATATATGTTGGGTAATTTAATCATAAGGAGTGCAAGCTGTGACCTCAGAGTGGGATGTGGCAATATCTGACAATCAGAAAGATAGCAGAGATATGATGCATTGATCTTTCTTTGATGGACCATCAGCAGTGATGAACTTGTTTGTGCAGCTTGCTGCATCTTGGAGTGAATAAGTGACTTAATTGGTCAGTTGTTTCAGATTGTGCATATATATATATATATATATATATATAATATATAGTCCTCTTATTTTCATAAGAAATTTCATGCTGTAGCATAAAACCCACAAAACCTTGCAAGTTTTCTCTTATTCACCTGTCTCCACCTCCCACCTCATTTGAAAAGATGCACTTGAATCTGTCCCAGCAATTATGAATCATTTTGAATCTTAGAATGAAGTAAAAGTAGTCTGTAAGATTGATGGATCTCAAGAACAACGAGAAATTCACCTTTTATGTGCCAAGATAAAAAAAAAGATATATATTCCCAATAATCATTAAATTCAACAGAATATAGATTGTTGCACTGTGTTTTTGAATATGCACTGCTTTCTTCTCAAAAAGCTTTCCAAAAATAATCATAAACATTACTGAAATAAGAAGTGCCAAACACATTATTTACAGCTAAAAAGAGGAGCAATCAGCCTTTTTTTTTCCTTTTTCTTTTTTTTTTTCTTTTTTTGTCATGAAACATCTGCAGGCAATGGATGCTTGAGGTGCCTCAGCAACATGGCAGGCTGAGACTATACTTGAGGGGATAGCATGGCTTTCTAAAGAAAGGCTCAGTGAAGAGAAGCAAGCAAGAAAGCAAGACAAGACAAGACAAGACAGATTGGCTGTTACACTATAGAAGCATCCCCCACTGTAAATTAATAATGGCCATCCAACTATGGGCCAACGTATACCCTACTCGGGAATTCTTGGCTCGTGGTTTGGATGAGGGTGCATCTAGAGGGTGCAGGCATTGCCCTGCAGAATGTGAGACTTGTGCCCATATAATCGGTTACTGCCCTGCTGTCCAAGAAGCACAGATTAAAAGGCATAACAAGTTGTGCAGTTTGCTGGCTAAAGAGGCTCAGGAACTGGGGTGGATAGTTTATTTGGAGCCTCACCTCAGCGATAGTAACAACGAACTCTTTAAGCCTGACCTGGTTTTGGTTAAAGGGGTCCGTGCGATAGTAGTGGACATTACTGTCCGTTATGAGAGCGGATTAACAACCTTGAGTGACACAGCGGCGGAAAAGGTGGGCAAATATAAACATCTCGTAGAGGAAGTCCGAGCTTTAACATCGACCTCGGAAATTGAATTTGTGGGTTTCCCGATAGGCGCACGTGGGAAGTGGTATAGCGGCAACGAGAGACTCCTCACCGACCTTGGGCTCTCCTCCAGCCACATGAAGAGGATAGCGAGGGTCTTTTCCCACACGGCCCTCCCTCAGTGGATATAATAAACATTTTTGCAAGCTGGGCCAGGCAGATGTAGCTATCTGATTGCGTGGGGGGGGGGGTTAGAATTGGCTTATTAATTGGCTGTCTTCCCCTAATTGACACCTTCTCACCCTGGCTCCATACCAAATTGTACTAACATTCTTTCCCTGACCAATAACATCTGGTCCGCCTGCGACAGCCAGATGCGCCTTCCAGAGGATGAAACTCTCTTTGATCCTTTGGAACTGTGGGATCTGGTTCAATTCACTGGATAGCACGTAGGGACAGTGGGACTCAACGTCTCGTTCCATATGACGCGTCCCGTAAAATTACCGGGTATGACGAGGTGGACAGGCCACCTAAAAGCTGGAGGTTGTTGACAGCTATTGTATTCGGTCCACAGCTACTGAAATCTACCAACTTAGGAATTGTAGGAACTTCTCCTTATAGGATGCATCCATGCAGGATCCAGTATTCCTGGACCATATCTGGTATGAAACACTCCTTGTTCTGTTACCAATATATGCTACAGCAGTTCCGATGATCAAGTAACAAGTGAATGCCGCCCAGCAGGTCTCAGTGATGCCTGACGCAAGAACCAAGTTTTGGTTGAAAGCAGTAATTGTTAGTATCAAAGAACCATGAAACCCTGAGTATCACCCTGGGAAGGAACAAAAAAAATTGTTTTAGCACATCAGATTCCAAAGTTACAATCACTTTTCTAAGTGAGAAGAGTTTGTGATGCTCTTTGATTCTACTGTCTTCTGGGAAATAAGCCATTGCGTACAAATTCTTGCAAATAGATAAAATGATGCTGAGCATATAGCTAATCCATACTCCCTCTTTCTCATCCACCTGAAACAAACCAGAAGCCCTAAAAGTTTACTCATTGCATCTATAGGAAAGCACAACGGTGTAGCCACAATATTTTATTCAGTCTGGGTGGGGAAAAAGTTCTGGGTTTCTCTGGAAAGCATATTTTACACACACACACATATATATGAGAGAAAGATTATAGTCCATACATACAGACAGTTAAAACATACGTTGGCTACATATGCTACTCGTTTATGATCACTAGATCTTCCTCCTTATAATGAATACAATGCAGTAGATGAAGATAAAGTAATGATGTCCTTCAACTCTAGAATTTTAAGATATTTTTATGAAATGATTTCCTATTCATAAAATTTAATGCTGTTTTCCATTGCAGATTTCCTCCTGACTGATTTGTCAGCTAAAATAAATAAGATTTTGGTGGATTAATATTGTTACATTTGTGAACAGCAACCACATCAAGCCATGTCTGAACCTAAATGATCTCTACTTTCACTAGGCGAGGGAAATCCAAACACTTTGAAAGGAGTTATTAAGAAGAGCAATCAAATAAAATGTATGATTAACAGTGTCAATTCCTTACAGTGAGCATCTTTGCTTTAATCACTGCAAAATGCAATGTCGTCCTGAAGATTCCTCTGAATTAAAAGCTTGTTTTTCCTCTGCTAGATGTCAGTCCTGGGTTAGTTATTGCATTCTTCTGGAGCCTAATAGCAATGTGGTATTGAGCAGAATCAAAGTGTTACTATATGCAGTGATTGCACTAGTTAATTGCTCTTTTAAAGAAACACTGAGAAGCAAAGATGACTAAATACCTACTTTGTTTATAAACTTTTTTTGATTGGTTTTTACTGATTACCTTACCAAACCAGTGCGCTTTCTATAAATACAAACACTTGACCTAGAGAGGGTCCAGTGGAGAGCCACAAAGATAATCATCTGGACTGGAGCATTTGCCATATGAGGAAAGACTAAGCAAGCCAAGCCTGTTTAGTCTGGAGAAGAGAAGGCTGAGAGGAGATTTAATCAATGTTCAAGTACCTGAGGGATGATTGTAGGGAGGATGGGGCCAGGCTCTTCTCTGTGGTGGCCAGTGACAGGACAAGGGGTAACGGGTGTAAGTTGAAACACAGGAAGTTCCACCTCTATATGAGGAGGAACTTCTTTACTGTGAGGGTGACAGAGCCCTGGAACAGGCTGCCCAGAGAGGCTGTGGA
>NW_010587627.1:9615-53496 GCF_000705375.1 Tinamus guttatus | reverse complement strand
TTGTTTGTCATTACACCTTCATCTGCCTCTGGTTGACTCTCAAGTAAATTAAAAAAAAAAGAAGTGTTTTATTTTGCACCATGAGAAACCAAATGAAAAGCTTTTCAGATCAGCCATTTTCTACTCTGATGAAGAAATGATAACTTCGCTGTGTATTAAAAATATCTTAAAGTGCATCAGCTCTTTTGCCAGGAGAACAAATCCCTAAGAGTAATATTGAAAATAGCTTAATCCACGTCTTACAGCCTCCAGAATTTAAGAATAATTGTATCCACTTTCATATAGAATATCTCATACATCGATCAGAAAGCACTGTAAGTGAAGATCCATATTGCCATGTCTATACTATGGGAGCAGTCATGCTCTCTAAGACTTAGTCCCCTGATGTCCAGAGCAGAGGACAGTAGTAGAACATCAGAGTGCATTAGAGTACATAGATTACATTCTAGCTCATATACCTATAGCACATGCATAGATTTTCTCCTAGTATTGTATCAGGACTTGGCTCCCAGGACCTGGCAATGTAGGAAGCCTATGTTTATCAGTGTTTTGCATATGGGAAATAAAACAAAAAAAAATGCAGTGACTTGCCCCAAGCTAGGTAAAAGACAGGAACAGAGCATCCTGCCTCTAGGCAATGTTGCTGTCCATCTTTATAAATTTATGTTTAATTTATAGCAATTGGGCCTACAAAGTCAATTTTCATGTCTCTCTGTAGAGTTTGTTAAGAATAGCTGGCTGCTTCGCACTCTTTCAGTTATAAAAAGTGAACTAAACATCAAATATTTCATGATATATTTTTTCTTCAGAGTAGCCAGAATATATTGAACAAGGTGTTTTTAAGTTTTCACACCATTTTCACTAGCATCTACATCTACTATAGAAAAATTGTTTCTAACCATAATACTATTATTCAGAAATTTGGAGGTGTTTACATATTTTAACCTCCAGCTTTAAAAGTTCTGCTATCAATCACTGGAAAGCTATGTATGTTAATTAGGTTTGGCAGCCAAGTTTATTCCATCTACTTTAGGCTACTTTTGAAAGTTAATTCAAGTGTCTTTCAGAAGACTCAAATTCCTTGAATAGTTAATGCAAAGAGATATGTGTAAAACCATGTGAAAGAGTTTTCATGAATAATTTTTCATGACCTATACCCCTTAGGGGATATAAACAAGAGCATATATGCAATATTATTTTCATGCAGAAATTCTTTGTCCATAGAAATGGAGAACAACCCGTATTCATGAATCCTCTATGTGGAATTGCCCTACTTGTTGAGTTGTAAAGTATCGTGTCTGCAAATTCAAAGGAGATTTTCTGAATAATTGAGCATTTCGGTCACAAGACGCTGAGAAGCTTAAAATAAGAAAGTAATTTTCACAATTAGGTACTGGTTTGTGATATGCAAGCTAGAATTTCTTTCCCTTAATTTAGTTTGCCTAGTTGGCTTGGCATATGCTTGTAAGCTACATTAAGTTTCAGAACACATTACAGAGAGAAGTACTGGACCCTTTAGTTTTAAACCTGGGACCTTGTAGAAAACTTTCCAAACTTCACATTTGTATGAAAAATAATAAAGTCTTTCCTGTCTCTGTCATCTGCATTTTGACAGGCTGTGAATATAAGACTAACCTAAGCCATTACACACATCTCTGCTGAAATGGAGTGCTGGAGTTACAGAGCTCCTGTGTTGCCGGATGGGTTGCTCATCAGACGAAATCAGTGTTAACATAATAAGCTAGTTATTGCTGGTGTGTTTAAAAAAGAAAAAGAAAGTATAATAGGCCAACTACAGTGGGAGTTAAACTACTGCAGACTAGCACTGAAAGAGCAGTAGTAGCCTACAGCAAGAATCAAAGTAATTACGTCTTTCACAGGAAGAAAGCAGTTGAATTCAGATTTCTGGTATCACATCACAACAGCAGAGTCAGATGAAAGGAATATAACCAATCCACTGAACCTTTTCTTCTGCAAGAGACATTTCTTCTCCTATTTTAGAGTAGGTACCATCAAACAAGCCTTACGCCTCCAAAACCAGATAGCACAGCTTTTAGTATTATAAGTAGTCAATATCCAGACCTAGATTTGTGGTTTCGGACCTAGACTTGGTTTGCAGGAGGAGGAGACTTCAGCATCTCTGTACTACTATACCTTTTTTGCTTATGAATAAATGCATTACTGTAAAATTTATTAGTAAACCAGAAGCTCTATTCAGATCTTTGCAGTACAAGTGTGATTTGTACAATATAGTTACCAACATTTTGTTTAGTCTCAGTTCAAACATCTAAACTAAATGGGAGCGATACATGCAAAGTTAACCACCTGAAGACACCATTAATGAAATACTGTGCCTAGTTCTGGTGTCTAAACTTAAAATAAAAATTAAAAAACGAGTTATTTTTGAGAAATTCTATGAAATTCTCTTATGTTCTTAAACATATGCCTAGAGATCATACAACCTTACAGCATCTATTTCAGAAAGACAATTTTTAATTTTCTGTAAGTATCTGTGCAGGAAAAGATGATTCCATGGTATAAAAACCAGGAGCATAACAAAATCCAACAGATAATAATCAAAATCAGATTAACTATGACTAAGATTGGTGGCAGCAGGGGCAGATGAGTGAGCTGGGCTGAGGAGGGGTAGTGAGGAGTTTTCTTCCTTGCAGGCGGCTACCTGAAGGCGGTTTGTCACACCTGGAAGAACCCAGCACCTACTTGGTCTTTTTGAAGCTAGTTCACACATGACTGTAAATGTTTAATTAAGGAGAAAAATAGAGTTTTTCCATCTAAATTAAAACCAGGAAGCAAATCAACTTCTTTTTTCCCCTTGGCTTCTTCACTGAAGAAGACGTCTGGGTCAGATGGTGAAACATCTGCTCATACAGTAGTACAGATAGGTCTCTCGGAACCAGGGGGCTAATTTGTACTAATAAAGGTCATCTTTTTTTTTTCTCACTCTATAAGTTTCTCTCTTAGTGTTGGACAGCCCTTAGATTATCAAGTGGTTCAAACAGCACTTCAGTCTATTTTATGAATGTGATAAGATTCAACTCACTGAGTTTTTTTAAGCTTTCTGTTAGGCTATTTTTTTGCTGATGTAGGCTCTGGTAATGGCTTTGGGGAAGCTCTGTTCTCCAAAGGTCAATGCTGGCATAAGTCACTGGTTTCCCTACGGCATCCCAGCCTGACCTTTTTTTTTATAGTAATCCTATCCTGGAGAAACTTGTGCCAGGAGAAAGGGGAGGAAGAATTTCCCTTTAACAAGTTCCTCCATCTATCTTAGAAAAAAAAAATCTACTGAATGGATTTGGAAGAAAAATGGCGAAACACCTTGTTGCAAATACATTAGAAATGACATGGAAATTTCTGTGACGTAGTTAACAGGACTGGAGAAAATCAAAACATTATTATTTCCATAAAATAAAAACCTACAGTTTTCATCTTATCTACTGCCCTTTGACCTTCAGCAACAGGGAGAGATTATTTACCTTCCAGCTGGGAGTATTGGTAGTAATGGGATTATCAGCATAATAAGAAAATAATGGCGGGAATGTGAATATCTGCAGTGCTCTGTGGCCACTGAGGGAACCACAGCCTGTGGCAATTTAGATCACATCCAGAGGTGGCTATAGTAATTTCCTCAGTGTCAGAGACTGGTCAAAAAGTAATATTAAAAACAGTTATTTATATCTGCTCCTTGTCAGTCTGCTCTCTCTGCCTGCAAGCATACAGAAAGAAATCTGGCCAACAAACCATACCCCAGTTAGTTAGGTAGTGGACATCATACGTATTGCAACACTTTGTTTCAGACAAAGCATAAGAGTTCTAATAAAAATAACCAAGAGTTTTCTTAGGGAGTATGATATTAGGGAGTAAGGGAGTTAAAACAGCAAAGTATTTATTGCTATATTTTTTCCTCTAAATACACACAGGATCGTGCAGAAGAGAGTTTCTTGTCCTTGAGACTACTGAGAGGTCATCTGCTCCCTCCAACAGCTTTTTTTTCACTAAAAATCTGTATAAAATGTAATTTTTGAATATATTTTCAATCTGAAGGTTGTATATTTGGGACTATTTAGTTCATTCTGTATGAACTATGTATATTCCTTTCATATACTTTCATCGCATTTGGTCTTTTTTAGACATCTTTTAATCGTTGAATTTTTTTTTTTCGTTTTTCTTTTTCCATTTGCTGTTTTCTGCCCTCTTCAGGAATGACCTTCCACAGAGTAAATATATATTGATATTTACTTTTTATATATAAACCCCTGCACAGATACACCTGCTGGAAATTCTAGAATAAGACAAAGGAGCAGGAAAAGAATTTAAGAAAAATACTTAACACATGACTGCATGAAAACAAGCAAACAAAAAGCCACGAAGTCTTAAAGTCTTCTGTGATTCTGTGATTAAATGAGTCTTAAACTCATAATGTAAAACAATTGCCACTATTTGCATGGAATTTTAAAATCTTGACTGCCAGCAGTAACATTATTTTAGTTACACAGTTATCTCATTTCTACTGCCTCTTTAAAACTATTGTTGGTGGGTTAACTTGAATCAGAAACAACTCACTTGTAACTTTGGGCAGGTAAATTCTATGTGCACATGAAATACAAGATGACTGATCTCCAGTGGTTGGATCTAGTACATGGAAACAGAAAGGCAATGGTCTATCTGTTGCTGGAGCAGCAAATACCACCAGTTCAACAGATGATTGTATACAGGCGCTTCCAAGCACGAGAGATTTAATAACTGGGCAAAGATATATAACAGCAGTGTGATTGCAAATGTAAGGAAATGGCAGATACATGAGAAATGCACAGTAGAAAACAAATGAAAACACAGTGGGATAATGTGAGACATAATTTACAGGTAATGGTCAAATATGTATAAAGGAGAAGAACTCAGCCTGAATTGCTGCTACTGAGCAGCTGGACTTTGTTATACTGTTTGATGAATAATACATAACTTTATGCTTATTCTTGGAGAAACAAAGTATTCTGAGTAATGAAGCCAGTACAAAGTGAAGCTATACGTCTGGGTAAGACAGAGTAAATAAGTTACCTAGAAGAGATGTAGTTAGAAATGGAGCTTGGAGAAGCTAATTGTGATCAATTCAGAGAAAAGGCTGTATGAGAGAAGAGCAGGCATGAATTCCTGGAAGGGTGCCTGTGGCCAGAAGGGGAGGAAGATTCTGGGAAGGAGATGAGAATCTGGGATATTTTGATTGTTACTTGTTTTTTTGTGATTTGTAGTTGACTGATATGAGCAGAAAGACAATGTGGAATATGTCTATTATTTAGACTGAACCACATAAATTTGACATTTTGTGAGTGAACAAGACGTAAAATGAAGTAACCATGTTAGCATAGCCAAAGAAATCGATGTGAATATCATCTATAAGGCAGGCATCGGGATAGGAGAAGTTAAATGGTTCCATATGACCACAACACTTTTCACTGTCAGGCTTTTCTTACAGAACCTATCAGTTTATTATTTTTTAATTAGGCTGTTTTAATTTATTCATGATTGTTATTAAATTTACAATAGTTTTTGGTTCTTAAATAATTCCTGTATTTTACCCTGAGGCAAGTTTTTTTTAGCCTCTGGCACTTAAACTCAAAGACTTCCCATTCAACTGCAATAACTATGCAATCTGACTTGAAACAGAAGAATAAATACATAGCACCTCAGAGGGCAGGAACCCAATAGTGTTACAATTTAATATGTTAGCCACTCACCTCGGGAACTGTTATACGACAGTTTGTCATTCAGCGGTGAAGAGGCTTTACTCCATGCTGAACAACTCACTGGGATGTCTTTGTACTATCTAGTGATATCTCACTTAATACCCATGCTTGGGGACTAATTCCTTGTGCTCTTCTCCACAGGGAGAGGCTCTTTCACAAGACATTCAAACCAAATATTTCATGAAAATGCACCCACATAACCCTTCTCTTTTACTTAACCTAATTTTAACTAACTTCATTTAGTTCTTTGACTAGAGAGGAGTCCTAAGTGCAACTTACCACTATTTAAATGTGTCCTTGATTAAAACTCGAGAATTAGTAACAAGAATAAAACACATCACTGTTTTACTCTTCTCATTTCTTCTCATCAAAAGAGAAAAAAAAACAGAAAAGAAAAAAAGATGTGTGTTCTGTGGAGTACTTGTCTCCAAAAGTTTGGTCTGAAGGCACTTCTTTCCTTTATTTTCTTCTTTTAAAAATAATTAGCCTGTTGTGATAGTGAAAAACCTCAAAGTCAACTGGATATAAAGCACAAGGTGGTAATGATTCTGATGACCCTTAGTTTGCACAGAAAGCTTTGTCTCCTGTCTAAACAAAGGTTATTGGTGTGAGACAAAAGTTCCTTTAGTTATAAGAGCAGAACAGAGCTGTAGATCACAACTCTCCTTCTATAGTGTTAAGATTTTCATGCTGTTATTGCAGCTCCATCCCCCTCATACCACAGCAATACTTTTAGAGCAGAAAACAGAAATAGAAACAGATTTTCTCATTATGAGAATTTAAAGGTTGTGGGGGGCACTAACAGCCTGATGTTGCTCAAAATGTTTACAAAAAAGCTTTTCCATGAATAATGTGCACAGGTAAAGGCACATTCCCACGGCCTCCAGGTAAGAGATGCAGAGTGGTTCATGGTCACATGTCAGAAGTCTATTGCTCTAAACAGGAGAGCATCTAGATGGAATTCAACACCAAAATAACGACACCTGAATTCAAATACTTGCATGGAAATGTCTATAGAACATCTAGGTGCCTCAGCTTCCATTATACTCCACGCAGATCTAATCGGTACAGTCAGAGGTATCTTGAAAACTATCCAGTTTACCCTGAGGTAATGCCCTGAGCTACTTTCATACAAATATTACGATGGTATACTTTTACTTTATACCATTTTTGTTCCTTTTTAAAAAGCACACTGAATTCCTGAATATGTGTCTTTCTGCAATGTTTCAAGCCTCCATAAACAATGACAATGGAAGGAACAGTCAGCTCTTTTTATTGTTCTTTGGCAGTTACTGTTTCTTTTAATGCTCTCCCTCAACAGAAAAAAAGAGCTTTCTACTCCATTTTTTGCCTTTACGTATTTGGCAAATGTTTCTGAAGGAACACAGTCCTGCTAAGGCTGCAGCACTTGGCAGAGCTGTAGGATTTACGTGTGTTTGCTCTGTGCCACAGACAAGTAGGGGAAGATTTGGGTTCAACTTTTTTTTTTTTTTTCCATAGCAGTTTTTCTTGTGTATTATTGAGTTAGCTACTCAATAGTGAGTCCAGACCAGATCCTCAAAACGTCTTAGCAATCACAGAAGTAAGTGTGACCATGCCTGCTCTGGCATATGACTCAAACACCCAATTCAAATTATTTATTTGTGTTTCTTATCCTCTACCAAGTGAGAATTAAGTTCCTTTGGATAAGAATGGGTTTGTCAATGCTCACTGCAATCAAGTTATAGGGATGCCTAGTTTAGACTATAAGAAATGCTGGAAGAGAGGGGTGTTTCTGTGATATCGTCACTTCCTTATCTCTTTGCATTTATCAGGTGGGAATTCATATCCATAAAACATCCTCTATGTCTTAGAACACATTCATTTCTTCTAAATAGCCAGACATACTGTTATAATTTAGAGGCTGGAACACGAATCCAGAACACAAGACACACTTGTTCAAGCCTTTCTTCAAGTGCACATTTTTCAAATGTCCAGTTTCCTCTCCCCACAGAAGCACTCTGTTGAGAAGACTTGTGTCATCTTCACTATTCACTTTGGATTAACTGGAAAGAATTTTTCCCTCATGAAAAATTTCACACACACAAAAAAAAAGGTTTTAAAAAATTAATAAATTATGATATCATTTTGTAATGTAAAGCTATTTCCAAGCTACTTTCCTATGACACTGTCATGAACACTTCATGAGCTTCAGTGAATTGTATCCTCACACAATCTTTGTGATGTTAAACATTCAAAACTATTTTTTTTCTGAGTATTACATGGATAGATTAAATGTTTTGCTTGAGATCACACAAAGTCTGTATCTTAGCCAGGACTGACCCCGTTCCTTTAAGTCCTTTTAAGTTATGTCATTGTCCACTTAAATGCTTAGTCTACACTTTGATTGAGTTCCTTTAAATGCACTGCGGGAATCAGTGTTATAACACTGACATAACTTTTACATTTGCTTTCCAAGGATTTCCTTTAGTCATTTGTCAATTAGTTTGGAGAGCTTTTCATCCCTCTCAAGTCTTTTTTCTTTTTTTTTTTTTTTTCTTTTCCTGCCTTTGCAAAAACACTTTTAGAACCAAAGAGATTGAAGTTCCACTAGCAGGTACTCTCTCTCTTAAAATTGCATAGTAATAGCCTGACCCTATGCACAAGGCTTTCAACAGGGCAACAGCTGAAAAAAACATCCTTTTTAGAACAGATGAAGCATAAAGAAGCATAAATATTGCACATTGACTCCCAAAAAGATCATGCATGACTGCACACCTTGTAATTGCCCTTCGTTTGTACATGGATTCAGCCTTGCGAACACGAGCATAGTACTGTTAGTGCTACCAATGTGCCTCTAATATGCTAGACCTAGGAAGCAGTGCAGGAAAAAGCACACGTGACAATTAGTGCAGGATTCAGAACTAGAAAAGGCTGGAGGAAAACTACCCGAGCGTAAAGCAGGTGACACGGCAGGCTCATTATCTGCATCAAAGTCGTTATTTGTGCAAAATAAACAAGCGAGGTTTCAAAGCAGGAGGTAAGGAAAGCATGTGCTGCACGCATGCAACAAGTATAGGCTGTGCTGCAGCGAGTTGCCATGGAGACTGGTGGATGGTTTCCGCGGAGCAAGCGAAAATGCAGTGAGACCTGAAGCCAGGGTGCTGTGGGCATCCCACGGGAAACCTCGGCTCTCACGGAATTTAAGGCAAGTCGAAATCTGTCTGTATTCATGGCTTTAGTGGTCTAGCATCTGGCAAGTTCAGACTCAGGCAGACAGCACTGGTTAATAGCACAGGAGAACTGGTGGGGTGTTGTCCCTGGAAAAATCCCCATCCCAGGGAGGGAAGAAGGAATTGATTATTGCTAAGCCAGAATGCTGGCTGTGCAGCCATTGCTCTGAGTAAATTACACAGCCTTTTTATAAAACTCTTACTTCAGCTGATCTGGCTGGTGAGTCATGAGGCCTATATTCCCAGCTCTCATAAAACCTTGCCTTGCCACAACAGGGAATAGTAAATGAATAGCTGCTGCCTTCCTCATCACTACAGTTATGGTTGGAGTAAGGAATAATGAAAAGGAGAGTCATCTTCTGCACGGCTGAGTAACGACGAGAGCGCTCCATCCTGTGTTTCCATACAACTGTTCCAAGCAAACCAGTGGTGCTATCCGTGGAGAAGCTTTGCAGATTGGTGCGCTGCGTTTAAGTACCCATCTGAAATCCAAAGACTGGCATCCTGGAGGACTGCAGTTTCCACATGAAACACTGAAGCCAACCTCAGTGTTCCCTATATTCATTATATAAAGCTCCCATTACAATTGAAGAATGCATTTTGATAATGACTATAATCAAGTATTTCTTCATTTTCAGTAGTGTGCATTTTCAGTTATGGAATTAACCTATTTTCGTGAAATTGAATTAGCGTAGTTAAGTAGTTGTTTTAGCAGTTAACAAACCCCTGTTGCTTAGGTGTTTACTCAACATTCCATTTCTCCTCAATGCACCACGTATTGGGCTATTTTAGGAAAGTCCATATTTTGATGAGAGTCCATGGAGCCTATTTTCACTACTGCTAAAAGGAATCACACTCAATGCATCTTTCTGAATAAATCATTTTTTTCAAGTCAGATAGTGTTTTTGCATTTCATGGCTTAACTGGAGCTCTTTTTCCTACCTTTATGAAATTGTTTGCTATGGCCAGATGCTGTGAAAATTAGGAGTTTTGAATCTCAAATCTGTAAAATTAGGTATGCTCATGACTATGACAGTATTCTAGGAAGAAAACTTTTTTTTTTAATACAAAAATAACTTTGATGACTGAGAAAATTCATATTCCTTATTCATCAGGTTGTCATTCCTCATTCCTGTATCAGCCTGTAATAAATTTTCCTTATCTCTGACTCCTGTATTGTCACTGCGAGTTAAAAAGTATACGCGTTCAAGATACAGTCGCTTCTTTGAATTGATCCTAAACCTCTGCCCCACCTGCTAGGGATTTCAAGACCATGAAGACATTCCTTTTCCTGTTTTTGGTTTGGCACCTTGCTTTGACACATCATTCCCTCCAAGATGCGTGCTTGATCCGTATCACATCCCAAACAAACTTTCTGTGTTAGTCTTAATAAGTCATTTAATTTACACTATTTCTATAAGACTGATGATTTCAATAAGCTATCAGCCCTCAACTTTGCACTGACCTGCTAGGGATTTCAAGACCATGCAGACATTCCTTTTCCTGTTTTTGGTTTGGCACCTTGCTTTGACACATCATTCCCTCCAAGATGTGTGCTTGATCCATATCACATCCCAAACAAACTTAATTTACCCTATTTCTATAAGACTGATGATTTCAACAAGCTATCAGCCCTCAACTTTGCACTATTTTTGATCATCTGCTTTTCCTGTCAATGCATCCACACTTCAGAACTTCCTAAGACCCTCTCTTGAAAAATTCCTTCTGAACATTTGTAAAGGAATTACATTTACAGTTTTAAATCCTCTCTTAAAACCTGCCCCTTCTTAGGCTGCTCATCCCTCTACTTTTGTGTTTTGTCTAGGGAAAGCTTTTCTACTCGGTTTCCTCAATTTTATTTCAAGCTTGGCATTTCACCTCCTGTCTCCTTATGCTGAGGTAGTTCACCAACTAGTCTTTTCTGATTTAAAGACAAAAAAAAAAAAAACATAGAGAGTATGCTTTTCCTCTCTCATACAATTGCTTCCAAAATACAGATCTTTGATCCTTAGAGCTTTTAAGGTTACATGATCAATCACAGCTTGTGCAATGCAATTGTGCAATGTGTTGCACAATCAATGCTTGTGCAACAGCATTGGCAAAGTGATTCTTTAAAAGAAATTGCTAATTGTTGTGGTAGAAGACCTGTTGCATTAGATATTTAAATCTAGGCCACTTCAAGGAATAGTTACTGCAGAGAACAACAGTTTTTCATGAATAGATTAAATCACTTGTCAGATTTATTTTTATTTCTATGCTCTATGAAACCAAAGCACTACTCTTCCCAACTCCACAATGGTTTGAACATAAAGTCTGAGTGGCAGTAGGAATATTGGCATCTGCCCTCTGGAAGGCCTAGCAATGTAGATGTGCATGAAATTGCCGTGCAGCAAAAGAAAGACACTATACTCCAAGTTTCAGTCTAGCAAACTCTACTTGAATAGTTGCACTGCTAAGAACTGCCTTGGGAACCAGTGATGAGATCAGAAGGGTATGACAAAAAAGGCAACTGGAAGAAGGAAAGAATAAACGGGCTAAGGCAAGCTGAGAACTGTCACTGAAAAGCATCTTGGCAGGAATGGAAATTGTCAAGGAATCCCCTAGTGTAGTGAGTGCACATATAACAGAAAGATTTTGGTTATTTACTTAAAACAATAAATAGATAGATACCTAGACAGATAAATAGATCAGTGAGCAGGTGGATAAATAAGTAAAAGCGCTGGGGAGACTTTCTAAAAATCTGTAGATCAAAAATCACTTTAAAAACAAAGTCATTTTCAGATCCATGAGATGTGTTTGTTAAATAACAGAAGGCTGCTATTTATTTCATGCTAAGGAAAATATGTATTTCCTGCTGTAAGATAAGCAAATGCAAAACAGTTGCATCTTCCAGCATACTGGTACCACGCTAGTCATAACTGCAAGCCAGTCACTCATGACTCCAGGCAAATACCTCATGATACATGCCAGTTACTACTGTTGGAGAAGATCATGTGGCTATTCAGATTTGGCCTTCTTTAACTGTTTTATAGGAAAATCACATAATTTTATCTTCTTTATTTTTTGCTTTTGAGGTGGTGCAAACAATGTACATGGAATCTATACAAAACTTTAGACATCAAAGTTTAAAAAATGTCTGTCCTCACTCATATAGGCTTATTGTGAGCTGCTTTAGAGCACTCCCAGGTTGTCTGCTTAAATTTAAAATTGCACCATATGAAAACATAATGAGAACATATCCCTTACACCTTTCTTCAGGTGCATGCTCCATCGAGTTCAAATGCAAAAAGAAGCAGGATAATACATAGCTGAATGAAGGGAATTCCCAAATAATGGTATTATATGCAAATTATTAGAGTAATTCTGGTATATCATGTGGTGAACTTGCTAGTGAAAAAAACTAAGAATTTGCCTAAAATATAGTGCTGTGTATCCAACAGAAAACAGGTACATCCAAGTGACCTTCAAGTTAATAAAGGTCACAAGTTAACCATGGCAGGGAGTTCATGGAGTTACCAAGCCCCTTGAAAAACACCACCAACTATCCTGCTCTGCATTCCCACACTTTTATAGATATGGACATCTGAAATAAATAAATATGTAAATCATACATATATAAATATATAAATATGTGTTTGTTCTCCAAATAAATACTATGTATGCAGTCTAGACATACATTTTAAGTAGTAAAACTGCTTTGTCACAGGAAAATTGGATTACAACACAAATTAATTTTTAAAAAAATAGACTGAGGAATGCATTACTTTTTTATTTTTTTTTTCCTCCACAGGTTAAAAGAACTTGATGTTCTCCCAATTAAAGAGTTTCACACATAGCATAAAATCTTTCATGCCTTTGAAAAAACTACAGAAAAAATTTAGAGTGAGTATTGCCCAGCAGAGAGAGCAGGAGAGTAAAGGCAGGATGTCTGAATGTTCATAGCACTGTCTGCATTTTGGAGATTTTCTGTGTGCTGTGCTGAACAGCTGTTTTTGCTGTGCTTCCTCCTTGCCCCACCCCATATTTTCACCCCATGATCAGTTCTCCTTTCCCTGCCCTTTTACTGCCTATATTATTTCTACTCTGTGTTCCCTCTGTCCTCTCTTCCCATCCTCTCTCCTCAACTTCTTCCCCCACAAAACATAATATTATCTATCATTTGTTTGCTTATTTGACTTGCGTTATCATCCCATGGCTGCCTGGCCTGTCTGTAAACTCCCATGAGGAGAGAATGGTTTTAACTCCTGTCCCTTAGGCTTGATGCTAATAAAAACAATTAATGAGACATTCAGTTAGTCTCAATAAGCCTTACAAAAATTAATTAGCATTGGTTGGAAGGAAAATTTAGAAATCTGAAGCTTATTATCTGCTAGTGCTGTTGGCAATAACACACTGAATAGTATTGGGATAAATGTTTGATGAACAAGAATTTCCTGTGTGTAATGGGCATCTTCCCGGCATTGGCAGCCTCCAGAGTGCCATAAATCAGTATCTGTTGACTGCATAAAACTATAAATTTAGGCCCACGGTAGACATTTCCCCTTGGTCACTTTATTACTCATCTTCTCATGCGCACTGCTTGCCACCATGACTTTTCTTGCCCTCTCTCCTCCCCTCCCCTCCTCTCCTCTCCCCTCCCCTCCCTTCCCCTCCTCTCCTCTCCTCTCCCCTCCCCTCCCTTCCCCTCCTCTCCTCTCCTCTCCCCTCCCCTCCCTTCCCCTCCTCTCCTCTCCTCTCCCCTCCCCTCCCTTCCCCTCCTCTCCTCTCCTCTCCCCTCCCCTCCCTTCCCCTCCTCTCCTCTCCTTTTGAGTCCAGCTGCAGATTCCTCTTCCCAAGCAAGCCAGGCTGTATAAATATTCTGCGTCCAAACACATTACTTTTTGGAAACTAACTGTATTCATCTGTTTGTGCCATCTTCTCTTTCCTCCCAGTCCCTTAGCCTTAATGACAAGCATAGTAAAAAATAGAGAATCCTGTTCCATGTTCTTTGTACAGCAGAGATATGGACTTTGCAGCAATTCTTAAATTCAGTCTTCTGATATACCAATTACATAGAGCACAAGAGTCCTTTAAAGTCCCCCAAAAAACTCAGGCTACAAGAAATCACATTTTTCATTCTGCATATGCAGTTTTAAATTATCATTTTGTCAATCAAGACTGCAGTCGACTTATCAAGAATCAGCTGGACTTTGACCTGACTGCAGCCTTGGTGTATGAATTGAAATTTCTTTTTTCCACAGGAAGCAGACAATCCTCTGCTGACCAAAGACAGCACAGTCCTAACAGGGAAAAAAAAATGATTGCAACCAAAATATCTACTTTTTTATTTCTATCTCATCTAGACAATTATTTAGTTAGGCTGATAATTTATCAATACATTTTTGAAAATGAATGAATTCATCAGCTTTTTTTTTTTTTCCCTGAGCTGCTAAATTTATATCCATAAGTTTAAATGCAGGAAGGTAATGGTGCTAATTACTTTTAAAATTCTTATTGAATCATATATAATGTGATAATAATAAATAATAATAGGCAACGGTCAGCAACATCCATTGCGTAGCTTACACATAAATCATAGGAAGTGCAAATCCAATAATCAAAGGGAATATGTGCTAAAAAGAGGAGAAAGAATAAATGTAAAAGCAGAGGGCCAGAACATAAGTTTCTTACAAACCCTTTGCTACACTGAAGACAGAGAGCGGCCACAGCATGAGCTATTTTGATGCTTGAAGATTTCCAAATTGACTAAAGCGGTACGATTTAATCTTCGTGCTTTCAGTCCTTCAAATTACCATCTGCAGTAAGGGCAAAAGTTTCTCCTGCAGATTTTCTGTAGATGGACATTAAGAGAGAGGTAAAGATTAACTGACTTTAGCATTAGTGGCATATAAAACTCACTCTAGTCCGCTGTTTGTCCTCTCAAGGCCTTACTCTACATACATCTCAAACTGTAGAGCTGAGACCCAGTATTTTATCTTTAGACTTATTATCAACTCAAAAGATGACTCGCCAACTATGCCTCACTGACAGTTATTTTCAGAAAGCTTTTCATTGAAGTGGAATGGGACAAATCCACTATTCAGTGACAGCAAGGTACAACCAGTCTCTATCACTGGAGTTATTATGTATCTACAGTGAAAAAAACAGAACAGAATTTGGCCCATTATCTTTAGGATTAATGCTCGAATGACATAGCTACAATAGATCTGTCAAGTTTTCCTGCTAATGTAATTGTATTGCATTGTATTATGAATATTATTAATTAAGATTCCATTTGCAGGTGATCTAATCAGTTAACGTATGCCTTTGAAGAATGAAATATTGCTCTACTAGAAATGGGATATTTAAGCTGACTTGTAGAAATCTATTTTTGTTCCTTTTCATTCCAATATTTCTATTTCTGACTTCAGTGCCTCAACATTTGGCAAGGAATTGTTAGACTGTGTGAGGCAGACCATGATGAGCATCCATGGGCTAAAAATGCTGGTAGAAACAAGTGTGAAAACTGCAGGGTTTCCTCTGAAAATAATAGCCCTCTATTTTGTCTCCCACTAAAACAACATTTCTGATAAGCAAAAAAAAAAAACCCAAAACCAAACAAATGAAAAAAAAAAACGCCACTTTGATGTCAGGATCAACTGAGTTCTCATAAATTTCAGTGGGACATGTATGCAGATTTGATTCAGGAATGCATTTAGGAGAAATTATTTATGCAAGAATAATAAAGAGTCACAAATTCATGATTAATCATAAACACGAGAGACCTTTCCTCCTCCTCTGCTACTGTTTCCACGTTTCTCGCTTTGTGTTAAGCCGTAATTTGTTGATTAAATTAACATTTTGTATAGGCATGTTCATGGACAAAGCAGCAATGGTTATTACGGTCTTAAAGCAGTCTCCTTGGCATTTTACAAGACAAGCATAAACTGCATTTCATATGTCAGAGCTTCCACTTCCCTTGAGCGCCTTCAATGAGAAAAGTGCTAACTTAAGCAAAATAAAATGAAATGCCTATATTTTTGGTATGCTATTACAAGAAGAAAGTAACTATAGGTAGGAGGGATATTTGGAAATAAATGACATATTTTCACCCTATTTGAGAAGTCTTGAACTTTGCAGCCCCTTTTTTAAGTACAGAGATATTGCACTAGTATTTCCAGATTTATCAACTTACTTTTCCGGACTCTGTATTGTTTAGAAAGAAGGTTGAGTCATGTATAGTTACAGTTACAGAAATAAAGAAAATAACTACCTACCTAAGATATGAATTTGTCAGCCCTGACGTTTCCAAACTGTTGAAACAAATTGACAACAAATCGGTTTATCATCCAAGTATTTCAGTGCCATTCAAGATCATTATCTATATAAATACTCACACAAAGAAAGCAAAATTACATCATCATTATTGTTTGATTACTAGAAAAACAGGGACAAAGCATCATCACTGGGAAAGATAGTTGTATATATATGCAAAATATTTAAATGTTTAATATTCAATATTTAAATCAGAACTATCGCATTTCAGACACTGACCTATTAATGGCTTCATCACCCTGTGGTTAAAATGCTCATTTCTTTCTGTTTCCATAGTGTGGAAAGCGAAGTCTGAATGAGGACACATAGTTGAAGGCACTGGGATTTTCCCTCAACGATGAACATGCTTACACCACAGAATAAATTAAAATGCAGAGACCCTGACGCTACAAATGACCTGAGACGGGTGGCTGACACAGTATAGCACAATAACATCCAGAGGTGTTCATCAGGGTCCCCAGACACTATTGCCAACATTGTTTGAGGTAGTAAGCTGTACCTTTCAGCTCTTGTTACCATAACGCCCATAGCATCCAGATACAGCTGTATTTCTATATCAGTCCCTAAGCACCAGCTTGGCTTTCTCTGGTTCACTTTCTATGGGATGATGTAGCTGTAATTTTACCTTATTGAGTATCATTGCATTTGTTTGCCTTTCCTGCTCTAATTTCTTATTCTTTTCGCGTGTGCCTATACTCCATGTGGAGCACATCGGAGATCATCTGTAAGAGTCAGACATGCCATGCATCTAGATGGATGATTTGCAGCAGCCTAACTAAATTTGGAACTGGGCTTTAATGATTTACCCATAAGGTTAAGTAAGATTGCAAGTTTAAATCTACTGCTACAGCTTGCTTGTTTCCACTGTGGGATAAACAGCAGAACAGCAGAAGAAGGATGAAGTAGTCCCAGAACAAGCTGCTTTCATCACAGAACAGCCAGTCCTTGTTAGTACTACACTTCTACAACATGATATCCTTCAGAATGTAAGTGAAGATTATAGGCACTTTGAGCATTTTCTTGCAAAAAAAAAAAAAAAAAAACAACCTTTTTTTTGGCGGGCCCTTTTTTTTTTTTTTTTTGCCAAAAGTTGAATCACAAGGCACAATTCTCTCAGGTTGATGAGAGCCAGAATTGATGAAAATCCCAGAGGAGAAGGTAGAGTCTGTCTTAAAAGGAACAAATCTTATGTTGAAGAGCCACATAAAGAATAAGAATATAGCACCAGTTCTATAAGAAACTAATTCTGCTGCAATAACTTTGTCAAATCAGACTTTTGGCATTCATCTTTTACTAACTTAAATAAAGATGCCTTTCACTTCTTCACTGGGCCAGACAGCAATTACCTGGACAGGGGGCATGGGAAATGAGGCCAAGAATGTTTACAGAAATAGAACAAAATAGAAATTTTGTCAGACCTAGAAACAGCTGCAACAACTTAATTCCTAGAAAATACTTTTGCTCCTGCTCCCTCATTTTTAAATAAACAAATTTGAAATGCAATGACTGGGATTAATTGGCAAACTGTTAATGTGGATTGGAATACTACCTTACTATATGGATGTAAGTGGGGAGATCCAGCTTGGTCTTATTTAGAGACAGAGATACTTTTCAAATGTCATTTTGCTCACAGAATTAGTTATAAATTTAGAAAAATTGCTTTCCCTGACATTATCTTCATTACCAGAATAGATTTGTAGTTTTAAAACAAAACAAAAAGCCCCACCAAGTTTCATACAGAGACCAACCTTAAATGAGTGTGAAATACAGAAAAAAAAATCAAAAATCAATATAAATAAGAGACAGTATAAATTTCTCACTGAAACTGATTGCAAATTCACCCCCCTCATCCCAATCCAATCCTCTTAATGTCAAAATGGAAATCCTTTATTAGAATTAATACAACACAAAATTGTTCCTTCCAAGCCCATAGGACCAGAGCGGCCTGACTACTGCAGGATTAGCAGGCTTTATTGCTTTTTAACCTCTACTAGTTTCATTCAACATGAATTACAAGTGATTTATATCAATATCACATAATTGCATATTCTCCAATATGTTAACAACAAACAACCCTTTGTGTAATAACAGTTATAACTTTTCATTTTCAGAAGCCATTCCAAATAATTTAATCTAGCTAAGTGGTGACTAAGAGAACAGGATAACAGTCTGCAAAATGTCTAGGACAGAGGAAAGAGAAATTTTAGGTCCTTCAGGGGAGTACAGCTGAAAGT
Organism: Tinamus guttatus; assembly: GCF_000705375.1. The sequence continues at coordinate 34,977 of NW_010587627.1, read as the reverse complement.
ATCAGAATTAGATTAAAACTAGAGAAACCGGTGGCCTGATCCTTTAAACATCCACCAGCTGATATCACACTTGCTATTTTGAGAGCCCCTAATTAATTCTTATCTCTGTTTGTTGATAACACTCAACAGATATTTATAGAGTACCATCTTTTTCTTACTCATTGCTAAGTGAAGTGATGTTAATGGACTAGTTTCAGTAGCAAATGGGATTCAGTACTGTTTACAGAAGTTATTAAGCCACCCAGTAGCCTAAGAAGAACCGATTCTGAAAGGTGTCATTCTATATAGTAATCTTCTAAGAGAAGTGTGAAAACCTGAGAACTGATGATCTGCTAGAAGAGCTTGCCATGGAAAAAAGTTGGTGCAGTTGTTTTCCGTTTAAATATCTTCCCACATTAAGGTAAGTGTCTACATCTTCCAGACCAGTTGCAGACCAGCAGGACCCTTCATCCAGTGTCTGGTTCATTTTTACAATGCTGCAGCCAGCCTGGGGTCGTGCCAGGCAGTGTCTCCTCGGCAGAGGCGGGAGCCGCAGCCACGTGGCCAGCGCGTGACCAGGCCGCTCATCGGGCGGCCTCACGCGTGGTCGGTCTTTGGCTCACCATCACAGAGACCGTGCTCCTCAATACGCCCACACTGTAATCTTTTTATCTCAGTGCAACTTGGGAACAGGCTGCTGATTAGACGACTTTTCCTGGCAATGGCAGCAGATCACTGTGTCACTGGTTTTCTGAGTTGCCTCACAAAGTGATAGACGGTCACATAGTTACCCAGAGGAAATGATTAAAGGTTTCCTTCACTTCTGTAAAAAGGAGGCATCAAAGATCAACTTGCAAAATAACTCACTCCAGCAGGAGTCCATTGCTGGATGTCATTTTTTAAGGCTTTTCTCAGATACAAAGAGGGAGTGAACAGGGAGGAGTGTTTTTGTACAGGCAGTGTTTGACTTACGCATGTATGGTCAAACGGATGAGGTATGTGCAGTAGAAATATTTATGTGACCAGTAGTGGCATCTCATGTAAGAAGGATGTTTAAGACATGCTTTGCCAGCGGTATGGAGAACAGAGTTTGGGCAGAAGCTTATCAGCTGTAGACAAATAAAGAAAGTGCTATCATCTCCATTTACTGGGGGAGCACCATACCACAGAGCTGACATGAGTTATAGAAATGGAAGATTAGATCTTATGAAAGTCCCTGACTTCTAATGAAACCTCAAACTGGTGATTTAAATCCTCCTCAAAATAGCTTTTTTTTTTTTTTAATGTCTGAATGATGGTAACTAAAAAGAGAGTGAGCAGTTCTCTTCTGGGGACTGCTTGCCTTCTTTTGGGGAAATTTTAACTTTCTCTTTTCAACTGTACTCATCTTTCCTCTTCACATACATCCATTCCTACCTAAATCCTTCACACTGCATTTAGAACCAAATAAAGCATTAATATGTTCATCTGTGTGAAATGTTCTCTTAACTATTACCTCGGGCAGTCATTTAGTTGAATCTGATAGAGGAAATACATTGACATTGTTAAGGTTAATGACCCAATGATTAACAATACACATTTTGTAGCTCAGTGCTTCCAGTCATTGTTTCATAGAGTAATGTGAACAACTACATGCATATTATGCTACAGTACCTAGAATGGAGTCCTTCCTTTTACATAATAGGTGATGTAAAAGAAATCTCCTCATGCCTCAAAGTACTTCCAAAAGATGGACAAGGTTTTATACTTGCCAAAAATGTGAGGCACTTCACTGAGCTCATAGATCATACTATATTATTCCTGATTAGCTCACAGAGTCAATTGGCCTATAATCTGTGTCCCACTGCACACAGTAAATTATCCAGGAAAAAAAAAAAAAAACTTTTATACTCATAATTATGTTTAACTAAAGCAGTAGTGCTATACTGGATCATCTACAGCAAAGATCTATTTTGGATTAATGACAAATATAACTGCATTTTTATCATATAAACCACAGTGTACAATATGACTTTTATGCTGCATTTATGCTGACCAGGAGAGGACAGCTATATTTGGCAGAGACCAATTAGAAGGAGCAATACTTGGTCTCACAGAAGATCATCTAGACCAAACTCGCCGTATCAAAAATTTAGAACAAACATGAACAAGGTACGAGAGTTTCTAATGTTTCAGTGTGTGCACCAAGAAATTGAGTTGTTTTGACTGGTACTATACATATGTATTTATCATCCTTCGGAAGAAGCATGTGTGTTTTAATAAAAATAAGTGCATCTGAAATAGGATTTCTTCTTGAATATCATCTTCTATAGATATTTTTGATGGGTAATGTTTACGTAATTGACGAGAATAACATCACTTGTCAGAAAAAAACGGCACTTTCTCTGGTTTATAACACTACTCTGAGAGTACTGATGCCTGAAAATAGAATAACTACAGAAGACTCCATTATATTGTTTCAACTCTACTATCCTCGAGGGTTCAAAAATAACTTATAAATAATAAGTAATTAACTGTGTCTCAGAGCATATCACTTTTGTTATTATCACTGCCACTTTTAAAATATTTCATAGATTTGCTGTGCACACTTGGACATTCTTGTACTAAATAATTTTCAGGTTTATATTACGCATAGCACAATGAATTGGGCATAGGTATAGGACAGTGGTAAGTTTTACTGTAGAAAAACACATTAGTCATATCTGCCATGAAGGCATTATGTAGGATTAATGACTATTTTTATTTTTATTTAATTATTACAAATTAAGGGGTGAATTGAGTCCTAATCAACTTGCAACCTGCCAGTCATACCTGGTTTCTAAATTTAAGCACTGAAATGAGTGTTCTGATTTTCAGAAGGGCTCCGCGGGAGCATGTTCTGTTTAATTAATGGAAAAGGTGAGTGTTTACACAATTTGAAACTTTTAATAGTTATTTATGTGATTAAAGGAGGATTGAGGAATCCTTATTAATAATTAAGTTTAAAATCGTGGACCTACAGCTCAGATCCTCCTTCCAGTTTGCACTGGACACCTGCAGCAAGATATATAAACCATGAAATACAGAACAGACCCAAACATATTAGTTTCAAGGAGAGGAGTCTATCTCAGAGGAGTATCTCCGAGATAAGTCTGTTTTCTCAGCTGTCCACGCAAGAATATTTCATATATTACTCACCTTTCACTCACATGGGCTCATGTAATACAGGTGTTTAGAGATCTGAGAGGTTAGGAGTAAGTTTTGTGAATGGAGACTTAGGCTGTTAGTTAAATGCTTGTTTACATCTCCCTGAAGTGCAATGCTGCACATACTGCACTGGGTAAATGGGCAATGTCTCTACACATTGAAAACCTGATCATTGGAACTGGTCATTTACTTAACATTAGAAGTAGGAGATATATGCTAATCCATGCCAGACATTTCACATCAAGTGGAGAGAATTTCACAAATTAAAACAGCTCTCTTTCATAAGGCAGAGAGGATGAAAGGCTACAGCTTGAAGGCATGGATCAAAGAAAAGGTAGGAGGGATATTCTTTTGTCCATGCTTGATACACAGCACAAGCAGCTAAGGTAATGGCAGCAAAATATACTAAAGATGTAGCTGCTAAGGGCTAATGCCTTTTGATGAATTCTAGTGTTTTCTACTGTGGTCACATTTAAAATTCTGTGTAACAGCTCACTTTTTTCTTTAAAATAATTACAAAAAAATGTGTACTGCCTAGCAAAGAAAGATGGTTTTCAGACTTCCAATCTTGGTTCGGGGCATCATAGACAACTGGAACAGACTAGGAACAACAGTTTAACAACAACAACTAAATAATTTATTCTGAGGATTAACGAATTCTTTGTTAAATATTATGGATAGCTTATACACTTTACAAATTTTCAGATGCAAGTAATCCTAAATCCTATGAAATGAAGGAATGTATTTGATTCCTTAAAAAGACAAATATAGGCATTTTGATTCATATAAAAAATCTTAATATGAATTTTCATCTTGTTTACTGAAGTTCTTATTTCCTCTTTACAATATGTGAGTTATATAATTAAATGTTTTATAGAACATAGTGTTAGTATCTTAAATTACAACAGAGCTTCAATATTCCCAGTTTAATCTATTTGGCAGTGATTCACAATGTTGTTTCAGTAATACATATTTGAGTCACGATGAAGTCGTCAGATGAACTAGGAGGACTTTGAGGAGACTTTTTTTCTTTTTTTTTTCTCTTGATATTGCAGAATACTTTTTCTGTTCCCTCTGCCTTCTGCTCGAATGCAGAGCATCAAATACAGTTAAAGCTGGAGGATGCACAACCAGATTTCTCAGTGTTTTATTCTTACACCCCCTTCTTTCCGTAACAGTATGGAAATGGACCACCTGAGCCCACCTGAGTCATGCTTTGCTGGTTTTGAAATGATTTCTTAGCAACTTTTCATTGGCTCCGTACCTTCACAGTGTTTATAACACCTCCTACTCATGAATATGCAGTTCGTTCAATGTATATTCAGATTACCTTTATTCTCAGGATGAGTGCATTCTTAAAGGTTGTGTTTCAAGGAAGGTGGGAATATAAGAAATCTCCTGGGACATGAGTTCCTTCTAATGTAGCCAATCTCAACATCAATTGCCATTGATGACAAGAATCCTTTATTTATTTAAGCTTTTTACTTCTGTTACTGCTGTTGGAAAGCCGTTCAAAAATCTTACCATCCTCATGATTAAAAACAGTCTTCTCTTACCCCTAAATGTGCTCACAACCTTACAATCACTGTATGTTTTTTTACATCAGCCTTATCTATCAGCCTAAGTGCATTTTACTTCTTCCTAGGCATTTATACCACTGCTATTTCCAGACATCAGTTCTCCTCAGATTAGTTATTTTATGTTAGGCTAGCCAAGCCAAGCTATTCGATTTCCTCTTGTTAGCTGTCCTTTCCGTTCCTCTGGGGAGCTCAGGGGCCGATCTGGATCACTTCTAGCCTGAATTCTTCAACAGTCAGGATAAGACAATTTTCTAAATGAGGCCTCACTGGTGCTTTCAACGATGTCATTAATATCTGCTTATAAAAACCCTCTGCATTCCCACGAGAAACAGGCAGTATGAAAGAGTGACTCATCTTAGATTTTATGCATCTCCTTCAAGATGACATGAATGTGTTCTAGACTAACGTTCTCTGATGAATAAGTCTAGAGTGACTACCTGCTATGTAGACATCTGAATCTTACTCTGAAGTTTTAGATGACAAATTTAAACGAGTCTAATTTTATCACAAGAGATGTTGCACTTTGTTCTTTTTTCCAGGTCTTCCTGTGTAAAATTCTGGTCTTTCATATCTTAATTTTGATGTGCAGTGCAATCCTACTTTTCATATCAAGACTACTAATGATTAATAATTAAATAAAATCAGTTCCAACGTGTTCCTTTGGAAATTGCACTGCACTACTAAGATGTCCGTTTTCAATTTCTTCTGGCATTCATTCCTATGTATGAAATAAAATTTCATTTTTAACAGTGCTTACTGCATAGACACTCTTCCCAAGGAATTCTAAGTTTATTTTTTCTTTTAATAAGAAACCTTTGCATCTCAGTATTATTTTTTCAATATTTACATCCTAAAGAGAGCCTTTAAATTAAAGGGAAATAGTAAGAAAGCCAATGATCTGTCTGTGTGTAAAATGAGAAAATATCTGAGTGTTTTGTATAATGATGCTAATAGGTAATAGCAATTAAACTTCATAAAAGAAGTTCATAATCTCAAGCATCTAAGAAAAAAAGCACATACAAATCCTAGAGAACTGTGAGTCACTCTCCAATGGAACATTACCTAATCAGCAACAGTCCTGATAATAAGAGGTGAGATAAATTTTCCTGTATGCATACCCACATTATCAGATGGGGAAGTAGATATTACACCAAACATCATAGCAGGGAACAATATTTGGGCTATAAAGGAAAGCACCTTCAGTAATAACTTTATTGCTTTTGATGGTGCTTAAGGTAAAAAATCTGCTCCTGAAACAGATACAAAATCCAGGCTAGGACTTGTTTATTGCACATACTCCATTTCTGTTAATAAACTATAAAAAATTGGCTTTCTAGATAAAAAATAATTAACTATTTTTAAATGGATTATATATCCTTAGAAGTTAAACTCATCGACCTTCCTGCTCATGTTTAATCATGGCCATTAAAATGTTTATAGGTAGGTCAGAAGGACGGTATGCCTGATCAGATCAAATTGCTGTCGCACCACGGTTCAGATGCTTACAGAGATGCTTTTCCTTCAGAGTCATCATCAGAACTTAGCCTGGAGGTATAAATCTCTATTATTGACTTATTTTCCTGGACCTAGCTAAAAGCCCTGGTTCAAGACTAGAGGACCACACTGATAAGCTCAGGAAGGACTATACAGAAAAATCTTAGCAACAGTTACAATTAAAAGTTCATGTCTGATATCACAAAAAATACAGCGGACACATGGACAGTTTTTGAGTACAGCAGTATGCATGGTAAATACTAGATTTCCAGTTCATCTTTAGCCAGCTCCTGGCAATCCTGAACATTTTCTTAAGCTATTGGGGATTGAATTCCGTCTACATCAGTACTAGTTGAACCACTCGGTTTTGTTAGTAGACTAGCTTAATAGAATGATCCACAGAACCAGTTTCATTAAGTGATTCTAGCTGCTCAGTAATAGGACAAGTAGAAATCCTGCCAATATAGAGATACTGGGGGACTAATATAGGTGTGTAATACATATCAAGTGCCAAGCAGCCGACTTGGAGGAATGTGAGGATGCATTCTTCATGTATCTACCACTACCTGTACATTTTGTGAGAGGAGATACCACTATCCAGCCTTTACATTTCGACTTTGAAATGACACACTGAAGCTTAAATAAATAAATACTGATATATCAAGCAGAAAAAGAAACTTACCAACAGAGGATCCAATACTTTTCACTTCTAGATCAGGAATAAGGCTATAAAAAAAAAATCAGAGGGACATTCAGCTTTACAGAAGATAAACCAGGACAACAAAGTCTCTGCAGGCAACAGCTGTGGCATTAACAAGAAGCAAAAAATATACAGTACAAACAATATAGAGATGTCTTTCTTCTCTTCTTACAAAAGATATATTTTAACAGGGATCAGATAGACACAAAGGTTATTCATCTGTGAGTACCAGAAGATGGTAGCATGCCTGACCTCACCCAGGGAAAACCCATAGCACTACAACTTGGCCTTATTGGCTTCTTTTGAAAACAACTTGAACAAAGTAAGGAACATTCCTTATTGGGAAGACAAGATGAGGTCAAAGTAAAATAACAACCAGATTAATAGCAATAGTTGCAGTACTACCTCGATTATGACAGAGGAAATCAAATCATACAGTAAAGATCAATTTAATCAGAGATCTGTCCATTAAATGAAGTCGTTCGCTGAACTGGCATGATGAAGGTGTATCAGCATCCTAACCTTTCTGTGTTTTTGATTTCTGGATATCCCATCCAGGACTCTTTTGCAGCTCTGTGAGGTAAAATGAACTTTTAAAAAAATGATCCAACACGCCTTACATGCTCCACTATTGTATCATTTCCCCAAAGGCTGAGTTCTTGCATCAAATATGGAAGTCAAAAATATCAAAGATTTTGCTATCTAAATAGGCAAGACAGACAAAAGATATCAGAGGATATGGAGAGGTGACTTACCCATGAAATCAAAACAGAAGACACACTGAACAGAAATCTCCATCAATACTGTTCAGAGTTTATTTCATGACCAGAGATGACTGTTCCTCATTCGGAAAGGACAGGAACTAGCATATCAACCACACCGATTACTAAAACAAACTAGTAAACAAAACCCATGAAATGGCAAAGCAGTGGGTCAAGAATTCAGCATTTGGAAGTATTTGGAAGCACTGTCATATCAGTATAGAGGAGCTTTTATTCTTAATTATGTTTTTAAAATGATGCTTTATCACGGGCAAAAAACTGAACACCAGTGAATATCTCTAAGAAACAGGAGTGCTAATCATGGCAAAATTAATTCTGTCTTCATCAGAACAAGTAAGATGCCACTTTTACTTTAACAAGGCTGCATAAACAAATTAATGAGGCAACATCCTCCTGCCAGTTCTCTTGCAAGGCTCTGTTCTACCTTCTGCTGCTTTTGTTACCATGTTTGGATATTTCTTTTCAGGAGGGAAGAAAAGATCTACTGCAGTGTGGAAACCTCACACAGAAAAACACATAGGAAAACAGAGAAGAAATCTCACTGGCCTGAATGCATCTTACTCAAGTTTAAGGAATCAACTGAGGCACACAAGTTTAGAATCTATTTAAACCAGACCTAGTCTTTCAAGAGACAATAAAATAGCAATTCTTAAGTGTGAAATACATCTAGAAATATATCTACTGAGTATAGATAGTGCCTTGATTGATATAACCTAGGTTAACAAAAATATTTCTTTGTAAAGGCCTGGAGTTAGATAGCATGAAGCTAGGCCCTGTTGCATATGAAGTAGAGTCCTAGATTGAGGGGAATGAGATGGAAAAGGGAATGTGCCTAGCTCAACACCAAAAGCTGAAGGATGTTTTGCACCGTCAAAATGGGAAGATGAGTAATGCATGATAAACTTTATTTAAGTATTATTTTCTATGCTGTCATCATAGTAGGAGACTCTGGGATCTTGCTATCTAATAGGAAAGACAGACAAGGATTTTAAGTCAGTAGTTAGTATGAATCACAGAATGCTTAAGGTTGGAAGGGACCTCTAGAGGTCATCTCCTTCTGGAAGCCATCTGACCTTGGCTGTGTAGTACTGTTCGCCGTGTCTGTGTTACACTCCCCTTCCCCCTTCTCGCCTAGTTTAAAGCCTTTCTAACCAGGTTGGCCAGCCTTTTGGCAAAGAGGTGTGTGCCCCTCTTGCTGAGGTGGTTCCCATCATTCCCCATGAGCTGGTGATTATAAAACAGAGTCCCACGGTAATAGAAGCCAAAACCCTGTTGTCAAGCCCAGCGGCGCAGCCAAGTGTTAACCTGCCATATCCGCCTTCTCCTCCTTGAATCCATTCCCCTTGTTGGTAGGATAGAGGAGAACACTACCTGGGCTCCCATACCTTTGACGGCCATTCCTAGGGCTCTGAAGTCACGCTTGATATCCCTCAGTTTCCCCATGGCATCGTTTGTGACCACGCAAAACAGTACCAGTGGGTAATACTCAGACTCCTGAACAATTCTTGGGAGCCTTTCTGTGACATCCTTTATTCGGGCCCCTGACAAGCAGCAGACCTGTCTGGATGAGAGGTCCGGTCTACATATCGGTGCCTCCGTGTCCTGCAGCAGGGAGTCGCCCATGACGATCACCCGCCTCTTCTTCTGAGTACTCCTTTTCTCCTTAGGGGGAGCAGCCTCGCAGTGTGGACCTGACTGCCTCTCTGTAGACAGCCCCCTAGATGGGCCTTGGTTCATGACCTCCTCTATCTGATCCCTAAGTTCCAGGGCCTCGTACCTGTTGGATGTGGTCACTGGTAGAGGTGAGGTGGGCCATGGAAGGGATCTCCTGCCACCTCGAGTAGGGACCTGTTTCCATTGTTGATCGTCCCTCGATACTGTTAATTCTGCCCCCTCTGCCCTATGGCAAGAGGGTACTAGATTTACAGACTGAATTGGGAGGTTCTCAGAGTGGCTTTTCTGGGAAGACTGCAGAATGCAGCTCCACCAGTCTATTTCTTTTTCACATTCTCTGATGGCCTTCAGCCTTTCTCCCTCCTCCTTCAGCTCCACCACCAGGCTGAACAGGTCATCCACCTGCTCACACCTAAGGCAGACGATGTTTTCGCCACTCCCCAGTAAAATGGAGAGTCCCAGGCATTCCCCACAGCCAGAAACCTGGACTGCTGCATGTTTCTGTGGTGGTTCAGTCTGTGTTGCCACAGTCTTCCTGGTGGAAGCTCTCTGCCGAGTGGAGACCATGGCTTCACCTGATCTCCCACTGCTGGAAGAGTCTGTGGAGAGAATTCTTTTCCACACCTGGGAGGAGACTCCCTGACTCCTGCCTGTGCAAACTGCTGTGCTAAGTGACGTGCTACGCTCTATTCGCCACGCTCCCTGGGGCAGTTTTTGAATTCCCACCTGCCCTGCTGGCTCCGCCCCCACTGAGTCAGAGCCGCCTCTGGCTGGTATGAAATATTTATAGTTTAAACTCAAAGGTAGAAATAATTATTATCCCTATTTTAGAGGGTTGAATTTGAAACAGATGATTAAACAGTTTGCATTAGATGACCCAGAAAGACAACTGTTGAGCTGGGAATACCCAACAGACCTTCTGATTTACAGTCAGACACCTCACCCAGATAAATACCTACTTCTTAAGCTGTCAACTGACCATTCACTGCAAGCTGAAGGACAAAGTGAAGAAGAGGAGTGGAGGTCAGTGAAGGAGATTTCTGTCTCTTCTCACAGCTAAAGAAAAATTCCTATCCTGGGTGTTCAAATCACAGTCTGTGTTTTATCTTTTTTTCCAATGATTTCTTTCTTTTTTTACCTTCTCACCTTCATTTTTTCCTAGCTCCGTCTCTCCATATGGTTCATTCATAGTTGCATAGCAACAGCATATTCCTTAAAAAAGGAAACTTATTAGATACAAGAGATTGAATGGAAAAAAAAAAAGCCTGTTGTACAAAGTCCTAACTAGACCATAAAACAACCATACTTTCTGACTGGTTCTTTTAAAAGAATAACTAAGGAGGTGTGTGGGCTGAGGGGAAATAAGAGTCAAGAAGAATCAGCCTGACACTCATTTCCAGCTGCCCTTCTCTAGGCCCCTTGGGATAGGTCCTCTGAAGCTTTCTATACATTTGGAAAGACCAAAAAAAAAAATGTGGGATAAAAGGAGGAACAAGTGTATGAGGTCCAAAAGGAGGTTAGATCGCTGCTCAGGTTCTTAGCATGTAGAGGAATATCTTTGTGTATGACAACAAAAGTAAGGAAAGGAATACTCTGTTCAAGAGTTGAGAGTTTCTTCCAGCTCAGACCGGAAGCCTGTAACAGAAATGGTTAGGTTCTAAGAGTGACATCCTAATCTTACCTTAGTCTATTTATTTAACTTCTCTAAAGAAGCCTTGCTTGAAAAGCAGAAATAGTCTATTTCTATTTCAGGGAAGTTGTGTTATGAATGTTTATAAAAGTCTATCAGGGTAAAAGCAAGACTTAGCTACTAAGTATTACATGAATGGGATGAATTAAGGTAAAGTCCAGAGAGATCCAAACTCAATCCTTCTCTTTTACTGTTTGAAAGTATGTCCAAGTGTTCATTTCATACGCAATGACCAGCAGCGAGATATTGGAAATGAGGTTCAGATAGAGCTAGAGATTGAATGGAATACACTCAAAAAAGAAAAAAAAAAAGAAAAAAAGAAAAAAAAAGTTGCAAGAAGGATTAGGGGTTCATAAGGATGCTGTGATTCCCTCATAGTCAAAGGAAACATTGAAATTTGATGCAGAGGAAGACATATTAGACAAGGACAAGTTACTGGAACAGGCTGCCCAGAGAGGTTGTGGAATCTTCTTCTCTGGAAATCTTCAAAACCTGCCTGGACGCAGTCCTGTGCCACGTGCTCTAGGTGACCCTGCGTGTGCAGGGGGGTTGGACTAGATGACCTCTAGAGGTCCCTTCCAACCTTAAGCATTCTATGATTCTAAGAATGTATTGAGATAGGAGGAGGAGGAGGAGGTAAGTTTGGTAAATTTGATTAGAAACTGACCACAAGCCAGTATAATGATAATTCATTTTTAAAACATCTGAACATATTAGAAAGGTTCTGAAGACATTTAAAGCTAAGATAAAACAGTAGAGGCAATAAAACTCCTCAATTAAAGATGTTTGCAAGCAGGGGAAACTGCATCTTGATATGACTGATGATGATGATCCGGTACAGAGAGCAGATACTTTACTGCAACTTCCTACTAAATATCCTCACCTCCTTCACCTCCTGTCTAAGAATCACCTCCTAGATGGATTTTTATCAATCAGATTCAGGCACATGCTGTGTTTATAAAGATCATACTCTTCTCTGAAATTCAGTTCAGTCATTAGATGCCCACGTGTACTTTCACATCTGATTAATGCTGCCCTTGTTTGCCAGCTTCCAGTAACTACTCTATTAAATAAAGCTCTTCAAAGAGTGCAGATAAATGGGATGCTGCTGTAAGGTGGGCAAATTACAACACTAATAAAGTAATTTCTCCAGCTAACATGAACACTGATTAACCTACCTATGCTGCCCTGTAGAGAACTGCATACAGGACTACAGCTCTCTCTTCACGGCAAGACGAACTAATCTCTCCTGATCTGTATCTTCTAATAGCAGCGCAACAATTAATTTACCCACTTCACCCTGTCTTTTTCATCTCTTCTAAAGCAGCCACAAGAACTATTTTGTTTTGTAAATATGGAATATTATATGAACTCACATTGACAAAACAAATTCATGTCAGTTGACTACTGAATAACTGCCAGATGGAAAAACTAATTTCAGGGTGGCATTCACCTCCTGGGACTACTATATTCATCCTCAATATCTATGATAGATAAGATGAATTACTCTTTGGAGATGACTATTATTCTTCATTGACTGCAAAAAAGTCTAAAAAAACTAATTTAACCTGTATACTGAAACCTTAGTTGGTTTAACTACATCCTTAATGACTCTGTACAGGCTGTTATTTCACAGTATTTATTTCTTTATTTCATCACCAACTTCGTGAGCCATCTAGTCTTTTCATGTTACAAGTGCTTTTACATGAGCTATTTATGATATTCAATATGACAGTCAAAAAATTTCTAACAGAATTCTCCTCTGTAAGTATAGCACTGAAATTTAGGGTAGTTCACAAATAAATGGCAGCAAAGCACAAAAAAAAAAAAAAAAAAAAAAAAAAAAGTGACATTTCTCTATCTTCCAGTAACTTTAGTGGCTGAACTGGTTTAATGGATCATGTTTATTTTCAGAGACAAGTTCTCTGTAAAAGCTCTTGAAACTCCTAGGTGTCAACTTAAGATATGTCTTCAGCTCTCTGCCCAAGCCATGTATCGGAGACTACCACACCTATAGCAACCATTCTAAAATAATGTATCCTCATGTATGTGCTGCTGCATTTAGTTGTTCAGTAGCTGAAAGTCACAGAGAAAATGAGTTTGCACTGACATGACCTGGAGCAATCTACATCCAGTAACAAACTGTTGGATGTGCATTCCTCTGTACAGAAAGTTATGTTTAGAATAGATAACCTCTGAGGGCAGTAAAGGTGGAAGGACTTCCCATTCCTTCCCACTGGTTCAAATGGTTCAGCTGGAGCTGTAAGCATGTGGGAGAAAATTGGAACAGCTCCTTCAGAGCAGAAAAATTAGATCTGGGTGATATAAACTTCTGGGTCTACATGACATCATGGCTAACATCCACTTCTAGTTCTATAGAGAGTTTTAATTAAGACTGTGATCTGCTATTACATCAAATTAGCATACAAAATATATGACATGATCATTCGTGATGTACATAATGTCTGTCTTAATTCAAGTCAAGAAGACTTGAATAGGCAAAAGATGTGTGAACTACCCATTGGGCAGACAGCTAAAAATATGGATCCCACTGTTGAGGAGACATCTGGAGGGGAGAGGCTCTGACTTTCTTTCAGGTAGGCTGCAAAAGCGTCTAGTTATATTTTCAATGTGTCTAGCCAATTTTTCTCTATCCAGCCATCAGTAAAGTGACTGTAGCATGTGTGAGAATATCTCCTCTCACTTTCCGTGTTGACAGCAGCAACAAAAAATTCTGTGTCTGCATATGGCAGCTAGTCAGATCTAGACTCTATGCCTTGCAATTGGACTGATGTTTCTAGCTGGGGAACACTGAAGCATGTTACAGTGCACAGCTCATACATATAATATGCCATTATTGAATGGGAAAGAACTAGTATCTTTTTAAAGGCCATGTAATTCACAAGCATTAGGGAGGAGCAGAGACCAAATTGCTACTCAGAGAATGACAACTACACGATGTCTTCTACTCAAGACTTTAATGAAGGTAGCAGTCTAACCCATAAGAATCCTCATGTGAAATGAAATCAGTCTATTCTGACATCTGATTCCTTAAGAATAATCACTGGAATAATAAGTGGAGAGGCTAGAATGGAATGGAACCAAAGAGGCATTTCTGTTTCAAGCAACTGCCAAAATACCTATTTACCACTGAGACCAGAAGAGCTCTGAAGCAGCTGTTGTGCTCTTCTGGGTAAATAATATGTGTTAAAAATGTATAAACATTTATACATGTTTATCTTTGAGACACCAGCTTCTCTGAAGCAGGCATTTCCTTTGCTGCATACATAATACATGTTTCATTTGAAAAAAAAAAAACCTAATCCATAAAGGGAGAAAAACCTGTAGGGCATTGTATATGTACAGAGCTGTATCTTTTGTAAATATAGAGGTAGTGGAGCCTTAGCATATAATACAGTCTTACACTTTACCTTCAAAGTCTTTTGCAAGACACTCGAAGAATTGTTCTAAGTTTGGCAAATATTATCATCTAGTCCTTTCTAAGATGAGGAAATAAAGGCCACAGTTTTGAAAACTATTCATGAAATGCAGGCTTTAGTTTGAATACATCCAATGTGAGCCACAGCTAGCAACAAGCTGAAACGTCCTCCAGCAGTTGTACTCCCCAAGGGTTTCATCACCATTAGCACACTCAAACTAATCATCCGGTCTTAGGTGGTGGTTGAGGCTCCCTGTGTATCCATGGAGAGGGAGAGATACCTCTAGAGTCTTTCATCCCATTCGTTATAGATACTTACAAGGAATAAATTACTTTATAGAGGTATCAGTCTTTTCCGTTTATTAGAGAAAAAATCCAGAGAGTTGTTATAAACCAGATGCCTAAATTCAGCAATCTGGACCTAATCCACACTCCCAGGGAGTAAAGAAGAGCCCTTCAACATATCAATATTTTGTGAGGACGAACTCTCTTCAGGAAATCTTGGTCTTTATTATTGAGCTACAGGATTTTCCAGGGAAAGAACAAACTAACTACATACAAGGACTGAGCCCCTCTCCTCTTTCCTCTCAGAAGGCAGATCTAACATAGCAATAATTTGACATAGATAATATCACAATTGATTAGCTGATCTAACAGTGGAGTCTGCGATGGCTAATCTTAATCCATAGCCCAGAAGACACCTACGTAGTCTGTAGCCATCCACCAAACAGGAATTCAACTCTTGCTTCTGAACAGTGAAAACTGCTCTCTCGCTGATCAAGGAGTAAATGGGTATCTGAGCCTCCACATTTGTGAGACAAAGGAGACTGGATGCTAACACTAGCTGCTCCTCCTGGAATACAGTAATTTGCATGATGTTGCTTGTTTTACTCCAACAAGACATCTTAAGGTGGGAGGATCTTTGACTGCATCTTTTTGTGAACCTGTTTAAAATCGGTAAATGTAAACAACAGCTGTCTAAAACTGCTATGGTGAGATAATACAGTTTTCCTCAGCATTATCCCACCCACTCTCCGAATTCTGATTAGTAAACAACCATAAGCTTAGTCATGTTTGCTAGAGGAGTCTACCAATTGCCTGGAAGTTAGGGATGGTTTCTGCAATGCAATGATGCCATGCAGTGGTGTAGAAAAAGGTAAAAAACCTTATAAAATGGTTTGAGGGTGCTATCCTTGGTAAGAATATCTATTGATTTATATATCTCTCTATTTGTCTGTCAATTTCTTTCTGATATCTTCTGGTAATCACTTTATATTCTCAAGCTTCCTATTTAAAAATAACGACTTTTATTATTTTACCAAAATATATTAATTTGTGTTTGCAAACTCTCCACACTTGTAATCTCAACTCTGGTTTCGATCTGAAATAAGAGAATATTGTGAATGTGTGTTCTGCAGCAAAAACAGAGTTAGAAAGAATGGCATAAAAAATTATTTTAATCAGAAACTTTCTTACTGAGCAAGAAATACAAACACATCTGTTATTCTTACTATTATCAGCTAAAGACCCAAAGGCTAGGTGATAGTTTACAAGATGAGTCCCTTGCTGCTATCTTGAATCGTATTTTCTTGTTTTAATCCACTTTCACAAGCTCAACAATTTGATCAGCGTTATTCACCATCCAGCATTCGACTCACTGCCAACATATCATTACACTCTGGAGAAAGACCTAATTGAGTCACTGATTAATAATTAATGAAGCTTTAATTATTAATTGCTGTGTTATTGATAAAATCGTTATGAGAGGGCATGGCCTTTGTACCATTAATAGGCAAATCCTATGGCACATTTTTACACATCTCTTCATTTTCAGGAAGGTCTCTTTCTTTTCTAATATGTATTGTATCAATTAAGGGGTAGTCTTACTAAATTAGTATCATTCTAACAGCATCACACCCTCAGTATAAAACAGAATTATTGATGTACCAATTCATGCATGGATATGTAGGTAATAACTAAAAGAGTTTCTTACATCCTAATGATCCTGACACCCAATTTATGTAGCATTTTTTGTGTGGAGATACTTCGCATTACGCAAACCCTGTTATAAAATCTATCACTTTTCACATGCCTTTTACAATTTGTTTTTGTATGGAAGTTTACTTCTGCATGGGAGTAAATCCACTAAATAAAACCTGATTTTTTAGAACAGCTGAACATCCATAACCTGGAAATCAGATCTGAAACTGCTTTCCATCACCTCCACAAGTCAGTGAGTTGGTCCTTGTTTGGTTGTCTGTATCTACAGATTCTTCATAAGTGTTGCAACCCGACAGGAAGCTCAGAACACATTTTACTGAGCCCGGTGGCAGAATCACTGGCTATAGCTGTATTTGGTATTATGGAGAAGGCCATTCTAGATGATCTGATGGTGTTCTCTCATCCTCGTCGCTGTTTCTGCAACAGCCTTTGCACACAACAGCCTTTGTCACAACGTGTAGCTGTATGACAAAATGATGAAGGAGAGACGGTCAAGAATACCAAGAAAAGCTAAAAATTGAGGGGTAGAGGTTACACCTGATCAGGTATGTCAGCTAGGAAAGCAGCACGCCACAGCAGTTACAGTAAGTGCTCACACTCACATTAATTTGGTGAAAATATGTGTCAGAAAAAGTAAAGCTGAGAGAGTTTTCATCTAAGAAACTTAGCTCTAGGTTTTCCAAGGGACATTGAACAACTCTGGTTTGTTACCAGTTATCTCGTCTGTGCACTTCTAAATAGCATGTTCTCAAAACAAATTGCTATATAGCTCCAGATTTAGCCACATTTGACTGTGCACTGAAATAATATAATTGGAAAAAATCCAACAGACCAACATGTTGGTTGCTGATAGCACTAATGCTTTGAAGATAGGCAGGTATTAATATGGCATGTCAGCTGAAACAAGAACCTTAAAATGGTTTTTAAAGGAAATTTTATTATTGTGCCAAAATCTAAACCCAGAGAATCTTCGTACGAGCTGAGTTTTGAAATTCTGAAAGTACAGGTTAATTTGTATGATGAAACTAGAAGTAAAAATGATTAGAGAATGTCAAGAAACTGAAATTAAAAATGAAACAACTGTCAAATCCTATATTAGTTTAAATCTCTAAAGAGAAGATAAAGAAACAAATCAAAAAAAAAAAAAAAAGAGCAATTTTCTTTCTAAAGAAGGTGTTTGTCAGCTAATTTTCCAGGAAGTTATTAACAAAGAGACAAGTGATTCCAGTGTTGAAATGGGTGCAGTGATTGCTAGTACATGCTAAGGAACTCATTTGCATTTGAAGTTGATAAAAAATTGTATATTATGCCAAATTTTGGGCCATTGACAGTCTCAGATGAAGTGAAAGTGAAAATTCTGAGATCTTTTGGCAGCTGATGTAGTTTTTATTAGTTGTGTTTTTGTTCAGTAATTGTATTAGCCTTTTCAATTACAGTATATGAAATTCTTGTTTAGAGTCAGAAGAGACGAAGCAGCCTGCAAGGGCAACAGGCTTCTCCTGACACATAGGTCTCAAATTCAGGAAACCTCCCAGCAGCTCAGATGCTGGCTACAAATTTTCACTTACTACCCATTTTTTGTAGCAATCAAATATGGCAGTTGCATGTGGTGGGAGATGAATGAACTAATTCATCCCAGAATTAAGGAAAGGAAAAATTTCCTTATTATAGACATTGCAGTCTAATCTTCTAATATTTTCCGAAGGTGGTGGTTTTTTTTGTTTTTTTTTTTTTTTTGTGTGTGTGTGTGTGTGTGTTTATTTCTAAGCTCTGCTTGCATCTCTTTGTCATGTTTAGGAGCTGAAGTAAGGCTGGCTTCGTGTTGCAATTCAGTGCCAATATTGCACAGGGCCAGTGGAGATGTATTTCGATTCAAGCTTAGCATTGTGATTGAGAGACAGAATATTAATAGGATATCCAGGTCAAAGGGAATCACAATAACCATTCCTATCAATTATCCTCTTATTCTAGTCACATCTAAGGCTTCCCTAGCACCAAAACCAAGCTCATAAGAGCAGAGGTAGGATAAAAGAAGGTAGGGTACAGGGTGCTGACAGTTATCTGGGTACTGTGCTAATTTGTATGGAAAAGCTGAGGAATGTATTAAGTTGAGATTATGCTGCATTTTCATAAGGCACCCGTTACATTTTAGAAAGCTGCCTTTCACCTCCCAAATAAAGCTGTGTATTAAGGGAGTAATTCCATCCCCAAAGACAAAAGCTCTTAACTAATACTAATGTAGTATGATTACACTGACTTAAAGCATAGACTACATAATTGGTGGTTAAGTTTACTGTGAGCATCTGCTAAACATGCTGAGGAATAGCTGCAAACATTGAATGAGCTTTCATATTGCCTGCGCAAAAAGTAGGCAGGCTCTGAAATCTACAGACATCTTCCATTAGTAGTACATAATGTTTTCAGCTACTTACATAAGATACACCTCTATTAGGGACAAGAACTTGAGTGGATATACATCATTTAGCTAGAGGCAGTTAGGAGCTTTTCTTAAGAAGTAAATATTAGTTCTTTTCCCAGTCTTCTTCTGTGGGTCTTTAGCGCTGGAACTGCACTCTTGTATTTAGGAGATAATTGAAAGTGCATTTAATAAGATTCATTACCCTTAAGCAGTACATTAGTTTTTATCACTAAAAATGATCTGAAGGAAAAAAGAACTCAAAGAATTCATCCAGTTTTGTATCTACCTTACTTCCTTAAATGAAAATTGTATTAGTATAATTGAAGATAGCATAAAGTACACAATACAAGACAGTTCTGAGTATGCAGATTTGGACATTTTACAAGCTTAGTTTGAATTTAAAATGTCCACTTGAATGTTACAAGTGAAATTGCAAATTGCAGCCTGTGTAATTTAAAATCTGGGCCATATTGGTGGAGATGGGAAGCTCTGCAGTGCAGGGTGAGTGTGTTTTAGCTTTTGGGAGCAGTTACGTTATGGCTGGAATCATGATATTGCTTCTTCCCCACCCTTTTAGAGAGTAGGAGTGAAAAAGATGCCTGTACTAAATCAGGTGCTATTTTCATACCTATTATTTTAGGTACAAAATACTCTCAGCACAGATGATGACACATGCTCTGGCTTCCAAAACATCAAAAGCATCAATCTATGGCAAACCTAAAAGAGGCAACAAATATCTGCAGCATATGCCACTAAATGAGTTTTTTTTTGTTTTGTTTTGTTTTTTGTAAAAGTTTAATTTTCTCCTTGAAAAGATAATGACACTGTCCCCATCTTCCAATAGATAACCTTTGAATCCTCCGCTCATCAGAAAGATAAGCATTCTCATTTTCATTGTTTGGTATATGTACAAAATTATTCCCTAATTCCCTTATTTCTTTCCAAATCAAAGCTCTTCCTCCATCTTTGCTACACTAATCTCCTTTCTCAATCTCTTCATAGCCTTTTGTTTTTTAATTAGTTTCTTCTTCATACTATTCATCAGCATCAATCTTTTTTTCTTCCTTTTCAGGATTTTGCGTCCCTCAGTAATTTGTCCCCAGAGGGTTGTTTAGCAGGAATCTAGAGCTCAATATAAGGTCAGTTTTCTTGTAAAATGCACAAAAACTTTTGCCCCATGTGACTTCTCCAGCAAGTTACACAGAGAAAAAAAGCTCTACAAGAAAATAAATTGAAAAAATAAATGATTAATTAAAAAATGTGTACTAGAAATATTAGTGACCAGTTGCTTCAGTTCTAATTAAGAATTAACTGTAACAGAGACTTTTACTGAGGAATCCCATCTCACCCACATGTATATTAGCTATAAAATACTCATTTAATTTGAGGAATTTATCTTTCTAAAAGTTATTTCACAAAAAGAGGAACAAAATTCCCTGAAAGGAAAGAGGTTATTCCTTCCATTTTTGCCAATAAGCACACTCTTGAAAGCATTCATATGCGCTCGGACAGCAGAGGCATTGAACCTGGAATGCCTCTAGTTTTCGCACGGGTTTTCTTGCCATACTGAATCTGACCCCACCTTCTGCAGTTGTTTTTTTGAGGAAAGGCTCTACGAGCACAGCTTCCACAGGAGACATCTAAACTGTTTATTTGTAATGAGTTCAGAGCTATGATGCTTAGATATAGTTCCCTGGAAGATAAAACCAAAAATACTTTGGAGGATCTGGGCTTGGATTTTTCTTACCACAAATTAAACCCATAGATTTGGGCTAGTAATATTTTACAGAATATGTTGGGGATAATTACTTCAAAATCCATCATGTATAATAGTGGAGATCTCATAAGTTCTAAAAAAATAAAGGTTCAAAGTTGAGAATACTTCTAGCAAAGCCCAAGTTAATAAGGATAAGGTTTAAATATATTTTGGAAATGCAAGAAATGTGCCACACAATACATAGCAAATGTATATGTGCATATACTTATAAATGGAACTGTAAATCTCCAAAGTGTTTCAGTTACAGTATCCCCCCTTATAATGGCAACCTGTGCACATGCTGGGTTGTAGTTAACAAATAGATATGTGGAAACACAAGTTTTTCATGTGATAAAATTGTATAGCTGTTAGCACACGTCTCAGATGTAGATACCTGATGTGAAAAATGAGTTGCAGTTTCAAACACACAAATAAATTCTAGTTGTGCATTATTCCATTTAGTGGTACAGAAGGGAATGGCTTTTTAAGTGTCCTCTCTGGATTTGTTGCAGGAAATAAATAAAAAGAATATTTTTTATGACATAAACAATTTACATCATTGTTCCATTTCTTCACTTTTTTTTTTTAATTAAACAATGTTCCAATTAAACTGATTGGATTGCTTCTACTAAAATAAAATAAAAAAAGCTGAGCTCCAAATGTAATTAATTTGAGTGAGTTGGGGTTTTTTTTCTCTCTTTTCCCATAGTTACAGGACACTGTCAGAGGAATTATTCATCTAGTATCCTGGTTATAAATCTTTCAAACTAACAAGGTCAAAAAAGAAAAAAAAAAAAAAAAACCTTTCCCTTCTGTATTAAGAAAATAATTCACACTCCTTCCTCCCTGACACCACCTATGAAACACCAAATGTTTAACACATAAAGAATAGCAAATAGCAAAGCACAACAATTGAATTGCACAATTCCAGAGAAAAACAGAAGAGCTTTAGGAAATCAGAGAATTTTCTTTCTAGCAGTTCTGACATTTTCAGCTTCTGACTAGTAGCCATTGAGTTTCAGTTAGTCTAACATTATCTCAGAGAGAAAAACTGCAAGGGCTGGCACTGTGAACCCTTAAGTACCCTGAATTGCTGTTGATACCTGCAAGAATACCACACATTCAGCAGTTAAGGATGCTCAGCTTTTTGAAAATTCAGGGACAGTGATATTTTAGCCCTTGGCTTTATAAAGGGATACAGAAATAGCACAAGTGTTCAGCAAGTGTGAAAAAGCAAGCTAGGTGAAGAGTAACCTTTGGGTTAGCACTTGGAAATACATTATAAAAAAAAACAGAATAGTATGAAAGGTAAATGTGATGCTGAGGTGGCAACCAGACTACCTAAGTCTGTTCTTCTTTGAAATGCATCAGTTGTACTGAATATCAGCATGAGAGCAACTCACCCCTTTGCCCTGCAGCATGTTAAGTGTTCAACATTCCTCTGCCCTAACTGTTAGGCCCAACTGTTTTTGAGGTAAAGAACCTCACTTAGTGCCTCATAGGGGCTTGTTACACCAGCAAGGAAGAGGAGACAAGGTCCATTTCCTGACTTTCAGAGAAAGCAATGCACAAAGGATGGATCTGCAGAGCTAAAATATCTTCTTCCTCTTCCAACCCTAGGAGAGGATTGCTTCACATACACAGCTGCTAGGGCATAACCTGTTTTGCAGACCAGGAGTGACCAGTGTGAGGCAAAAGAGCTATTTAGCCCAGGTCAGAGCTGCCATGGAGTGTGATAAAAACCCTTCACACCAGTTCCCCAAAAGACAGCTGAAAAGGAGCTTCCCCAGTGCCCAGTGTAGTCTTGCTTCATGACTGGGATCTGCAGGTGCAAATGGAATGCAAGTGATGAATGAGGAGAAACACTTCTTTTTCACAAACAAGCAAAATGGATTAGCAAGTCAATAATAATGAATCTCCCTTTATGTCAAATATTTGCAATAGTATTCTTCTTTGGAAGAAATCTCTACTCTTTTCTTGTGACCAAAGACAAAATCTAACAGTTAAAAAATTTACAAAGGAAATACAGTTTAGTCCTTTGGAGCAGTGCAAAATTATACCTATGCTCTCTAAAAGCTAAGGGAAAGGATATAAAAGAAAATTTCTTCCATGAAAAAGAAGAGAAACGAGCATATTCAGAAGGAGAGTACATTTTGTATCAATCTTTGTAAGGAAATTCCCAGAGAATGGAACAGTGGTATTAATAAACCAGTTTAGAAGCCAGTATTTGAATATCTGAGCCTGAATATCATGCATAAACAAAAGCGTGAGGCAAAGATGAAACACCATATTGAAACCACACAAATTTTTCTATTTGCATTATTATATGGAAGCTCAGAGGAAGATCTGAAACTATCCAGAAGCTCAGAAATGTTTCTCTAAATGTGTAAAATTTTGAATGCAATGATTCTTTAATCTCAATGATTTACACATTGTATGATGTCAAAAATCAAGTGCATATTATTCTACTTACATTTGAACATGACATTATTCAAGTATGTATTTCATAACTTTCAAAGTTAAAAAGACAAAAAAAACCTAAGAAATTTCATTTTAAAGGAATTAATGGCTGGAGCAACTCATTGGTAATGTTAGTTAACACAAAAAAGTAAATTTTGAAAATCTTTTTTTTTCCATCACATTATCCTACTTCTTTAAAAGAACTATGTGAAAAATATTCAAATTCCTGGAAGGTGTCTCTACTGGTATATCTTCTCAACCCGTCCACAGAAGTAAATCTGAACTGACTTACAAACTTGCATTATGCTGCATTAGTTTTTCTAACATATTTCTAGGGAGCTGTTTGGGTGCAGCAAGAGTATGGGGGAAGGATATCCCTCTCTGTCCCGTTAAAGCTCCTCATTTTCTCTTTACTGCAGTAGGAAGCATTAATGATAGCACTTCCATCCTTCTAAGAAATTCTTCAGCAGGCATCACAAGCAATTTTGACAGAGTGCAAAATCTGGTCCTTTTGAATTAGTGTTTTTTCCCCTTTTTTGCATAGTAGATTTTTACCATTGCCAAGTTTGTATATTAGGATTTTGCTACAGACTTTCGTTTTGTTTAGATTTCAGATTAGTAAGTGCTTCAGGTTGAGCCATTTCTTGCCATCAACCATTCTGTTGGAGATAATCCAGATGCAAATGATCTTGATCAATATGCCATAATTGATGTGTATATATCTCATGTTTTATACTTTTTTTTTTTTTAATTTACACTACTATCTCTAACTCCTTGCTCAGGGGAGCATGACTTCTGATATGACAGAAAGAAAAAAAAAAAAAACACATTTCCAGCAAATACTAGACGTGCATCAGAATTGTTAATGAGGCCCACTGCCTGCTATGAGGACCTTAGGAATTTCACGTCTTGCAAGTATTGACTTTCATTTTTGGATGACACGTAAAGATGACATATGTTAAAGTAGAGCCAATTCAATATATCTGGAGAAGTAATCAGCTATGATAATGTATTTGTGTTTCCAGAAAATAAAAGCTGCTGCTGTCTGCTGCCAAGGTCTGTCAGGTACCTTTGTAGAGAATAATGATTTTAGCCACTATTTCTTGGAAGGATTTGACTGGATTTTTTTTTCTTTTTTCTTTCTTTTTCTTTTTTTTTTCTCTTCCTCTTCATGTTCTGCTCTTAGCAACTGTCTTCTTAGGTTTGAATTCTTCTGATCAAACCCTGCAAACTGCTCAATTCATGCTATGCCCTTGTGTGCAATCCTCGTGTTCCTCCTGGAGTTTGGCAAGTAGTTATTCTAATGTATCACAGTAAAAGCACTTTCCTTTCTGAAGGAGAATGTCAGGGATCTGAAAGCCAACTTGTGCTCATTTTTGTGGCAACTGGTCTGTTGGAATTTCATCCTCTTTGGCAGCAAATGAATAAATTCCTGGAAAACTTGACCTTATATTTTCTCTGTCTGGTATAATTGAAATTTATTGACAGTGTGATTCCTGTCAGGTCAATATCAATATATCTGCTCAAAAGTCTGTTCTTGTCTGTTCTTCTATCTGCTTAATAAAGACTTTCCATAAAAATATTTGCTTCTTCGCTACCTTCCCCAGAGTATGTTCATTTAAGTTTTTTGATCCAAAATGAAAGGTCATTTGTTGAATTTAAAGATATTAATCGCAGAAGATGCTCTCTACTGGTTTGGTGCTACAAAACCAGCCAAATAACATGAACTAGGCCTTTTGCAAGTGAGTGGCCATTTGGACAAGCTATCCACCTGAAAGCACCTTTAAAAAAAAAAATCTGTGACTTTTTGATATGAATAAAACGAGTTTGTCTTCAGACAGGGTTTCTTTGGCAAGGAAGTATACAGACCAAAGAAGAATGATCTATTGCCTTTACCGTTGGGTGTCTGGAACAATGGACTATACTGGTATGGCCGTCAAAGGTATGGGAGCACAGGTGGTGTTCTCCTCTATCCTGTCAACGAGGGGAATGGATTCAAGGAGGAGAAGGCGGATATGGCAGATTAACAACTGGCTGCGCCGCTGGGCTTGACAACAGGGTTTTGGCTTCTATGACCGTGGGACTCTGTTTTATGATCACCAGCTCGTGGGGAATGATGGGAACCACCAGCAGAGAGGCACACAGCTCTTTGCCAAAAGGCTGGCCAACCTGGTTAGAAGGGCTTTAAACTAGGTGAGAAGG